>CM031236.1:519874095-520329095 GCA_018340775.1 Taxus wallichiana var. yunnanensis | reverse complement strand
ACTTGATTGAAAAACACTTCACATAAAAATTAACGGTGATGGACGGTTTTTATTGTACATAGTTTTGACCATTTTGATTGAAATATAAAGTCCCAACGGCCACATCAACATTTAGTGAATGTATCGAGTTAGTTAAGACCTTACCTCCCTATATATAGCTTAAGATTTAATCTATATTTAAGTTTGTCCCCACCGTATTCTATTCACTTTTCTCCATATCACACAAAAAATCCAAACTTTATAGAAAACATAACATTGATATTGCAATTTATACAACAAGCAATCGCATGTGAGGTGTGCGATGTTAACGCCGAAAGTAAAATACAGGTGACGAGAGAAGGAAAGTGAAACATACAACAAAGTAATATGATATTTCTAGTTGGAAAATGAAAAATAGAAGGAAGTAGTGGAAACAAGAGTAGTGGAAAAGATCTGGATTGGAGAAAAAGTGGTGAAGCTTGAAAGGGAAGGACTGATGGGGATTAAGAGGGGAGTGTTAAGGACAGGGAGCAATGATGGAATTCCTCTTGAATGAGTGATTATATAAGAGGTGTTGAGGACATTTTAACATAATGGTTGAATGAAAAAGGTGGTGAAATCCGAAGGGCGGATAAGGAGGGAACTCTTGATATAGCTATGAAGGTAAGCCCCTATCTTTTTGTGCCCCAATGTCAATAGTGGCTCTCTGTAAAGTAAGCCCTTGAGATTTGTGGATTGAAAATTTCCAAGCCATTTTAAGTGGTAACTGCCTTCGATTACCTATGGAAATTGGTGGAATTAGAACATGGAAAGGTTTTTGTAATCCCAATGAGGGCTCGTGTATCGATCAAATCGATGATGAAAAATAAAGGCACATTAAGCAAACCAGAGGAATTTCAATAAACAATGTCAACAATAGAGCCAGTAACACCATTTACAAGACCCGTTTCAACCCATAAATTTACGAAAAGTATGAATTTTTTATTGATGTGGAGAAGAAATTTTTGTTGCAATTGATCATCATCAACCTCTCTTGAGTCAGTACACATGGTGTGTTGAGCAATGGATTTGGCAATGAGAGAGTTAAGGGATTTCAACATTTGAAGGTTGTGGTTGTCCACCGAGTCATTTTAAGAAAAAAATGGGGAGATTCTTTGAACTCAATGATCTCTTGTTCAGAAAGGAAAGAATCTGTTCTTGACATCAAGAGCTCCCAATCCTGAAATAGAGGGACAACATTATAAATGTTGAGAAGCAAGTTGTGAAATGAAGCCTGTGTAGGAGTGGAACCATGTTGCCTGAAGATAGAATTTAAGGAGATGGAATTGGTGAATTCTTTCCACAAGCTAACATCGTAGGACTTTCGGGATATAGAGGAATGTCCATGATAGGAGGTAGTTGGCCAAGGTCCCCAACAAGGATGATAGATTTGTTTCCGAATTCAGATGTTTTGGAGTAGGGGAAAGCTTCATGAAGGCGGTAGTCAATTTTACTGAGAAACTTAGGGCCGATGAAACTCATTTCATCAATTAGAATATATTGGATATGTTTAAGGGAGTCTTGAAAAGACGACAAATTTTGGCTTTCAATGGTTTGATTTCTCCGGTGGGAATGCATAGGTTGGCATGTATAGTAGATGCAAAAATGTTGAAAGTTGCAACTCCAGTAGGGGCGAGTAAAAGGAGAGGTGAAAGACATGTGGGTGCAGAGGCAAATGAAGACTTGATAGTATTAATGAGGTATGATTTTCCCGTCCCCGCAATCCATTGAATAATAAAATTTATTGGAGGAAGGCGAGATCTTCACGAGAATTGGTGAAGAATAGCATCGAATACAATTGTTGTTCTTTAGATAAACAAGGAGCAAGCGAGAAGATTCTTCCTTGCATGGAAGCCACAATATGAGTTGCCTTACTATCCTCAATAAAATTCAGCCCAAGAGCTTATAAAGTAAATAGAACATTATGGGTGGCCCAATTGTGTAGGGTGTCAAATTTATGAAGACCTAACATATGTAGGATGCCAATTCCGCTACGTGGCTGAGCCGAAGGTAGGAAAAAACATGTCATTCATTTAACTTCTTGGGAGAATGTGTGGTGTCATTGTTAGAGTCATGTCCAATGTTGAAATTATGTGTTGCACTTGCTTTAGACAAGGAAATATGCCATGGACGATATTTACTCTTAACAAGATTCCGGTGGATATGATTTCTTGGGGTGGTACCATTATCTATAGAAATATTACGAAAATTATTGTACAACGGGAGTTCGGACCGGTAGAATAGTTTAAACGATGGTGAGCTGTGTGCAAGAATGTAAGGAAATATGGGGAAGTTACAAAATATTGTAGGGCATGATCAAAGTGTCCACCGATTTCCCATGCAATATTTATTGTAGCTCTAATCTCGTGTAACTTCCATGATGGGAAGGGACTCCATATCGAAGGACAAACCTTGTATGCATCCAATAAGGGATGTTTGGGACCCTCGCATTTTGTTTTAGCCAATCTTCACAAATATTTTATGCTAACATTTAGTGAGACAAAAGCACAAGCTGCACATGATAAGTGGAAATTTGAGGAACATGCGGCATGTTTCTTGTGCATTAATGTCGTGTTCAACGAAACTCTTTGTTAGAATTTTTATGATGATGATATGTTTAGGGAAATCAGTGTTTGAATCTCTTGATATTCTGAAAAGCATTTGGTGGTATGTTTCTGATTGTTGTTCTACTTTAGAAGCATACTTTGCAATGTACTTTAGGATTGTTTGCCAAGATAGCACAAGATGACAATCAATGTTGGCTCTCCATATAGATAGCATTGTTGGATTGTGTGTGTTCAATTTATCATCATTCCTTAAAAGGAGGTATTTAACTGAACCATTATCATCAATGAACAATGAAGAAGTGGCTCTAGTCTCCCATGGTGTATTGTACCAACATGGAGGTGACTTTGTTTTTGTGTAGAAAAGTATGTTCAAAACACTTTTGTGAAACTAAACACGATTAATAATTTCCTCCAATTCTTGTAGCGGAGAGGCATGAAGAATGAATAATGAAGATAATGATAGGGGTTATCTTGGATTGAGTGGTGAACAAATTATTTTCGATTGGAGGTAGGACATAGATTCAACGCAGAGATGAACATATTAAAGTATTATGCTCGTATTCGTTTATAGATGGAGTATTCGTTTAGAAAACTATGGAACTATTATGAACCTTTATGTTTCCATTCATACCTATGACAAAGATAGGTTAAAATAAGTATATTGAAGTAAATAAAAGTAGAAGGCAAGGAAGAATGTTACATGTACCAATAGTCTTTGGCTCGAAGGTGTTTCTGCAACACCTCTTCATGAAATATAGTGAATATTTGATTCAAGTAAGTAACAACACGATGAAGATGGGAAACAATGTCAAGGGTCTTGAAGCATTGTGTGCCTCAAGCACCATCATGGGGAGTACCAAGCATGACATTATGCAGTCTGGAATTTTTATCTATTGCACTTAAAGTAAAGAAGAGTGTAGGTGCGCCCAATTTTTCAACCATGTCTAAGACCTCACCTCTACTTTTAGAAAAATGTTCTGTCCCTCAGAGGTTACTCTAGAACCACATCAAAATTTTAAGAGGAAGGTCGTTGGGGACTTCTTAAAGGTTTTTCCTAAGTTTCCCTATAGTTGGGCGGATCCCATGTTGATGTTTTGCTTCATGAAGACTGCAGCTATAGATTGGCTTCTTGTCGCATAATAAGGTTAAGAAAATAGTAAAAAAACCTTTGGTGGTAACCAAAGCCATCATCCCAGTATCACATCAAATGAAGGGCTTATACATTCATATGAACTTCTTTTCATGCGCACTATTTCAACATTACTTTACCTATCGAAATATAGTTAGAAAAGTGATTTAGAAAATACACTCTATGTTGTATTCATCAATTGGTGAAAGGTTGAATTCAGGCTGAGGAAAGGTGAAGGGTATTTTACAGTCATTTGAAAAAAATTATTGCTCAATAATTTCCTCTTTTGTTCAAGTGTTTTGAAAGGAAGGAATAGAGAAGGATGTTTTTGGAGGTGCTTCATCGGAGTTGGAAGGAGGGTCAACACCATTTTGTGATAAATTGCAATCTAAAAGTGGAAGGTCCATTGGAATTGTGTTAAGAGATGAGGATATATATTCATTCGCTCGGCCGGAGGAGAGGAAAGGGCATCATTGTCAATCGAACATCCTTGTAGCGGGGATCATGGATAATTTTATATTGAAGGGCTTCCCAAACATGGGACCTACTTATGTAGAAGTCATACTTTATTTGTTGCAATCCAACCTTTTGGACCAATACGAGGTCCAAATATCTAAGGAGGTGTGCCACGTATTTAGTAATGGATGAAATATTTTATAGGAAACTCATAGTGTGATCGAAATATTTGTATTTCCCACCATGCATTTGAGTGACTTGCATAATAGGATTAATTCGAGCAATCAACATTTCTTCGACCTGGGTTAAATATTTGAGAACGAAAGGTTGAAGGTCAGGGTCCATATTGTTCTAGGAGGAAAATCAATGCCCATGTTTTTTTGACTTGCATCTAATGCAAGTGTACATTACTTTATGTAAGGTTGTTTATAATCCCTGGGAAGTATTCCAAACATATTGAGAAAGTGTGGATGTTTGATAAAAGATCATGTCTTTGGAAGAATCGTCATTAGGCTTCATTAGAGGAGGTAAATGCTTGACAAGAGGGTTATTGAGGCATAGAGGAGCGGTCTCTTGTACAAAATTTTGAGGTTTTGGATGGGAGAAAGAAATTAAGTGTTGGGAAAAATATGAAGCAAAAGGTTGTGGAAGTGAAGGAGAAGGATACATTGCCAACGTCGACGGGGTATGAGGTTGAAAGGGGTGAGGTAAACAATTGTTCATGTCATTTTGTGAGGCAAAGCAGATGAAGGGTGGGGTGGAAAAGCATCGAGAAAAGAGAAGCCTGGGGTTCATTTTAAGATACCTCTAGAAAATTGGAGGTGGAAAATACCTGGCGAATATCCCTGGAACCGGTTTTAGTGAAAGGCAAATTTGTGATTTTCCATAATTGAATTTTCACCAACTTTTCGAGCGGAGAGACTATAGATTTTCTAGACACTGACACCTCATTGACGTGTGTCAACAAGAGCTCATTGACATCATGTTGATGCGTGTTAACAAGGGCCATTGATGCGCGTCAGCCAACAAGGGCTATTGGCCAGCGTCAACGACTCCTCTTGATATTATTCTTCTTTATACTTGTAATGATATGATCATGATGACATTAGAATGGATATAGATGATGATGAATGATGATAATGGATAATTTTTTTAAAAAATGAAATGTGTTAGGACAGAGACATTTCTTTAAATTTAAAATAGATAAATAATTGTTTTAATAATAATTATAGTGTTAGGAAGAATATCTTTAAGATTTGGCATATTATCGTAGGTGTCATTTCTTTGATACTGTGTAGAATGCATGTCCACCTCAATAATACCTTCCACACAGTCAGTATTCTGATTCTTTCTAGTGGCAACTATATGGTTGTTGGTAGTTTCAATATCTATATCAGTAGAGTTTCCAAAATACTTGAACAACGACTTCTGAGATTTCTTAGTTACTTTTAGGGTCTTCGCATTCTTAGGACTAACACCTTCCATTATTCTGAACAGAGTCCTGCGTCAGCAAAAGAACCAAGTAGTGACTTAGCGATTCAGAGTCAAAATTACTGTCACACGTCAACCATGGTAATCCTTGTCGCAATCAATTGTCTCTCACACGTCACCAAGGCGCCAATCGTTGGCTATGTCACACGTCAATCGCTTACGCCTTGTCGCGCGCCAACTATCTTTGTCTCGTGCCAATAAGGTGTCATTGTCTCTGTCGCATGTCAACTCTATTCCTCTCGCGCGTCAACTACTTACCCCCTTGTC
Organism: Taxus wallichiana var. yunnanensis; assembly: GCA_018340775.1. Classification (NCBI taxonomy): domain Eukaryota; kingdom Viridiplantae; phylum Streptophyta; class Pinopsida; order Cupressales; family Taxaceae; genus Taxus; species Taxus wallichiana. Next base: position 520,323,167 of record CM031236.1, on the reverse strand, counting down.
GCACGTCTGCAATATCTCCTTGTCGCACGTCTGTAATACCTCTTTGTCGTGCGCCAAAACTAACCCTAATAGGCTAACAAAGAATCTCTGGTGCTTAAGATTATACGAGTTCAAACTTCACAGTATTGGTAATTTGGTAAGCTACTTGTGGTAGTACCGTAGTATACTACCCGACGAATCACCTAGGTTTTTATAGGAGATGTTTTCAAATGAAGGTGAAGCCGACCCCAAAAAAATATATACTGTAAATTTTAGGCGAACAAGACACCGACCCACTCCGAAAAAATCACCTTTTTCAAATTTTCCTAAAATGAAATTTTCACCGTATTACAAATATTCGCCACTAAAATTATTCCCTGGAGAATCCCAACCAAGATAGGTGTGTGTGGCATGATGAAGATAGGGTTACAAACAACTAACTTATGTTTTTTTATCATTCACATGAACAACATCCGGTTTACAAGGGAAAGAGGAGGAGGCAAATGAGGTAAACAAAGATGAAGTCACGAGTTGTAGGGAAGTATCTCTTGATATTTGTCTTGATCGCGGTATCATTAACATCGAGTGGCATTGATTTCATTTTTATGTAAGGCATACACCTATCTTCTTCGTGCTCGTTTTTGAGGGGTAAACATTGGGAAGAAGGAAACGTCCTATACAAACCAGAAAAGGCAAGGTGTTGTAAAAAACATTCAAAAATCAATTAAATATGTATGGAGCGGAAGGAAAAAATATGTAAATACACTTTGTTTATACGCGAGGCATAGAGGATTTTGGATAGCGCGGGAGGGAGTGCATGGATGCGGATAAAGTAGCGCAAGGGATTGCACATGCACACACAAGCAAAAAGAACGAGGACTTAACCATTTTTCGAATATGAGATAAAAATAGGAAAAGCAAAGATGGAGTCTCGACCAAGAAAAGAATCAAAGCAAAGCTAACTTGGCAAACAAGAAAATGGTTAATTTTGAAAAAGCTCATACAAACTCGAAGGTTAAAGAACATGCATGGATTTGGCTATTAATAGGATTAAAGTAGAATATTCTTAGAAGATCTATTATTAGTTGTTTGTAAAAACATGCATGTATAGTATGCATGACTATTTTTGGGCACACCTATTATTAGGAGAGTGCATGGGCAGTGAAGGGAAAGTCCCCACCCCTATAAATACTTGATGAATGATTTATTATTGAAAATCATGTATGCTTTTAGAGTTATGTTGCTCTAGTTTAGACCTATGATTGCGTGCATAGCTCGTAACGCTTATGTAATGATTAAGTGACAACTTCCTTTTATGAGAATCAATGGATAATTGTGGTTGGATCTTTTTTGTTCATGAATCTAAGTATGGTGATGTTATAGTGCAATTGATCTTGGTTATTGTTTAAGTTGTTATGTTTCCTTATTATATGTGTTTCCAAGGTGAGTTGAATGAAATGATTAAGTATGTATGAATGAACACTTGGTTAATTATCATGACAATTATGCATGCTAACATCTTGACAAGCAAACACGAAAGAGGGCCACGATAGCTACGCGCGCTGAGGGTGAGTCTCGATGAATGAGGTGCCAATGTGCATAACACTCTAGTGAAATAAAAGGCTACTCGATATAAAAGCCTTGATAGAAAAATCATTTTTAATCGAAGCCATTTTTGCACTACAAATAGATCGATTTTTATTATTCTATATTAGTTATTGTAATCGGTAAAACTAAAATATTATATGGTCAAGTATTACAATTATTAAAATATTAGTTAATGTATTTATATTATAGTTATAATAATAAATAGTTAATTTCATATTGTATATTTAATATAGCTATAATATTTTATAATATATATTAATGTTAGAACGGACACACACACACACACACACACACACACACACGTTATTTTACACTTATAAGATTGGTTTATATTTACAAGAAAAAATAACTATGTAGATGTATTCTTGAAAAGTGATATGAATATGAACAAAAAAATCATAATCGAAACTATTGTGAACATTTATTTCCACATTTATAACCATTGTCCACAATCTACCAATTATGCTTACTAATTAAATTCATCGATACCACTTGATTACAAACTTTTGATTGTTTTCCTCACCGGCATAGTTTACAACTCATGTGCAATTACTAGTTTATATATACACTTTTGTCGAGATGAAAGTAGTCTAACTCACTACTAACCACAATTAGCTCAATTGATAGGTATAAATTACAATTTCGGTGTCATATATCAATTTAGTCAAAAAATCAACCCCAGCTATGTTGGTTAGCCTTGCTCGCGATAATATATTACGATCCATATGTCAATAATAATGAAACCGTAGTGGATGTGGCCTTGTCACTAACGTTATAATTGTTTGGTGACGAGATATGTATATTTGTTCCCTTGCTACTCAAGTTCAACATACTTCTCTAATACATCTTGAAAATGCTTTGACAATTATACAAATCCTCATATTTTTTTATACTAATGGCATTTCATTACACCGGCTCGTGGCATTTCATTAATGCATCAACAAAGACATTATCCTATGCTTAGATCGCATGATATCGGCGTCAAATACTTTTTTAATCGAATATAGACTTAAGCTAGGGGAGAGGAGCCAGTCATGGAGCATTACCCAATAGTTGTGAGGGTAGTTGACATCCTTTACTCCAGTTTTTACACATTTTTATATTAATAATTGAATGAATACTATCCTATAAATGTACAAACAAACTTCAATCTGATGTACATGTCACTTTTCATGTACTGACCATGAATCTATCAACAAAGTAGAATACTTGATATCATTTTTAAACATAAAATAACATATATTATACTTCCATGATTGCCAAATTTAAAGTCAACTGTATTTAATACATGGATATATAATTATATTTCATCCCTATACAAAAATGATACCACATCATCATATCATTTTGATGTCACTTTTCATATAATTTAAGTTCCCTTTTTACAATGTTAAAGATCTTGTCATACACAGATTTTGGGGCAGGTTCTCACAAAAATAAGTCCAAAGTGCACCATTTTCAAATATGGACTGTCTTTTAAGCATTAACTTTCTCACCATTTTGACAACCAGCTACTCCCATAAATGATGTACCTGTATATTTTCACCAAATGTGAGGCTCAAGAAACAAAGATTGAATTGAAATGAGAAATCAAATCAAATTGAACTTCAAATCTGAGTATTGAAATAAAATATCATAAATCTTGATCCACCCCAGTCAATTTCACCCAATCAAAAACAAACACAAGGATCAACCAATTTGGCCCAATCACAAAAAAGCACAAGGATCAATCAACTACAACACTTTTCATATCTCCTATAAATCTAGTTCCTCAACTGAGCTCTGAAGTTTTATTCAGTTAGTATTATTTTGCTAGTGCATGAAAAAGAGTTCCAAGCTGCCGTGTTCATCTGTTATTTTCCTCCTACTGCCACATAGTAAGTTCTTAACTCTGTTGTTATATTGATGCACATTCATTTAATTTTATAAATATTTTTGTCAATCTATATATTTTATGGACTGCTTTGACAAGGAGAAAGACTTGCTTGATTCAAGTTATTTTGTTGTTCAACCCAGCTGTTAATTGGGATTAACTGGAAATATTCCTGGAAATTTACTTTATGTTGCCTTTTCATGAAGATGTATATTAACAAGTAACTCTAGGATAAATTAATGAAATTTGTAGATGTATATTTACAAGTAATTCTAGGCTAAATTAATGGAATGTGTAGGTGTATATTTACAAGTAGTTACAGGCAAAATTAATGAAATATGAAATGTATATTTACAAGTAATTCCACGGTAAATTAATGAAATCTGTAAATGAATACACATCAACTTGTAAATATACAACTACAGAATATACAACGACACTGAAAAAGGCAGCATAAAATATACAGCTACATGAAAAGGGAGCATAAAATATACAATTACATGAAAAGGCAGTATAAAATATACATCTGACATGTAATTACTTGTAAGTATACATCTACATATTTCATTAATTTAGCCTGCAATTTTGTAAATACAAATCTACATGTACACATACATCTACAGGTTTCATTAATTTAGCCTGTAATTACTTGTAAATATAAATCTACATGTGCACATACATCTACAGGTTTCATTAATTTAGCCTGTAATAACTTGTAAATATATATCTACATGTGCACATACATCTACAGGTTTCATTAATTTAGCCTGTAATTACTTGTAAATATTCATCTATGGGAGGGAGCTAGTCATGCTGCACCCAAACTTTGGGAGATTATCTGGAAATATTCTGGAAATGTACTTTATCTGCTGTTCATGAAGATGCCTATTAACGAGTTACTCTAGGATAAATTAATGAAATTTGTAGATGTATATTTACAAGTAATTCTAGGCTAAATTAATGGAATGTGTAGGTGTATATTTACAAGTAGTTACAGGAAAAATTAATGAAATATGAAATGTATATTTACAAGTAATTCCACGGTAAATTAATGAAATATGTAAATGACTAATCATCAACTTGTAAATATACAACTACAGAATATACAACGACCTGAAAAGGCAAACATAAAATATACAACTACATGAAAAGGGAGCATAAAATATACAATTACATGAAAAGGCAGCATAAAATATACATCTGACATGTAATTACTTGTAAGTATACATCTACATATTTCATTAATTTAGCCTGCAATTACTTGTAAATATAAATCTACATGTACACATACATCTACAGGTTTCATTAATTTAGCCTGTAATTACTTGTAAATATAAATCTACATGTACACATACATCTACAGGTTTCATTAATTTAGCCTATAATTACTTGTAAATATATATCTACATGTGCACATACATCTACAGGTTTCATTAATTTAGCTTGTAATTACTTGTAAATATTCATCTATGGGAGGGGAGCCAGTCATGCTGCACCCAAACTTTGGGAGATTATACCAAGCACCTGGTAATCCCTAAAATCCCCAAAAACTGTCAATTGAAGCGCATGAGAATTCTCTACAGCTTGAACTGCTTTCGAAACAAATCTGCCACGTAACCCAACGTGCATACTTGATGGAGTGAGAGGTGTCAATTTTATTGTCTTCCATGTGATGTTGGCCCAATTCATGCGACTCAATCACCCCACCTATTAATATTTAATCTGCCACTTATTACAAAGGCATCCGTGATTTTGGAGGAGTGGGAAATCTATACATGTTGATTTCGTATTAAATCTGCCAAGGAATGTCGTGTTATTTGAGCGAAGCATATCTTGATATGTACAAGTCTGCTTCATTTATTGTCATTGAAGGCGCCAATAAACACCTCACCACCCTCCATTAATTGGGTGGAGTTTCCCGCTGAGAAAGATGAAACAGAAGAACAAACGGAAACTTGCAGCAGCGTGGAGAAGAAACCGTATCATAGAGTGCCCTTTCTGTAAGGACAATTACAACATTGTTTAGCCTATGTTATGTACAGTTGGATTTTATATTTATATACATTGATGTGCTTCAATTGTGAGAAAGGCGCAGTGTATGAGGCATTAGCTTACACATTGATTTGCCTTTTTCATGTACATGTATATCTTGATATGTGCCTTTTTCATGTAGAATATAAAAATGTGTAAAAACTAGAGTAAAGGATGTCAACTACCCTCACAACTATTGGGTAATGCTCCATGGCTGGCTCCTCTCCCCTACATGTATATCTTGATATGTGCCTTTTTCATGTAGACGTATATTTGGTCATAAATTCAAATCTGTATTTGTTTCAATAACATTGCCTTCTTCTGTACTAGACCCATTTTGACCTTTGATCTTTCAAGTATCCATTGCTCACAATATAGGCACTCACATCAAATGGTTGCACTTCCTTTTATGTGAGTTGATTCAATATTATTTCTTCTCGTTGTTGTAAGTTCATCTATTCATCTATCTTTGCAGGTTTTTATTGACAGCATGAGGAGAAGGCAACTTCCTAAAAGAGTAAGACCTGCATGTGCCAAAATTAGGGGAGCAAGATTTCCGCCAAGTGAAGAACATGAAGAAGGGGCTAACAATACCCCACCTCAAGATGCCAATGACACACCACATGAAGAAGAAAATGTCCAATCAATAAGAGTGAGCCCTTCACCCCAAAAAGTGACAAAGCCAAGAGCTGCTTGGAACAAGTCTGATATGGATAATGCCATAAAAGATGTTGAAGAATATGGATACTCTACACGTGCTGCTGCAAAAAAATGGGGTATACCAGTGACCACCCTTACTTCTTGGTTGATGGGCATTACCACTACTAAAAGAAAGGGTCCACCAACAATTCTAACAGATGAAGAAGAGATGGAGATAGTGAGTTGGTGTCATGAAATGGCTGACATGGGCCATGGGTTAGAAATTATACAACTTAAGACATGTGTGGCACAAATATGCGAAACAAGGTCTAACCCATTCACGGATGGTTTTCCAGGTAAGTCATGGTGGGCAGGTTTTAAAAAAAGACACCCAGATCTAACATTAAGGACAGCTGAAGGCCTTGATAAGGATCGAGCAATGTGTTTGAGGCCATCAATTGTCAGTTCCTTCTACATTACTTTGTCTAAAGCTTATGAGGCCAACCCATATGGACCAAACCGAATATGGAATTGTGATGAAACTGGGTTACAAGCTGGAAGGAACTGCGGTATGAGAGTGCTTGCTAAAAGGGGTAGTAGGAGTGTCCCATATATCATCCCAAAAAGTAGAGAATGGATTACCATATTGTGTTGTGTAAATGTTGTTGGACAAAGCATTCCAGGATTCTATCTTTTTAAGGGGAAGAACCATTTAGAAAATTATATTGCAGGTTGTGAGCCTAGAGCTTGCATGGCAACACAAGCACATGCATGGATGACAAAAGATTTATTCATGAAATGGTTACATCACTTTGCATCATCTATACCTGGTGGTGTGTCTCCTACAAATAGGCATTTACTAATTTTTGATGGCCATGGTTCACATGTTGCTTTGGGGACAATTCAAGAAGCCAGGAGTTTGGGGATTGATTTGTTAACATTGCCTGCACACACCTCTCATAAATTACAGCCATTGGATGTGAGTGTCTTTGCTCCATTCAAAACATACTTCAAGGAGGAGAGACACAAATGGATAATTGCAAACCATGGGATAGATGTGAAAAGGGCTAAATTAGCTGAGTTAGGGAGAAAAGCATTCATAATGGCTCTTACACCTAGCAATATTAAATCAGGATTCAAAAGAACATGGATATGGCCTCTTAATCCCAATGCCTTGGATGAAGACATGGGACCTAGCAGAACATTTGACACATCTTTTCAAGATGATGCTAGTGCAGCAGAAAATATGCTTCATCTATCTAGGGTTGATTTAGAGCAAAGTGAAGATGTTGAGATGGTGCCTAACACACAATTGGAGAAAGAATCAGAACCTCAGCAGAAGGAGATAAATATAAATGAATGTGTTGAACAACAATTGCAAACTCCAAATGGAATTAATCAAATTGATGAGTCACTATCTATGCCCACAGAAGAAAGCCCTCCTGATTGGATGAAAGAAGCAGCTCTTAATCTTGGTGTAAACTTGAACTTCAATAATGAAGAGGTTAGCCTCTCTTTACCCTCTCATCCAACACTACTTCATGGCTCAGATTTGGTGCACTACTATGTTGGTAGTCAAGCTGAAGAAAATGATGCAGAATCACAGGTAGAGGCAACAGGAGTATTAGGGCCGATTCAAACCAAACCTGTGAGGGAAACCAAGGACAAAGAACTCTTGGTAGATTCTTGAAACTCCCTGTGGAAAAGGTTAGAGAATCATCAAGGTCAAATAGTGCTTCTGGTATAAGATTGAGTAGGGAATCTCAACTAATCACCATGAGATCAGTACATGGAGCTTCTGGTTGAGAAAGAGAACAAAAAAAAAGAAATCGATGAATTGAAGCAAAGAAAAAAGGAACAAATCCAGGAGAAGAAGGCTGAACGAATTGTTGAAAGGGAAAGGAAGGAACAGGAAAAGATTGAAAAAGAATATAGAAGGAAAACAAAGGAGCACCAAAAGTTGATTCAAAGGCAAGAAAGGGAGCAGAGAAAGGAACAGGAACAGATTCAAAGAGATCAAGAGATAAAGGAGAAGGAGTTTGAGAAGGCAAGAAGAGAGTTAGAAAGGAAAAGGAGATTGAGTAGTCCAATTAATCCTTTTCCTGATCAACACCCAATGTTAAGAGAATTAATGGGCATACATTGCCCCTATCAGTTTCAACACACAATTTTGCAGTTGGAGTGAATGCTTCATCAACTTCTGATCCATTCCCAACTACACCTGCGAGGGATGTCAACATGGGGAGGCAACTGCAAATTAACACCCCAACTTCAACCTCAACTGCAGATTCACCACCCTTCCCGGATTTTGGAAATGATATTATCGAAAGTAATTATTTCTTTTTGAAGGCTGAATTTTTATGTCTGGAATTGGCCTTTCGATTTAAAAACTACAATATAGTTATGATAGGTATATGGCCCAAGTATATTGTATGGCCATGTTTTTGTAATGGACTATGGTAATGTTTACTGAATGAATATATGTCGTCCAAGTTATGTGATTATATTTTGCAAAGATTTAAACTCATATTGTTTCTGAAAATTACATTTTTGAAACTGAAAAATAGTAAATGGCAGTTTGCAATTTACTGGTCATTAATGTAATAGCCAGAAGCCAATAACACATTCTACCAGTACAAAAGAAAATTATGAAATAGTTTCTATCACTGCCTCAATGAGGGTAAAAACCTCACCGTCTAGATATTCGAAGAGAATCAAACAATTTCCAAACTTATTTGATGTGTTGATAAACACAATTAAAATGTTGCTCTGCATCTGCACTTCCACTCTGAGTCACTCCAACAAGCATAACAACCCCGCTGCAACACATGTACAAAAAATACTATCACTTTGTATTATATAAAAAAATATATTACCTGAACTATACAAAAATACTATCAATTTTTAATAATACTATACATAGACAACCATAATATTATACATAATCCACATTACAAAAAATACTATCAGTTTTTAATCTATGTAAAACATCACCTGCAAATTCGATGGTGATGGTTCGTATTCTTGCAAGCAGAAGCTTTCAAACGAGTATTTTTCGTATTTTGTTTGGTTGCAGTGAATGGGTGTCTCAACCAGCGGCCCAATCTGAGGGTCAGAACTCTGGACAAAGTTGGAGACAGGCATTTAGGTCAGACACGCTAGATAAAACAAGATCATTTAAGAAAAAACTAAATACAAAAAACCATAGCTGATATACAAATTAAAATTGATATTCTTCGTGCTATCTGCCACCAAGCTATGAAATGGGTTTACCTTCTTCGCCATAAGATCCCTATGCATTTTTATGCCAATGATTTTTCATGATATTTTCAGAAACAATACAGAAGGGAAAAAAACCTTGCGCGGCCAAATAAGCGTCTCAGGTCAACCTCAAACAGAACGGTTATTTCATCAAAATTAACAGGCTTACCCTCTAATGACCAATTGCAAACTTGATTCAGATTATTCGAGGAGTGTAATAGCAGATAAATCTTTTAGATGGTATTAACAGGTGAAAATTGGTTGGGTGCAGGCCATGCTATCAAATGAGACGGCTGTAATTGCTGGGAATTTTTATGTGCCTAAAATGCTTATGGTAGGCCTTTGGCCTCCACCAAGCCCATCCTAACTAGAATGCAGAAACAACATATTTTAACTCAGAATAGCTTGAAGAAAGAAATATAAATTTCGACCAAAGTAGATTTCGAACATATAATAGAGACAAAAACGCACAAGCTATAGCAGGAAAGTCTTATATTCAATAACCTGGAATGTACTGGGAAAAAGAAAACTAAATTGAAAATAACTTCGACTTGTAAGTTCTTCATCGTTATAGCAGGAAAGTTTCAAAAAGCTTATATCCAATAACCTGTAATGTACTTATGAACAGGACCAAACCCCACTTAAAAACTAAATTGAAAATCGCTTCCACCTATAAGCTCTTCATCATTTCTCTTCGCTGAACACTCGTTTCTTCTTCATCACTAGCTAAAGCCTAAAGCTACAGAAAAACAGTAAATAAAATGAGAACCAGCTATTTAAAGACCAAAAGGAAAACTTACCCTTCTGGACGATTCGACAAAGCCTTGCCGATTTCCAAGAAAAACAGGACTATACAGGCTGCAGATTACAGTGCTTTTCTGATTCCAAGAAATGGCCTTAACGTTGTTTTGCACTGTTATGATAAATCCGTCATGGCCTTGTTGCGTTTCAAGCATGTCTATGCGTGTTTCTTCTCCACGCTGCTGAGCACCAGGTTTCTTCTCCACGCTAAGCGCCTGAAGTTTTCTGTTTCTTCAAGGATGAGGGGAGAAAGTCGGTGCAGTTAATGGAGGATGGACAAGTAGTTACTGGCGCCTTCAATGACAATAAAGGAAGCAGAGTCGATGCGCTGAAGATATGGTTCGCTCGAAAAACAAGGCGATATGGTGCAGATTTAATACGAAATCAACGTATATAGATTTCCCTCCCCGAATATCACGTCGACCTTTGTAATAAGTGGCAGAATAAATAGGGATAGGTGGGGTGACTAAGTCACATGTAATGGTCCGACCCCAGAAACGGCCAAAAAAGTGACACCTCTCACTGGCTCAAGTATGGACGCTGGGTTACGTGGCAAATTTGTTTGGAAAGCAAACCATGCTGTAGAGAATTCTCATGCGCTTCAATTGACATATTTTTGGAATTTTTGGATTACCAGGTGCTGGGAATAATCTCCCAAAGTTAACCTGCACCATGACTGGCTCCTCTAATCAAAAATATTAACCAAGGCTTTTGGATTCGACAAATTAACCTGCGGGCTCTGTTTTGCAATGGGAGAAGACTACATTCCATCGAAAAAGGGCGATGCAGGCACAATGTGGTCCGCCTTACCCAGCGAAATTGTAGAGACAATCTTCTCGTGTCTTCCCATGGAATCCGTTTTTCAATTTCGTATTGTGTGCAGGCAGTGGAAAGATCTGTTGTCCTCGCATTAATTCCTCATTTTATGGACTGGAATGCCCAAAAAGCATCCATGGCTCCTTCTCGCCACAGATTATCCATGTCATCTTTACCGCTTCTGCTTCTCCACATGGACATGGAAGCCAATCCCCCTCTCCGCCGAACAGTGTTATTATTACCATGGATCATGTACAGGGCTGCTCTTTGTCAATGAAATGACGAAACGACCTGATTTGAAACTCCTCGCTTACAATCCACTCAATCGGACTACCGTTTCTAGGCTTCCAGATTTCAGAAGAAATGCAATCGACGCAGCCATGGCGGTGTGGAATCCAAAGAGGCAGACTTGTTCTGAAATTCCATCGATGTTGTGGTGTAATATAAGAAAGGCGCAGATTCGCAAGTTTGGAAGTATAGTTGGGGAGGAGGAGTACAGAATGGTGGCAGTAGGGCCTCATTATTTGGATCTAAAAACTCCAAGGGATTTTGTTGTTCAGGTTTATGATAGTACCAAAGCTGCGGTAGATGGTAAAGATTTATGGACCACTACGCGATTCTCTTTCCAAAATGCATTTTTGTAAATGAAAATATGGTATTTTGCAAAGGGTTCTTTTTCTGCAGGATTAGCAAAGATGAATTGGGCATTATAATTTTCAGAGTTAAAGAAGACTGTACATCAGAAATAGTGCATCCATTTGTGGCCTTACCTCCCCTTGATTATTCCAAAGATGTTAAGATATTTGCATCCGCCTCCTCAGTTCTACTTGTTGCAGAAGTCCCACCAGAAATAATTTTGTGGGAACTGGAGTTTTCCCAGATCCAAATTCAGATCCATTTTGGAAGGTTATTGCAAGGATGCCTCAGACCATGTTGGAAAATTCTCATTTGGTTTTGATGAATTCAATGCATTCAAATCTCTCTGGTTATCAATTTGAATGTGTGGTAGTGGAGCATTATATTTGTTTGAGTGGAGGGAGGAGCGGAAAAGTGGTTGTGTATGATTTGAAAGAGGGCATTTGGAGATCCCTCCCCAACTGTTTACAGGATGGCGCTTCTGACTCCCATCTCTTAGCTTTTCATCCCAGAGCTCTGTGATCATTTCTCAAGTTCTTCCAACACAGAATAGTTCCTCTCTTTCTTTCATTATTTCAAATTCCACAGAAATGTGTAATGAGTGGAGAGTTTCTGTAATGTTCTTTTCTTATCTAAAATATATACAGTATGTATATGTCCTCCTCTTGTATATTAAAAAGGATTTGATTTTTAATAAAATTGAAAAGAATATGATTGTATCAATAAATTATTGTAAAATTTAGGGAACATGAAATAATTGAAATGTTTGGAAAATAAAATTTTGAAAAAGAAGATGAAACAGAGATCAGTTACAAAAACCATGGCAGTCTAGATCTATGACATTAAAAACTGATTCACTGGTCCTATTACAACTTAAATCTTAGGACCCAAAGTCTTGATCACTTTTCTAATTTCTTTCTAAATTTGTTTTAAGTTAATGGAAATAAATTCTCTATCTTAATTCTAATAGGCTTATAAAACCTGACAAAATTATAAAAGCTACACGAAATTAATGGGGGCATACGTTTCAACCTCCTAGAAATTTGAAGAGTTTAGACATTAATATATCAATTATAATGTAATTATGTATGTCATTCAATATAATACAAATGTCCCAAGCCTTATCCTTTCAATACAACATCTAAATCCTAAATGCTCTTCTCAAGTAATTCTTGAACTATAATTTTGGAATGATGATGTTATTGAGACAAATAAATTATTTAAAATTTCAGTTTTGAATGTGTTTGAAAAATTATCTTTTAATAGAATTATTGAATTCAAATTATGACCCATTATCTTACACGACAACACACAATAAAAATCAAAGACTGAAAACTAAGAACAACAAACTATGAAAGAAATGAAAATGAAAGGAAAAATGACCCATAATCAAAGTGATCCAAATTTTAAAACCGCAATTTTGCCAAAAACATGTTTGTACAATTCAAGGAAAAATAAGAAAAACAATAGAAAAATGTCATGCGGGAGGAGGAAGGGGGGCCTACATGTTAGGAAAATTGAGTAATAGAGATAATAGAGATATTATTTAATTGAGGCTTTTGCATTCCATAAAAGTGGAGAAGGAATTCGGAGAAAAATATGATGTTAGCTATAATCATAAATATTTGAAATTGTAACATATAATCCATCAGCATACCCTTGACTTGACTTGCCTGGCCTGAGCTTTGATTTAATTGTTTATTAATAAATCAACGAAATTGTGATTCTGTAATCAATCTGCAGCATGAATGTAGAAAACATTTTTTGTTGAATTTTGAAGTAGATACTATTTTTTTCCTAACTGCTAACCCGTTTCATGATTTCAGCTATAGTATTGAGAGGATTGATGATGGTGGTCACCACTCCGATTGAGAGAATTATCAGAAATAAAACAAGAAAGTGAACGGAGTTTGGGGAAAGTATACACACCACGTCTCCCTACCTTATATCTATTTTATGCAGACTTGCTGCAAGACATCTGATCTTGATGGGAATTTCCTTTTCAGAAACCTGCTCATTGTTTGAGGCATCAATAAGACCAATTTCTGTTGTTGGGTGTTTTGGAGGAAGCACATAGTAAACCACATCAAGAAATGGGTTAAGATTCAAGTGGTTTTAGATCCTGAAGTAGCCTAAATTTTCTAAGGTTCTTGATAGTACGGTGAGGTGACTGTGTAAATTGAAAAAGGGCTAATTCCCAAACAAATGAATTGCATATTGGGTAAGTATTCTTCGTATGCATGAATCAGGGCTTGTGGAGATGTAATTTTGGCAAAATGGGTGCTCATATCTGGTTAGATTTCTTAGAGAAGATGAATATTTCAAAAGCTATAGATGATTTTCTCATTTTGAAGGCCTAATTATGTGATTACACAATATAAAGGAGAAATTTTTGTGTAGAGAATGTCTTGTTTTATTCATCTAGTCTCAATACGCATGAATGAGAGTATGAAACCTATGAATTAACTCTAGAAAATGATCAAGGGAAAATATGTTATGTTTTCAATCTTATGAGGTTTTGAGAACTTGAAGACATTGCTTTAGCAATGCATGATCAGTCACAGGTCTGTATGGTACCATTGATGTCTTATTAATATTCTAAATGGCTTTGCATGAGTATAACAGGGTTGAGAATATCTTCTGAAGATAAGTGGATTTGTCTACATGTTTTATCTCACTCAAATGTGAAGATCACTGTAATGACAAGTGTAAGTTACTCCATTTCTGAGATGCTAAAAATGATGATAACTACAGGTATGAAATGCTTCTAATAAGGTCTCAAAGGTGTTGTCGACAAGTATTTGATGATATAAAAGGGGTGGATATTCTCCAAAGAGTGTCCCACATGAGATTGATCAGGGCTTATGTCTATTGTAATATAATTATATACCCCATTATTCTTATGGAACTCACTTCTCATGTTTGTGTTGGGAACTCCCTTCAGTTTTCTGGCAGATCTGTTTCAGTACAAGGCAAGTGCTAGTATAACTAAGACATGCTTTCCTACCGGACTGTGCTGTCCAAAAAACAGAGGTCTCCAAAGAAAATTGATTCCCGAGCTTAGAAATTGATTCCTGCATCTGACCAGAAAAAGCAATCTATCATAATGGCAATAATCAGATCAATTATCACAAGTAACATACAAATTTGAATTGTAAACTTAAAATACTAGAACATAATTTAAAAAAGAACTTACAAATTTAGAAATACTGATATCTTCGGTGTGCCTGACATAAATAGAGAGTGCTTTTCTTTGTCGTGGATACTTAAAGACGAGTATGCCCTGATACTACTCACTAACACCTCTGATCTGCAAACCTTATGCAATTTCTTAGTACAGCTTAAAAGTTGATGACCATGCTTTTGCAATGATACATTACTTAAATGCATGATTTTCCTGTTACCAAACCAGAAAATGAAATATAAATGCATGATTTTCATGATTTTACTGTCCACATTTAGAAATATAAAAGTCCATAGAGGGGTTCAAATGAACCAGGCTAGAAGGGTTAGAAATAACCCTGGGAAGATGAAAGACATTGGTGAAGTTCTTTGGGGGATAGGGAACTTGAAGCAAGTTGAGGCATGAAGAATGAGAAAATATGCCTCAAGCTCAAGGAGTTGTAATTGGTATTATAGAACGGACAGATGCGCCTATTGGGTTATTGAAGTTTATATTATCTCTATGAATATTTTTGGTTTCTAAAAGAATGTATGCAGTCTGCTTTCAATGGCAGTGTACACAAGGATGAATGAATATGTTTTTAAAATCAAGCTAGTCTTAAGTGGTTTCATATGGATTACCTTATAGAAAACAAGAAATAGTGGCTGAAGTGTTGATTTTAAGTGAAAACCATTTAATGAAAAAAAGACAATCCTTAAGTAAAATGTTGTGACAGAATATTCTCTTTCCCTATTATAGAAGAGGTGATTTCTACATTCAAGAAAATATGAGTTCATGTTCTGTTGGACATATAAATCTATGGAAAAGGGGGCAGCCAGCTTACAACTTCTCCCCATTTAATCAACAACAAAGTGGGTTCTTTGTTTGATTTTGTGTCTGTTTTCTATCTCACTTTTTCTTATTTTGATTTATATATCAATTGATATACTTCTAGTGGACGAAGTGATCTGTACATGTTAGTCATGTTGTAAATTTTGTTTGATTGTTTTAGACTTTAGTATGTGTTAGGGATTTTACTCTGTTTTATATCATTCAATTTGTATGCCTAACAATTGCATAGCATATTGCAGTACTTCTAATGAAAGAATTGAGGTGATTGCAGCCTATTAGTGATATTTCAAATGTATTCATCTATGGGCACACATTATGGTGGAAGATTTTTCAATAGTGAGGTTGAAATGTTGATTAAATCAAGCCCTTTTGTCCAAGTTTAAAATGTTGTAGATCCAGTATTGTGGGTTGCATGAAGAACTCCCAAGAATTGAAATGATGACCAACCCCTTCCAAGAATATCTAATGTGGAATAACCTCCAAAAAAAACTTGGTTGTCTGAGGAATCCCAACACTCTGTAGTAAACACTTTTCTTGTTTGTATAAACAGAGATGGTCTTCGTCAGATTCCACGGATAACACAAATAATTTGTGGGAAAGATGGAGCATTCAAACTTGTTGGGGAAGATGATGAAGTGCTAGCAAATAAAATGAAACGACGTGCATGATATGAGGAGGAGAGCTATTACTAATGCAAACAATATTGCCATCAATAGTGTAAAGGTCCCAAACTGAAGAAAAAAATTCTTCCAGTAAGAATTTTAGAATGCAACAACCAAACATTCAAACTCAGTCTATAATTCATGTTAGAGTCCAAGCTAAGCCTGGAGTTCATCCAAACATAGATCCAACTCCATACCTTGAATGTGGTTGGATAAGGCAACCTACCAATATTCTCCCTCTTATTGATTGTATTAAAAATTGTGGGGTTTCATAGTAAACCTTTGAAGTTGGACTACTTGAAACTGTACTGAAAAACATTAGGGCATGTTTTTGAAAGCAAATCACAAGCAACTACAATGCGAGTATCTATTCCCTTTAGTGTTGGTAATAGCTCGAGTTGGTTATGTTGAATTATATTCGAAGCTATTTGGGCAGGGAATCATGCAGGACTATGAACAGTGACATCTGTGCATTATTTTTTATTGAATTCTAAAGATCTTCCAGTAATCTGAGTTGACCATTACCTGCACGAAAATAAAATGAAAGTGAAGTTTACACGATCAAGCTATGTTTCAGAATTCTCCAATAGTTCAAGTAGTTTGGAAGCAAAAGCCTTTTTGTATATAACCTACAGCCATCACATTTAGATCTCATTTAGACATTTTGTCAAATAGTTCGTGTGCGTTTTGACTGCTTATATATTTTGCATTCATGTCTGTCTGTATGTGTCCATAATGTTCCATGGTTGCTTGCATTCTATGGCATGCATTCCGTTTTCTGACAAGAATAAATTTTATGGAACAGAGGCTACCTTCAATCTTGTTGGGGTAGCTAATGGAGTACTTACAGATAAAATGAAGAGTAGAGTTGTTTCTAATACAAAGAATATCCCATCAAGGTCCCAAACTGGAGCAAGGAATTCTTCCAATGGGATTTTCGGAATGTAACGACCAACCATTCAAACGCAGTCTGGAAATCATGTTAGACAACCTACACCCATTCACATGTATGGTGTTGCACATAACTTGTCATTTCATTTAACTGCGTGGTATTCGTTGCTTTAGCGACTGCTGTGGAACTTAAACAACCTTGTCCTAGCCCTTAGGTCGTTTTTGTGTTGCAGAGTCATTTGACAATTATATGGATGATTCAAATTTAACAATGGATGAGATATGGTTGCTTTACTGCCGTTTGGAATGGCTTTTCACCTGACTGAACAAAACTTTCCAAGCACTTTACCATACCTACATCCTTGGTCTGTAAATTATTTTGAGCATGAAACTAAAGTAAAGGTTTATTTATTGACTTAGGTGATACGGTAGAACATTTAGGTTTTGACCTCAAACTTATTGGATTCCCTTATTAGTTCCTGCCTATGGCAAGAATACTATACCTTTCACTTCATTTCAATAATTTTTTGCTTCCAACCAATGAGAAATACGAATTTTATTGTCATCTCTAATATTTGTTTTTTAAATTATTTAATAAATCTATTCAAATTCATTTATTAACTTTTTTATTGGTTCATAAGTTTGAAATGACTATTTTTCTCCCTTATTACAGTACAATGTTTATATAAATTTTAAAACTAAAAATCTTAACCAGACATGTGTCCAACTTTTAAATTGAAATGACTGAATATTAATAACAAAATTACATTTCACAGAATTCTTGAAAAGTAAATACACGGCCACTTGAATAACAACAGCTGGACGACCAAATTTATGATTGCAGATCACAGGAAACTGGGGAAAATGCGCCTTCCCTATCAAGTATTTAATGCAGACCAAATCTGGTTGATGAAATACTAATTTTTAATACAAAAAATCTTAAAATTCGGCATGATATATATTCTGTCTCCTCGTTAATACAATTCGAGAAAAATCAGTGTTGACATGAAAAGATTGAACATTATTAAATATTGTTTATTGTACTTGGCATTGGAGTGCAGCGCCATACACTGTCACTTCTTGAAACTTTTTGTTGCATGCTCAAAACTTCATCTTGAACATTGGAGGTCGGTGCTTAAGTTGCTGTGGAGTTGTGTCAAGCACAAAGATCTTTAACTGTGCGACCAAAGTTTGTTCCTCCGTGATACTGTGAGTACAGAAACAAGCATCTATGTTATTTTTCTCCTGTAATACCTTCTCCGTCTAGAATCTATTATAGTTTATCTAGAATGTTTCGATAGGCTAATAGAAATATGAAATAAAGCTGCAGTGTTAAAGCGTATAAATACATTATATGAACTTATGAAGCAAGCATACCATATAATAATTCTGAAATGTACCCCCTCTTTGGTAGAAGCGTGCAACAGAAAAGGCAAGGTCCTCTGTGGGCCTATAAGGCACACGACCCCCGAAAGATAGAAACCTGCCAATAGGTAGATGAAGAAATATATAGAGCTTCAATCCCAATAAAAAGGAATTGAATACATGTATGCTGTGGACATGGCCAACTTAAATATAGATGCTGCTGCTGTGCACTAATGGAAGATCTTGAAATATTCTGAACTTTTGTGATTTCTTATACAGAGTTCAAATGGGATGAGAGTGCTACCAGCCACTCCAGTTTTCTGTCCACATTTTGGGCTTGTTTGGAGAATTTGGAGTAAACGCATCACAGTAGAATCCATTACAAGTGTTTATCTGCAAATTGAAAAGCTCAAAACATTACTTGATTTCCCATACAACTCCTACAAAGAAATCTGTAGCAGAACATTTTTGCATACACATTTTCTTTGTTTAAAGTGTTGTCGTCTTCTGCATGTTGTACCAAATTCAAAAAGTGTATTTCAAGGTGTAGATTTCACAAGTTCAACAAGGTAAAGACATAATCTTGCTATGATCACAATAACATGTGAATAAGATAAAAGTAGCTTGAGTCTAGCACGGTCCAAAGAGGTTAAATAGATACTCACAACTGAAACAGGAGCATCTGCTTGTTGACACATCACCCAAGGGACTCTTGTGACAGTGAAAATGAAAGCCATTGAAACAGAAACCAAAGCGTCAGATATGAATGATGGAGGCAGAGCAAAATTGCCCTTGGGAGAGAACATTTCACATGTTTGCTCGTCCAATGCATTGGAACTAGATGGCCTGTTTTCTGCATCATTGGCCAGATCAGAAACAGATAAATTTCCAATGGCCTCTTCTTGTTTAGGTCCAAGATCTTGAACAGTGCCAATGTCAATCCATCCCCCTCTGCTGAAGGAAGCTCCTTATTGTCCGCCAAACCTGAGGAGCAATAAAGGAGACTGATAGCATTCTCCAATTCCAATTCCACTGGAACATCACGATCTTTGTAACCCTCATCCAACGCAGGACCAACTGACTCGTCACACCTATGGAGAGCCTCTGCATCGTTGCAAAGGTCACCTTTTCCGGGCTTATTTTGCTCCGTATCATCAGATGCTTGAAGTTCCATCATGACAACTTCTGCCCCCTCCCTACTTTGGGACTTCAGACCCTCACCAACACCTGGTAGCCCTAAAGCAACACCATGACTTGTCTCTGGTTCAGGATTATTTTCCCCCAAATCTAAAACATGTTCCCCAGATGACATGTCCTCCGCGGAACACTCTACACCACTTCCCCCTTTTGCTTTCTTCTGCATCTCACCTCTCTGTCACAAAAATTGTACCTCTTAGAAATTCGAACATGAAATCAAAGCAAAAGCAATCCAAACAACAGCATGAAAATCAAAGATACTTGAAGCATTATTCCTTAACAATAAGCCAAACAAAAAAACATAAAAAGGATTATCCCTTGTAGATTGCGATGAGCTCTTAACAGGGCAGAAAAATCCCTAACCTATGCAATAGAGTACCGAAAAGGAGTGCCCAAACCATTCCAAAACTGTTACACTGATTTAAATCTCAAATACACCATGCATATTAACAGCGTTTTCCACTGCTACCAGCTCCACATCGTTGGCGTCTCTACCTGTTGACAGCGCTGCCTTCAGGTCGCACGTGGCAGATGCAATTCAGATTTACATTACACTAATTTATAATAATATATATATTTTTATATACATTTTAAAGAACACGGATATTCTCAATTAAATGAATTCATAATAGATATCAGCAATCAATAATATTCTCACTAGGTAGCTTTTTTACAATTTAGGCTCTTATGACTGCAGGGAGTAGATTTGAACTTAGTTTAATGATAGAAATAAATTATTCTAGTTCGTAAGTCCGTCCTTGATGCGCCGTTCTAGAGCACTTAGAGTATATAATTTGTTATTACCGTTTGGGTTCTATATTCTTTGTGAACAATTTTTATTGACTTACTAGATTTCTAACTGGTGAGGTTCGGGGCAAAATTGTTAGCCTATCCTTATTAGGATTCTCAAGTTCTTTGTTTGGCTGCTGGGAATTCTCCAGCAGAGAGGGCACACACCAGTTGCTAGAGGCCAGACATTCCTAATAATCCAGACATTTCCTTCACCACCAGGAATAGCCTAGGCCTTAAAATTGGTAAAAAACATAGTGTCTCACCTTTGCATGTCTGGCACTTACAAGCATCCGACGCGGTCAGGAGTGGAACTTGACCGCTGAATAAAATGACATAATGATGCTAGTATTTAGCATTGATTACATGAACATGCAAGTATGTGGACATTGCTCCATGTAGAGAGAATGTTTCTAATTATCTACAAAATGCAGAAGTTACAACTAGTTGTGTGTATAGATAAGTATGTCTATAAATATTTTCTGGTAAGTATAAGATAATAAGTAGAATGTTATGGATATTTGTGGTAGTCAAAGATTAGGTGCGGGTTTCATATATTTTTGTGGCATGCGACGATATGTCGTGATGCTTTGGGGATAGTCACAAAACTTTACATACATATGAGGTTTGTAGAAGTTAGTCGTGGTAAAGGAATTTAAGATACATCTTCCCAACCAAGACACCCTATGGATGATAATTTGATACTATTCCCTACCACTTGTGGTGCTCAAAGTCATTTTACCATCTATTATCTAATAAATTTAACATGTAATCGATCAATTGATTGATTTGTCTTGTGTACCAACACAAATTATCAATTTATCATATTATGTTATATATATTATATTGTTTTTAGTCAACTAATAGACCATCTAATTTATTACAAAATTATAAAATTCATCATTTATTATCTTCATGTTATTTAACTTGTCATTGTCAAGTTATTAAAAATAAGATTAATAAAAATTTAGTCATTGATATTAAATACATATGATTAAATAACATCTTAACTCGAGATTCAACCATAAGTTAACCACTTTTCACTTCCGAAACTTGAATATTTCAATCAACTCCACTAGATATGTCAAAACTAGATAATTAAGTTCAATCTCTTGGACTGTTGGACATGCTGCCACCTAAATATTGCAAATCAGACTTCTTCATAGTGTCTAATATGTCTAAACTTTGAGCATGCAATGCTTGATGCTTCTCAAGCTGGAAAGCAGCCGAAGAAGCCCTTTTTGCATCAACGTTGCTTCCTCCCAAGTTATATTCTCCCTTTTTCTCCAAAGGACAAGACTAACTATATTCTTTCTCTTCTTCCCCTATGGGAGAAGACAGCTCATAAAGGGCAAGGCAACTTTTAAAAATGTCTTCGTCATTGAATGTGAGCTCAATTTCACTTTCAGTTCTTGGCATTTGACAAGTTTCTACCTTTGATTTGAGGCAGCAATCATCAGATTCTCTGGAATGATTCTCAGTATGGGCCTCAAATTCCATGTTATGACCACTGACAGTAAGCTGCCCTCTTTGTTTACACTCTCTTTCTGAATCAAGAAGAAACTTAGAAATGTTTAAGCACCAATACCACCAATATTGATATTACCATGTTCTTCTATGCCTACACGGGATGCAGCAGACTTGAAACTTTTTCTACGGCTCTTAACAACTGCTTCATCTTCTGATGCATGCGAACTTCTGTCTTCTTCATCAGAATCCTCTTCCCTCAAGAAATAAGCCTATCCGTTATCAAGAAAATACATATGAAAATCCACTTCTACGCCATTCACAACCACGTTCACAATTTTCTCACGAGACATGGAATTTCTTGTCCATACCTGAAATTTGCACATGAAACCAATTTCAGCCACATCATATGGATTAAGTGGCTGAGAAAACAACAAAGCTGATAACACATTGACACATGAAACTGTTAACATATTTCAGAAATATTTGATAGAGATCAGTGCCAGATGCAAGAATTTGCATGGAGGAGCAATATTTTTACTAATTAAAACTATTTCACAACTATGACATACCATTTGAGCAATTCATTGAACTCAAATAAAATTTGTACATTAACTAGGTTGTAAACGCTAAGCTTATTGGTCACTGGAAAATCAGCAACTACGAGGATTCGATCACAGCCCCAGTTACCTTGCCTTGTTTTTGCTACATTGTTTATGCACTGATACTAAAAAAGTACATTCATTATTGCACTTATTATATATTGACATAAATGCTTTTTTCAATGTGTATAATAAGTACTTGTTTTTCTTTATAAATTGTACATATGGAATTTTATAGAATCAAAATTATACTTCTTTTTCCCATTTAAATTTACAATCAAGTGTATTGTCTTTTTCAATCTTAATTGAAACTGAATCTTATAAAATTCTGTTATTTTTAAATATCTTATCTTGTCTTATTGTGTTGTCTATGTTGCAGGTGTTCACAACTAAGTGTTTTATTACAAACAAAATACTTGCAGACCTTACACAAAGGTACAGATTTGAAACATTACTTGTTTATTGCTTTCTGCGCTCAATGGAGTTTGTAAACAAAAAACGTAAACGAACAATAGATCAATATAGAACGACAACCAATCAAACATGCGACGAACCAATAGTTGTAGAAGACTACAAACGAATGCATAGAGTCCAATATGCTTCCATCGATGACGCTTTAAGTGCAGAAAACTTATTAAGAGAACCAACATTTTCTTACCATGTGGGAGATTGCCTATTCGATGCATTTCAAGTGCTTCTGCACTTTAAATATACATCTTTAGAACTGCGTAATGGCATCATTGACCATTTTTTGAATTGTTTAAAAAGAGGCGAACCTAATGCACTAAATTCTTATCAACTGGAATTAGACCCAACGCAATTGCAGATTATGCATGGAATACATGACATAGAAACATATTTCCAGAGAATGCGATTATCTGCATTGCCTTTTTCCGAAACAACTGAAACAGGACTATGGGGTGACACTTTTTGCATTAATTGGCTATCTAGATGGTTGAATATACAAATATGTGTTTGGTCTTTTACAACAAAAATGAATTACCTTCGATTTAATGTAAATAGTCCTCATCTTCCATACTACATCTTATTCCATGACACAAATCCATTAGCAGGTCACTATGAACCATTATATTGCAAAAAAATGACAACTACAATTTTCCAATGACACATGTGCAACTATCGCGCTCTTGTGGCAACATCGAATTGAATTGGTCTGCCATTTCAAATCAATTAAATAACTATGGATTGTCTAGACTAGTTACACACCCCTGTGATTGTGGTGAGAGCTTATTCAGCTCAATTTGTCTCTTAACGAATGGAGAATATGACATACAATGCTTACGCCGTTACATCGCTCAATCATTTTGCAATGCAATACTTTCTACAAATCCTATAGCATTTCATCTCTTGGAAAAACACTTAACAGTCGACTTGATTCGAAAGATACCAAAAATTTCAAATTGGCAAGATTACATTGTGAACTTGGCAACATTTTTTGAACAAGGGCAAATCGAGGGGAAAGAATTCTGCGTGGAATGGGTATCTCTATTACTCAATGTAACAATTAATTTGTGGTCATCGAATGAAAAATTAATTCTAACCACATATTCCAATTGCGCACAACCCAAAGCAGCTTTTAATATAATATATTTTGAAACAGAAACAACACACGTCCACTTTGAACCGCTAACTATGAATCGTCAAAAAGACTCAATTACTAAACAAAATACTCAACAATTGTCTTTGACAACACCACCAAGTAAAACATCCATCCGCTACATGAAGTCTATTGCTCGATGTAGTAATCCAACAATAATCAAAGAACAATCACAACAAGCAAATTCAAAACCATATAATCAACTACAATGTCTAATTCCGGGCACAACTAAACCATCACTTCGTCATTTGAAGTCTATTGCTAGAAACAAAAAAACTACAAAAATAAGCACACGACGCAATGTAAATACACCCATTGCCAAATTTAACCAAAAAATCCAAGACACACCAAAACATGCATGTCCCATCTGTAAGCAATTGCATTTCAGCTATAATATGGTGCAATTTACTCAATTAGAAAAACAAACATACATGACTTTAGCTAAAAAGGACAAAGCTATAATGTGCAAGCAAATATGCAAGAAGTGTAAACAGTCATTGAAAATTGGAAAGATGCCAAAATTTGCATCACCAGACAACATCAAACTGAACAAGTCCTTGTCATGTGTCAAAATGCTTACTGAACTTGAAGAGCGACTTGTTTCACTTCGAATTGCATTTGCACAAATAAGAGAGCTAGGATACAAAAAACCACAAATAGGAATGACTGGCGCAATCATCAATGTCCCTTCCAATACCAATATAATACAAAAGGCCTTGCCACGATCCTTAGACGAGACACATACAATTGGAGTGGAACTTAAAAGAAGACTTCAATACAAAAACCCTTTCAAAGAAGGAAAAGTACGAGCATACATTATCATGCGTGCTTTGCAACAATTATGCAAGAGAAACTTATATCAAATGGAAAAAATACATGTCAAAAAGGATTGGAAGAGACTATTTCATGATATTGACACAAAAAACCACACTCAAGATGAGCTCCAAGACACTGATAGCACAAGCAGCGAAGACGAAGAAGACGCACCAAATGAAACCATGGTGCATGGATTCACAGAGTCACATTGCATTCGTGATTTGCAAAATAAATTAATACAAGTTGCACCTGCAGAAGGACAACATCCACTTGGTATTTTCAAAGACAAATTCGCTGAAGAAATGAATTTCCCAACACTTTTTTATGGTGATCCTCGACCTGAGAATATAACGAATTCATTTTCATATCTTCAAATTGCACATTGGGAATTGCAACATGCAAATCGTGCTTTTGCTTATCATATAACAAACATTTTCTTCAAAGCGCTTAAAATTATCATAGGCCAAGTGTCAAGAACCATGTGGGTAAGGATAAGAAAAGCACAATTGAAAGGTAGAAAGTTAGTTGCAAGAGATGTCAAATACAAACCAAACTTGGAAAAATTGTTGGAATCAAATATTGGATACATGGACTTCAAACAAATACGCACATCTCCAGATTATTTACAGCAATTACGAAGAAACACATTTGCAATGATACGACAGTTAGGTCCACCAACCTTCTTTTTGACATTTACAAGTGCTGAGCAGAATTGGAAACCACTCACATTAACATTGTCTGAATCTGTATCATAGACAAGAAAAGAAATGTAAATCTACTCAAAACCATCACTTTCTCACTGTAGACAACGACTTCCTTATAAGAAAGGACCCTGTCACTTGTACACGGTACTACAACTACAGATTGAAAGCATTGGTACAGATGATATACAAAGATGAATCATTTTTTGGACCAATACAAGATCACTTCTCCATAACAGAATTCCAAAACCGAGGAAATCAACATACACACTTCTTGGTATGGACCAAATACGCACCAATTTATGGACAAAACGAGAATAATGAAATTGAATCTTTTGTAAACAAATACATATCTTGCAACACGGACAACCTAGAAGCTGATATTGCAAGACTACATGAACATCACCACACCAAAAGATGCTATAGAAAGTCGAAATTAAATTGCAGATATAATTTCCCTATACCTCCAATGAGAAGAACCATGATCCTTGAGCCTTCCAACCAACCAACAGAATTGGAAATTCAAAATGCAAAGGACATTTTTGATGTATTAGAGAAAAAACAATATAAAAAAAAAGACACCTTTGACATGTTCCTGGCAGAATTAAAAATCAATGAGCTGGAATATATACAGGCAATAAAAAGCACACTAAAACAACCAAGGATTTTTTTGACACGAAAACCTTCACATACATGGACCAATAGCTTTTCTAAAAAAGTTCCTCAACTATGGAGAGCTAACACGGATGCCCAATATGTGCTCAATGCACATGCAGAACACATTATTGTACATCGTATATGACTAAACTCGACAAGTCAACAACAAAATCATTTCAAAAAATTAGAAAAGACCACCAAGAAAAAAATATCGATGCAATTGAAATGGTGCGACAACTAGGCAACACACTGCTCAACACCCAACAAATTTCTTCTCAGCAAGCAGTTCATATTGTTCTGTCATTGCCATTGCATAGTTGCTCTAGAAAATGTGTCTTCATAGACACGAGTCCATCAGATCAACGCACACTTGTCCTCAAGCCGCCAATGCTTTTGAGTAAAGAGCCTGATGAATCAGATAACATAATGTGCCAATCGATTATAGATCACTACATCAAGCGTCCAGCTGCACTAACACACATTTGCCTATCTGAATTTGTTTCAGAATACCAAAGAAACAATGAAAAAAAAAAAAAAAAGCAAAACATCATACGATATATCAAATACAACAAAGAAGTTGATAATGAAAACTACTATCGTGAAAAGTTGTTGCTATATGTACCCTTTGTCATCGATGAGACATCGTTGCAACAAGGATTTCCAACTTGGAAACAAGCATATGCATATCATGAACAAACTATCAAACACAACGAATCTAAATTCACTTTCCAACTTAATCCTACATGGGGTGACATCGATGACACGACTAGAGAACAAGAGATAAACAATGATGTTCCTGACAACACGAAAAAACCTGCAGAAAATGATTATGTCAATGAACAATATGACTTAAAATCTGATTTGCAATTTACATATCATTTCAACAAAAACAAAAACACGAAAAACAGATTTGAAATTGGGAAGCATCCCTTCATATCCTCAACCATTGACTATTATAAAAGAGAAGAATGCTAAACAGAGAACAACAAGCAATCATTAAAGACATAGCAACAAAAAAGCGACTCAACCCATCAAATCCATTCTACCTCTTTCTAACAGGAGGTGCAGGTACAGGGAAAACATTTACAACAAAATTGATATACGAGACACTTGTACGCTTCTACGACAATTTCATAGACAGCGATCCACTCAAACCAAAAGGATTGATACTAGCATACACAGGAAAGGCTGCATACAATGCTTTGGTGGAGTGAATGATACACTCGCATTCCTACTACCATTCAATCGAACAAACTTGATACCATTAACTTCGAATCATTAGACACATTATCAAAGCAATATCAACAAATACGAATCATTCTTATTGACGAAATATCATTGGTGGGTTGTAGATCCTTGTATTTTATAGACAAACGACTACGAGATATAATGCATACTCCCACGGAACACTTTGGCAACATCGATATGCTCTTTTGTGGAGACTTTTACCAAGCACAACCCATACATGACTCCCTCATATTTCATTATCCTACATTCAACGATCAACAAATTCCATATTGTTTTTGGAAAGACAATGTGAAAATCTACCAACTAAACAAAACAATGCGTCAAAAAAATGAAAAATTCATTTCTGTCCTAAATCGTATGCGCATAGGAAAACAAATAGAATCTGACTTATGTTATGTAAACGAATCATGCTTGCGAACACCTCCTATCGATCCAAAATTTCCATATCTCTTCTACAAAAATGACGATGTCAAAAAACACAACAATCAAATGTTATCCATTTGTCCTGGACAACAATTTACGCTACATGCTATAGACAAAGAGGACGACGAGTACAATGTACACCATCCACATCGACACACTGCCACCCTACCATCAACTATTATCTTTGGCGATATGCTTGTAGAAATATTCGCTGGTAATTATGACATTCAAGACGGGTTAGTCAATGGATCTGATGGAATATTCAAATCGTACACGCTTCTAAACGAAATGGACATAGTATGGATAAAATTTAATGACCCTCATATTGGGCATATGCAAAAAAAAAATCGCTCACTTGTACGACAATATGATAGAAAGGAGTTGGATACCAATCCTACGTATTACTAGACCAGCACCAAATTCCCAAACTCGAACACGCCTAACAATGCGGAAACAATTTCCAATACAATTAGCATGTGCACGAACAATACACAGATCCCAAGGCCTCACAATGGAAGGACTTGCCTTCAACCCGGCTGGTGTCACACAACATGGACTAACATACACAACACTATCCCGAGTTACAAATATTGAGTCTTTGTACTTACTAACACCGTTGAAAATGAAGAATTTTAAGGTAAGAGAAGAGATAACAGCAGAGATGATGCGTCTCACGGAAAATTCGACATGGCAATTGCAAAATGATTTGCAAACAATGATATCCCAATCTGAGCTCCTCATTGCATCTTTGAACACAAGAAGCCTCAAAGCACATGTTGAAGACATACTCAATGACTATGATTTAATGCAAGTAGACATACTATGTTTGCAAGAAACGCATACCCCGACCACACAAACACACACACTACAACAACATTTCAATTGCATTTCTATGCAACACGTACATGGAATAATGATTTGCATCAAAAAACATATTTCAAATATTGAAACTATTGAATACCGAGAAAATAAGGTAGAAGCGCTACTTGCAACCGTTACCATTCATAACAAAGAAATATCCATAGTAAACTTTTATGCAGCGCCAACTGCATCTATTTCAGATATTCTTCGTGCAATTGACAAAGCCTTGGCGGATACACAAGCACGAAACAACGTGCACATTATAGGTGATTTCAATATTGACATCAATAAGAAATCAGCGAACGAGACAACACTCATTCATCATATGCGAACTCACCAAATGCACTTCATCAAACAAAACCAAATTTCATCTTCAATGCCAATTATCGACCACATATGGTCTAAAACAAATCCCCAAAGGCATTGCATTGTTAGAACAGATACGTATTGGAGCGACCACGATACATTATACTTTTCAGTAACCAATTTCTGTTAAATCAAAATCAAAATACTACACAATGTCAACAACACCTTGTACAATGCACTTCTCTCCCCTGAAACTATACACTGCTATAAGGTATGCAATATTAACATACAAAACTACAATTATAATCAATTCAATACTATTGTTTCTTCCATAACAAATTTACAGTATTTGTCCAATAATAACAACAAACTAAGTTTTTCTCATATTGCACTATATACCTTGTTATCGCAGGAACCATGAAACGAGCCTTTGACAACATAGAAGGACAAGAAGAAGACAAGAGCCAGCCAAAAAGGTATGTACAAAACAAACTACATTAACTTTAAATATGATTTCATCGACATACATTGAAATATTCTACATTCTCTGTAGGCAAGCAACATCAACTCCATCCCTCACATCCATTGATGACCTTAACACTTTCACAATTGGCAACATTTTCCAAGGCAATGTGCTCGTGGTGTATAAAACTACTGTGCAAAAAGATCAAGGAAAACAGCTCCTGCGAGCAGATCTTACTGATGAAAAAGCTGAACTAACAGTTACTCTAAATGTTGCCCACAAATTTATCCCAATGCATGAAGACAAAGTTGTGGCTGGAAAAGGGATACAAATCACAAATTTCAGCATTGCACCTAAAACCAGTTATGACCGTGGAGACTGTGATGTGATCTTACTCCTCAATGAATCCAGCACCGTAGAAAGCACTCCGCCACTTTCAATAGAATATAAATTCATTCCAGACACAACTGTTAAGCAATTGTTAAACAGCACAGAGCCATATGCAATTGGAACAATTGCTGCAATTGTAACCTCTGCTAAACAGATTGGCCTCCAACTTATCCTAGAAATTAAAGACGGGCCAACAGAAGAAGACACAACAAGGGTAAACTCCTAGTATTCCACAAATTTCATATTCTAGGTGCTCTTCATTGCATAATACTAAACATTTTCTTCTCTAACTGCAGCTATACCTATTTGGAACATTTCAACCTCTATTTACAGCAATAGAGGAACAACTACAAAAACAAAAACACACATTTTATTTGTTCAAAAATGTTGCAAAGCGTGCTGGAAATGATAATGACAAGGCCTTGAAGACTACTCAGTCAACATTCATCACACCCCTGAGGATGGAAAAAGCACTGCAAGACTTAAAAGAAATGTTAAACACAACTATAGAGGTGAGTTCTATATTGAGCAATACATAACAATTTGCAACGTCATCCTTTTATATCATCTTTTCTTTCAAATATTCTACCTCTACGTTTGCTCATTTACAATTTCTTATCATCCAGGTGCAAGGTACATTGACTATCGCCAACATCTACTCAATACCATTTGAGATCATTTGCAATAAATGTGGCTCGTCACTAGAAACCTTCCAAACAATAGACAAACAACTTTTGCAATGCCGCTTCTGCCAACAACAATG
Source organism: Taxus wallichiana var. yunnanensis (assembly GCA_018340775.1). Classification (NCBI taxonomy): domain Eukaryota; kingdom Viridiplantae; phylum Streptophyta; class Pinopsida; order Cupressales; family Taxaceae; genus Taxus; species Taxus wallichiana. Next base: position 520,292,289 of record CM031236.1, on the reverse strand, counting down.
TCCTTATAGCTTCAAACACCGGCTTATTTGCAACCTCAAATCCAGCAAAAACAAAAATATCCAATGCATACTGACCGGTGAACCGCTGCAAATGTTGCTTCCTGCACTGACAAGGGTTTCACATGAGGAATACTTTAAGAATAAGACTGCTGTCATTTATTTGCTGCGGGGATTTCAAGCAACAGGGACATTCACTCTGAACCAGACAAATGCCATTATGGCGCTCCAACTGGAAAACAACTAAGGTGACTCTTTCAACTACTCTTTGCATAACAAGTTTCATGCAATCTCCTCCGCTTTCAATTTCTTGTCACTCATACTCTTTTCTTGCTTTTCCGCAGGAATAGAGAAAAGCCACCCATTGTATACAACCATAATATTTTGAACTTGGCACATACCTCTTCCACATGTTGTCACATTTTGAACTCGCAGACTGCTGTATATGCCTTTCTGCATCCCGCATTACAGAGCTTGGTACTGTTGTATAGAATTTCAAGCTATGTAAAGGCCTCCCATATTCAGGCAAAACATTTACAAAAAAAATATGTACTGATCGCATCTGTGTTTTTCCCATCTAAATTTTGGTATATATTTTTTTGTCAAACTTCTCCCGTTTACCACAATATATAGATTAAATGGATATTGCTCTGTGCAAAAATCTGTGGTTTCGGTCATTGTTTGCGTTCTTTTGCTTAAAATTTTGCCGCAACAGCTTTCATTTTTCTTGAATTTCTTGACAGATTTGATTAATTCGGACGAGCTTCAGGTAATTTTGTGTCTTTAACTTATTTAACTTAAATAGATCTAAAGAATCAACTTAGCCACGTATAGATGCTAGCGACCAGTGCATTTAATTAATGAACTGTCCATTGAATTTTCTGCGTACAAATTTGATTTGGAATTTTACCAGCATCTGTTCTTTTGCATTTCTCTGTATCTTTTGGACATGGCATGCAGTTGCAGTTTTGGTATACATTGCTATGAATTATTTGTAATTCTTCCTTGTACTGTGATCTTAGGAGTAGCTATTGTAACTGGATGTGCGTACCTGTTTCCTTTTCCAAAATGACACAACTCAACGTGAAGAAATTGCGAGCTCAGAAACCCCCAGGCTTACTTTACCCAAATTTTAATATTTATCTGCAAGTCTGTTCAAAAAATTAGATATAATTTAACAAAATTTCATGCCACTACGTACCATTGTATTGTCTTGAAAATTTTGCTTAATTGATTAGGCTTACAACATATGCACAATAACCTCCTGGCAAAACCCATTTTTTTGCATATCCTGCAATCATGTCATTCCGTGAGACCACATCTCTTTGAGGCATTTTGTCAAACAGTTAACATGCTTTGTATATGCTTCCACATTTTGCATACATGTCTACATATCTTCAATTATTGCAGACCTGTATTTTCACGAGCATGGTTTCACAAAGAAACACAGTCCACTCTTTCTAAAACAGGATTAATAGGATTTAATATGCAGCCTATGCTTTTAGTATGCAGCCTGTAGATTAATAGGATTTCTTTGCAACAGCGCCCATTTAGTAAAATGGGCATGCCTGACACATTACCGTACTTGAGGGAACCTATAAGAAAGAAGACGAGCTAGTTTTCATTCTATTTTATATCATATTGTAGATAGAGAATGAGTATGGCAACATTGCTGGACCATATGAAGAAGCAGGCAAGCGATACGTCAACAAGCAGATGCTCCTGTTTCAGTTGTATCTATTTAACCTCTTTGGACCATGCTAGACTGAAGCTACTTTTATCTTATTCACATGTTATTGTGATCATAGCAAGATTATGTCTTTACCTAACATGCAGAAGACGACAACACTTTAAACAAAGAAAATGTATATGCAAAAATGTTCTGCTACAGATTTCTTTGTAGGAGTTGTATGGAAAATCAAGTAATGTTTTGAGCTTTTCAATTTGCAGATAAACACTTGTAATGGATTCTACTGTGATGCGTTTACTCCAAATTCTCCAAACTTACCAGATTTTCTTTTCTTCAGTTTAGATGTACATGGTGTAGTTATGACCGCCATGATGGATATGTATGCAAAATGTGGAAGCATAGAGGAGGCGCGCCATTTGTTTGACAATATACACATAGCTTTAATAAGCACTTCTAGTTTTTGTGTCTAATACAAGATTTTTACCTTTCGTTCTTGTGCAAATTTGAATCTGTTTCTAACCTTGTTTTCATGCTATTCTGACTCTTCATTACTCTGGGATACGAATTCAAATGTCCTTAATGTAACTACATAAATGCTTGGACATTCATTTTACATATTCAATATAAATGCTAAATTGTTATGCCACTTATTTAGATCTTGCAGCATACATGGCAGGAACTGGCCGCCTTGCATGCTCTTGTTTTTTTGCTATGTGTAAATTGCAGTCACATGAATAATGTGAGTGAGATTAAGACTATAAAGTGGAGCATATATAATAAATAGGCATGAATGATATGAGCCATACAATAAGTGCAAGACATTTAGATATTTAATTTACACCTTTTTATTTCGAGCTTTCCATTCATGTCTACATCTTATCTGCTAAATTAAACGTTGTCCAATTGATGACCTTAGCACTGAAAAATAAAATAAAATAAACAATAGCAAAATTTGATTGGGATCATAAATCTATTTGTCGTTGATATGACCAAGCTGTTGGAGGGCTCAATTATCAATAATTGTTTATGCATCCCATGTTTTCCCGCAATTACTCGAGCTTAAAATTGAAAAAGGGGTGTACAAAGTTTTACAAAAGGGAAGCAATGTGGTTGGTTTTCAAACCTAAACATATTGGATTGTCCCATTTTTTTTATTTTGGCTCCATTAAGCACATATTGTAATCATGTGAATAATACAAGTGACATTGAGACGATAAAATGGAACACATATAGTAGATAGTTTTTGGGTAGGGACACTATGAGCCATGGAATATACGCAAGGGACATGCAAATATTTAATTCCCACCTTTTTTATTTCCAAATTTCCATTCACGTCTTTGTATTATCTAACAAATTAAACTTCATCCAATTGATAACCTTGACATAAAAAAAAGACAATATCAAAGCCTATTTAATGATGGTTGTCTTGTTGTTGCTGTCAAATAACCCCTAGTGCATGTCGAGAATGATTTTTCTCCGTGTCAATTAAAGTATAAATAGCACCCATGGATGAAGGACATGGGCATCACTTATTGTGAAGTTGTGAAGAAGGAAAAGGGTCTGCATTGATTATTCGGGTAGTTGGGTTTTGAACTTGGAACCTATTAGATTTTCCCCATTTTTATTTTGACCCCTTTAAGTGCAAATTGCACTCACGTGAAAAATGTAAGCGAGATGGAGACAATGATGTGGAACACAAATAACATATATTATTTTGGCAGCAACAATCTAAGAAATGCAATGGGTGTAGAGCATGCGAATATTTGATTCCCACCATTTTATTTCCAACTTTCCATTCAAGTCTTTGCCTTATCTAACAAACTAAATTTTGTCCAATCAAAATCCTTGACATGGTAAACAAATAAAATAGTAAAATAGGAAAGCTCATTTTATGTTGGTTAGTTGAAAAAAATCCCTAATCACAAATGTGCATGAAATCGCTACCATGGGATGTTAGGTCCACTACACAAATCATTGTCTCTAAAGTGTCTCATGATACGCACAAGCAAAATCACCTTACAATTACGTATCTTCTAACTATCCAAAAACCACAAGGGTTGAAATTACAAACAACTATTACCATTGGAAATATTGATCAACCACTCCTTTCCTTCTAAGATATCTACAAAATATGTTTTCTTTATTCCTTGCTTCTCTTTCTAACGATTGACATAAATGACGGGTGGTTTAGAAAAGAAGAAGTTTCACTTTGGTTCCCAAGAGAATTTCCCCACCCCATCGACTTCTCTTCCCTCAAAGATTTTCTCCAACTTCTCTCACCCTCTCTTGTTGTTTTGGCCCTTGACTTCACTTCTTCAATATACCTCCTTTAGTGTTTCTGTTATGTTATGCATCCTGTTTTCATGTGTGGAAGTGTTGAAGATTTTACACACTCCATATTTTTCTCACCTCGAAAACCGTTCTCGATACCTCAAGAAACGTTCTCTTCTCCACCGAAAAATAAAATAAAATAAAAAATAACAAAATTTGATTGGCATTAGAAATCTACTTGTTGCTCATATGACCAACCATTGGAGGGGCTCAATTATCAATGATTGTTCATGCATCCCATGTTTCCTTGCAATTACTTGAGCTTAAAATTGAAAAAGGGGGCCTACAAAGTTTTACAAAAAGGAAGCAATGTGGTTGGGTTTTGAACCTTGAACCTATTGGATTGTCCCATTTTTAATTTTGGCCCCATTAAGCACATATTGCAATCATGTGAATAATGCAAGTGACATTGAGATGATAAATATAGCACATATAGTAGATAGTTTTTGGGTAGGGACACTATGAGCCATGGAATATAGGTGTGGGACATGCAAATATTTAATTCCCACCTTTTTATTTCCAACTTTCCATTCGCGTCTTTGTCTTATCTAACAAATTGAACTTTGTCCAATCGATAACCTTGACATCAGAAAAAGACAATAACAAAGCCTATTTTATGATGGTCATCTTGTGCAGTCTGCTAAATAACCCCTAGTGCATGTCAAGAATGATTTTTCTCCCTGCCAATGAAAGTAAAATTGCACCCATGGATGAAGGACATGGGCATCACTTCTTCTGAAGTTGTGAATAAGGAAAAGGGTTTGTTGTATTCAAACTATTGGGTTTTGAACTTGGAACCTATTAGATTTTCCCCATTTTTAATTTTGACCCCTTTACGCACACAATGGAATCACGTGAAAATGCAAGCGAGATGGAGATAATTATGTGGAACAAAAATAACATATATTATTTTGGTAGGAACAATCTAAGAAATGCAATGGGTGTAGAGCATGCGAGTATTTGATTCCCACCATTTTATTTCCAACTTTCCATTCAAGTCTTCACTTTATCTAACAAACTAATTTTTTTCAAATCAAAATCCTTGACATCGTAAATAAAGTAAAATAATAAATCCCATTTTATGTTGGTTAGTTGAAAATACTCCCTAATTACAAATGTGCATGAAATCACTACCATGGGATGCTAGGTCCACTACACATATCGTTGTCTCTAAAGTGTCTCATGATACTAGTAAGCAAAATCGCCTTACAATTAAGTATCTTCTAACTAACAAAAACTATAAGGGTTAAAATTACAAACAACTCTTAGCATTGGAAATATCAATCAACCACTTCTTTCCTTCTAAGATATCTACAAAATATGTGGCCTTGATTCCTTACTAACCGAACCCACCTTATCCTTCTAATGACTGACATAAATAACAGGTGATTGTTTACAAGAAGAGTTTCACATTGGTTCCCCAAAGCATTTTCCCCACCCCATTGACTTATACTCCTTCAAACACCTCCAACTCCTCTCACCCTCTCTTGTTGTTTTGGCGCTTCTAGTTTCACTTCTTCAATACACCTCCTTCGGTGTTTTCTATTATGTTGTGGAGTTTATTTTCATGTGTGGAAGTTTTGAAGATTGTATGCTAAAAGTACTATACACTCCACATTTTTGTTCCTCGAAAAACATTATCAATACCTTGGGTGATCCAAAAATGGATCAAGAATATCCCAATTCTATGTAATCTTTATATCGGGTACTTGCTCTCTGGTGTTCTTAGCACCTTTATATCTTTACAAGATGGTCTAGTAGTCAAGCGGGGTGATCCAGACACCTGTAAATGACATTTGGGCCACTTAAAACCATGAATATGTCATCAAAATACAAATCTAATTGCATATTTGTGTTCCTCTCAAAAAAATGTTCAAGTTCAATAAAAACGGCACCCAATTTCAAGTTCGTATGCAAAATTTATAGCCTTCGGAAGGTACCGAGAGTTTGTATGATGAAAGAGTTGCCCCCTAAAGTAGGGTGGTGGTTTTGTAACCGTTGGTCTATGTAAAGTGGAAGCTTTATAAATAATGGTCCAAAAACATGGGAATCTCAACAATTGTAAATGTTTGGGCTTCCAGGCAGTTCGTTTCAGCTTTCCATGCCTCCTGGGGTTGTACATCTATAAATTCGAGCCTTTGCAAGGTTTCAAGCAAGTGATTTTGGTGAATTCAGTTGTGAGAAAAGTTGAAGAGTTGTTTTTCTTCTCTTGTTTATTCATGAGGAAGAGTTCTTATTTGTTAGAGAAATTGTGAGCAAATAGATACAATTAGGAAGTGTATTCATCTTTTTTCAAGGCCAATTAAACGATTAGCCGTATCATTTTGAGATTACATAGTGAATGAGAGCTAATTTTATCACCTGCTAGAGTTTTCCCACATCAGGTTTCTCCATGATAAATCTCGGTCTCATACTTGATTATTTCCTTTCAATTTGTAGTTTACTTGTGGTTATATTGCACAATAAATGGTTAATAAAGAACTCATGTATAGCCTAGATTTTACCACCAATGCGAGCCCAAGGCGCATCGACACATCACTCGGCTGAATCGAGTGCTCACCCAAAGCGCAAAGGTACGAGGTTCCTCTTTATGTCAGCTTGTTTAAGGAGTTAACATGATTGAACAAATATTTTAGATCCTTAATAGTTTAACCAAATAAAATGTAAAACACAAAAGTTGTTCAAATACATTCGATCACAATCAATATCCAACTACAAAGATCCATTAAATTAAATACTACAAAACACGAAGTTGTTCACATACATTCAAGTGTCACCATGAGTCACTTGTGCATACAATCCAGCAACATAACTCCATTACAAAGTGGTGATACTAACCTATGCAGATCACACATATATATAGGGGCGAGGACTTTCACTTCACCACCTATGCATCTCCAAAAATAGGCTACTTTCTAATAATAGCCATGCATCGCTACAAGATAAGTACAAAAAGCATGCAAGCTCTCTAACAATAGATATTATTTAGTTAACCCTTAGTTTAGAGCTTATTATTAGCTCTAGACTATGCTTCTTGTTTAGTCTTCCTAAAATCCCAAAATAGCCTTTGTGTGTTCTTCAAGTCTTCTAGAAGATGTGCTCTGCACTCCATGTCTATCTTTAGCTCTTCATTCCAAAACTAGCTAAGCATTAGCTCCTTTCGCGCACAATCCTTCCTGTCTGTCTTCAACACACAAACCTTGTTCTTCGTACACATGTTTACTTATGCGCCTTTCTTACGCATGCTACCTTAGTTATTTTGCAGGCTCAACATCATGCATGTTTCATTCATATTCATGAGCATAGTAGTCTGTGAATTGTTTAAGTTTGGTAGTTTACGGATCAGATTGGTATCGAGCTGGTTGGAGTTCAACTTTTGTGTGGTTAATGTGTGTTGATATTGTAGTTAGATGCCCCTTATTCGAAAGGGAAAAGAAAGCGGTGAAGATATCCTGATTCCTTTTGAAGCAGAGATTTCTACAAGAAAGTGAAAGCAAAGAATTTGTGAGATAGCTCGAAGAGATTATGTATATGATAATGGTGAAGAACATTTCTACAAGCTAGAGGAGAATGTGGAAAATCTGTCCAAAGATGTGGGAAACATTTTAGTATCCTTGGGGTTGGAGTCCATCATGGGACTGCTCATGGAGAAGCTTGGTGTTTTGAAAGAGACCCCGGAAGACCATGAAGAAGAGGTTTGTGAAGAAGAATCATCCAATGTCATTCTCGTACCTCCTTTGTTCAAAGTGGAGGCCAAGATTGATATTGAGCCTTATGATGGAGACGCGAACTCTGAGAAACTAGACCATTAGCTAGCTCAACTGGAGGTATATTTCAGTTTGCATCACATTAATGAAAGTCAAAAGATTTCCTTTTCTTGGTTAAAATTGACCAATCATGCTTTAACTTGGTTTGAAAGTTATGTTCATTCTTTGGTTATTAAGAATTTTCCTCCTATTAGTAAGTGGGATGAATTTAAAAAGATAATAAAAAAGAAATTCTATCCTATTTGTTATGAGGTAGAGAGGTCCATATATTGGCAATATCAGATGAAGCAAGGTCGAGTGTGCAAGAGTACACTAGTGAGTTTAAAAATAAATCTATTCAAAGGGAAAGGCTATAGTAGACCGGAACTTATTGATGAAATATGCTTGTGGACTCCATAACCACTTAAGGAGACCCATCCTTTTGGCCAAGTTGGTAGATGTAGACGAGGTTTATACATGCAAGCTCACTATTTAGAGATGGACAACCAAAAGAGTTCATCTACCTCTCAAGTATGCTTTTGAAAAAAAAGATGACACCAAGCAGAAGGGAAAGGAAAAAAGGAAAGGTAAGTAGAATTCTACTTCTATTTTTAAAAATGATACTAAGATTCACTTTGGGCATTGTGATGTTGACACTCATTCTAAGGAAAAATGTTGGAAGCTCCACCCGGAATTACATCCCTTTAAGAATAAGAAAAATAAGAAGAAGGCTATGACTACCCTCCAGGGAGAGGAATCATTTTTTAGTGAAGAGGTGGATGAGACTATGTGTTGTGTCTCGTCCACATAGCGGTATGTTTAGGTAATAGTAGTAATGCTCAAGAAAATGAACTTACTAAGCTCTTTCATACAAAAATTCAGGTGAAGAAGACCAAAGTGGATGCTCTTTTTGACTCTTGTTCGCAAGATAATTTGATTAGTAGAGAGCTAGTTGATAGAATGATGTTGGAAACTTACAATCATCCAAGTCCTTACTCTTTGGGTTGGGTAAAGAAAGGCGTAGACGTCAAGGTTACTAAATAGTGTAAGATTACTTTTGGTATTGATAAAAAATTTATTGATGAAGTCACTGTGGATGTTGTTCCCCTTGATGTGTGTGGCGTAGTGTTTGAAAGTCCATATTTGTATATCAGAGATGTCATCTTCATAAGAAGAGCAAACTAATACCATTTGGTGAAGGATGGTAAGAGCTACGTCATTTCATCCTTTGCAAGAGAGTCAAATATTTTGTTGGTAAGTTCCACTCAAGTCCGGAAACTTAATGCTAGTGGAAGATTTTCTTTACTTCTTCTAAGGGATAGACAAGTTGAGGAATTTTTCATAGAAACCACTCATAACATGATTACTAACAAAGAGAAGAAGCTTACGGGATATTTTATTTAGCAGTTCAGGGAAGAGCCTATGGGGCTTCCCTAAATAGGCCAATTGAGCATGTGATACAATTTTTACCCGATGGTCCACTTCCAGACTTGGGATTCCACAAGTAGTCCATGCAAGATTCCTATGAAAAGAAACAACCATTACAATATTTTTTTGAGAAAGCACACACTTCACGGGTGGCTAGTCACTCTGGTGCGACAGAGACTGTTGAACACTTATACATGTATGCTTTTTAGCTGAACATACATATAAAAGTTTCTAACCTTGTCAAGGGTTTTGAGACATGTTATGGTTATTTGACTAGGAGTGTAGTTGATGTTATTTTTGATTACCATACAAAGGCAATAGAAAAGTTGGACTGGAAGTCCACAAAGAGGCTATGTACATTGGAACAATCCAACAAATACACCTCCAAATGCATGTGTGGTATTCTAGAGAAGATGTGAGGAAGATCCTCACCTCATTAGTCCTTGAAGCTTTTAGGGACTTAAAAGTGTCAAATTATGGAGGTATGATCCAAAAATAGATCAAGAATAGCCTAATTCTATGTAATATTTATATCGTGTACTTTCTATATAGGTTCTCAAGACCTTTATATCTTTATAAGATGGTCTAGTCAATATGGGGGTGATCTAGACACTCTCGAATGAAATTTGGGCCACTTAAACACCATGATTATGTCATAAAAATCCAAATTTTGTTACATATTTGTTTTCCTCTCAAAACATTGTGCAAGTTCAAAAATAGGGACCCGATTTCGAGTTCGTATGCAAATTTTATGGCCTTCGGAAGGTAGCGCAGACTTTGCGATGATGATAGAATCGCCCCAGGTGCGGGGTGACGATTTTGTAATTGTCGGTTTGCGGGGTGGCGGTTTTGTAAATAATGGTCAGAAACGTGAGAATCTAAACAATTGAAAATGTTTGGGCTTCACATGAGGTTCATTTCATATTTCCACACCTCTTTGGGATTGTACATCTATAAATTCAAGCCTTTCTGCAAGGTTTCAATCAAGTGATTTTGGGTGAATTCAGTTGTGAGCAAATTTGAAGAGTTATTTTTATTCTCTTATTTTTTCATGAGGAAGAGTTCTTATTTGTCATAGAAATTGTGAGAAAATAGATACAAGTAGGAAGTGTATTTAGCTTTCTTGAAAGCCAATTTGGCAGTGCTTTGTATCATTTTGAGATTACATAGTGAATGGAAGCTGATTTGCTCACCTGCTAGAGTTTTCCCACATCGGGTTTCTCCAGGATAAATCATGGTCTCGTACTTGTTTATTTCCTTTCAATTTACAATTTACTTGTGGTTATATTGCACAATAACTAGTTAATAAAGAAATCGTGCATGTTCCATTCATATTCATGAGCATAGTGGTCTGTGAATTGCTTAAGCTAGGTAGTTTACGGATCATCGGGAAACATGATATTCTCATATGGGCGGGGATTTTACCCATAGCTTTATGGAGTGGTTTTGGCCCATGGTTTTAATACCCACGGTATTGTAAAATTGCTTAAGCGATTACCTATTGATGTAATTCGATGTGAGACATTGTATTGTGGGTGTGTGTGAGTTCATGTGTGAATTTAGGATAGTTTGTTAAGTATAACTCCAAATAGATCTAGGTATTGTATTGGGAGAAAGAGATGGCTTGTAATAAAAATATGAGCAAGTGATTCTTAGTGGTTATAGCTCAAATTGGGTGAACCATTTTAAATATTATCTCTATGTTGTGTTCTTTTATTTTATGCACTTTTATTTCAAATCGTGATATTATTATGCATATTAGTTTCTACTATTGTGATTATGTATGGGATTGTTCCACATATTTTATCCCGTATTTCTTAACAATTGGTATTAGAGTCTAGTTTGGTTTGTTGAAGTGTTGAATCGCAAGGAATTTTTAGCTTGAGTTAGAGCTATGACATGGATGATGGAAGATCAAAGGTTGATAAATTCAACGGGAAGAATTTTAGTTTTTGGAAGATGTAGATGGAAGATTACCTTTATTAGAAGGATCTCTATATTCCACTATTTGAAAAAGGGAATAAACCCTTGAGTATGACAGATGTGGAATGGGATTTGTTGGATATGAAGGAACTTGGGACAATCGAGTTGTGTCTTGCATCTTTGGTATTATTTAATGTTTCAAAGGAAAATACTACAAAAGAACTTATGGATGCATTAGGGAAGTTATATGAAAAACCCTTTGCCTCTAACAAGATATTTTTAATGAAAAATTTGTTTAATATGAGAATGTCTGAGAATGGTTCAATAGCAGAACATTTAAATTATTTTAAGCTAGGAAATGTGAAGAAAAGGCTCTGGGAGAATTTTATATAGGTCAGGGAATGCTTTACGGCTTTAGAAACTAGAGGAAAACATAGTAATAGAGGAAGTGTGGAAAATTGAAATATCGGGAAAGGTCAAAATCCAAAATCAAGATGGTATCTTGACAACTTTGTGAAAAGAATGTACATGCAAAGAAGGAATGTTAGGAACTTTGGGACAAGAAGAAACAACGGGGAAGAAAACAAGGAGGTAAATGTGGCAATAGGTAATGTTTGCCGGGATGCTTTAATTCTTTCCATGATATTCCACATAGGCATTATTTTATTGATTATGCTAAAGGGGATTTTGGGAATGTGTGTATCTTGGTGATGATGAGCCTTGCAACATTATTGGAAAAGGTTTTGTTCAAGTTAAGTTTTAGAATGGGAATACATGGATATTGAAGGATGTCAGGACAGTGCCTACATTAAGATGAAATTTGGTGTTGGCGAGGTAGTTGAGAAGTGATGGTTGTCTTTGTGATATTTACGGTGGTCTCTGTAAGGTTACCAAAGGTGATCTTGTGGTGGAAAGAGGTAAGAGGGTTGAAACCTTGTATTTAACCACCGATAGCACTAATGTTTTTAATCTTTTGGCTTAGATGTAGATACAACATTATGGCACTATAGGCTCAGTGATATGGGCCACAAAGGCATGAAAATCATAAAGAAGAATTTTCCTAGATTTACATAAACGGGTTTGGATTCATGTGAGAATTGTCTATATGGGAAACAAAAGTGAGTAAATTTTCTCAAGATTGGAACTACAAAGAAAGAGAGTAAGTTAGAGCTGGTACATTCGATATGTGGGGTCAACTCAAGTTTCATCTCTTGGGAGTTCAAATTATTATGTTACTTCTATTGATGATGCAACAATGAAGGTTTGGGTATATTGTATTAGAAATAAATATGATCTATTTGACACTTTTGTTAAATGGAAAGCCTTGGTAGAAAATGAAACAAGTCTTAAGGTAAAATATCTCAGGTCAGATAATGGAAGGGAGTATTGCAACAATGAGTTTGATTATTATTTTTCTAAGAATGGAATCCACAAGAAAAAGACAGCCCGGGAACTCCATAGCAGAATGGGGTGTCTGAAAGGATGAACAAGACAATAAAGGAATGAACTAGGAACATGAGATTACATGCAGGACTGCCTCTTTCTTTTTGGGAAGAAGTAGTGAGCACAAATTTGTACTTGATAAATAGAGGAACCTCAAGTGCCTTGGATGGAGGAATACCTAAGGAGGCTTGGTTTGGTAAGAAAGTTGATTACTCATTTCTTAGAGTCTTTGGATGTGAGGTATTTGTTCATGATTGTTCATATTGATAAGGATGATAGGACCAAGTTAGAGGCTAAATTAAAAAAATGTACTTTCATTGGTTATGGTGATGATGACTTTAGATATAAATGTTGGAGTATTAAGGATAAGAAAATCATTCGATCTAGGATGTGGTCTTTAATGATAAAGTTATGTATAAGTAACCAATCACAGGAAAACATGGAAGAATCCAAGAAAGAATATGTAGTGTTAGAGGATATTTTGGATGGGAAAGTGGCACATGAATTAGTTCAGAACCTACTCAATAGGAACCCCAAACTTCTATATTGAGGAGGTCTTATAGGGTAAGAAGAGAACACAGAACATTTTTATCCTTATCTTTATTATTTATTACTCATTGGCAATGGAGAGCCAGATAGATTTGATGAAGCAATGTAGGTAGATGCTAAGAAAAGTGGGAGCAAGCCATGAATGAGGAGCATCATTCTCTCATGGAGAACCGGACTTGGGATTTGGTGAAGCTACTTGAAGGTAAAAGAGCATTGCAGAAAAATTGATGTATAAAATTAAAGAGGAAGGAGGCAAGAAAAGATACAAGCCCCGATTGGTGGTTAAGGGGTTTGAATAAAAAAGGTTTAGATTTTGATGATATTTTTTCCCCGTAATAAAAATGACTTCTATTAGAACTATTTTTGGAATAGTGGTAGTATAAAACTTACACTTAGAGCAACTATATGTAAAGAAATTATTTATTTGTGGTGATTTTGAGGAGGATCTATATATGCAGCAACCGAGATGTATATAAGGTCAAAGGTAAAGAGAAGATGGTGTGAAAAATGAAGAAGAGCTTGTATGGAATGAAACAAGCTCCACGTCAATAGTATAATAAATTTGATAGCTTCATGATGGAGAAAGGTTATATTAGATGCCATTCTAACCATTGTGTATATACAAAGAAATTTCAATATGGCGGTTATATTATCCCCGTGTCGTATGTGGATGACATGTTGGCTGCAGGAAAAAACATGCAAGAAATAAAATTTCTCAAGAAGCAACTAAGTGACTCATTTGATATGAAGTATTTTGGGGAAGCCAAAAAAATCCTTGGTATGAAGATATATAGGGATAGGAAGGAACAAAAGTTGACTTTATCTCAAGAAGAGTACATTATGAAGATCTTGGAGAGATTTAATATGTAGGATGCTAAACCATTTGGGAATCCTTTGTGAGGCCATTTCAAGTTATCAAAGGAGTTGTGTCCCAAGACAAGTAGGAGAGAAACCGGATGTCCAAGGTACCCTACTCATCGCCACTAGTAGTTTGATGTATGTTATGGTGTGCACTAGGCATGATATTTCCTATGTAGCAGAGAGTAATAAGTAGATCTATGTGCGATCCGGGTAAATATTGTTGATAGGAAATAAATTAGATCCTTGAACTTGAGAGGGACCATGGAAACCATTTTTTGCTCAATGGATCGGACACCACTTTGCATGGTTATGTAGATTCAAATATGGCTAGAGATGTAGATGGAAGGAGGATCACAACATGCTATATTTTCACTATAGGTGGGACATAAGTGATTTGGATTTCACGACTACAAAATCTTGTGGCTTTGTCAACCACGAAGTCTAAGTATGTTGCTACCACAGAGGAAAGCAAAGAAATGATTTGGTTACAACAATTACTTGAGGAGTTGGGGAATAAGCAAGATGAAGGAAAGTTATATAGTGATAGAGTGTTATACACCTAGCTAAGAACTCAACTTTCCACTCTAGGATGAAGCATATGCAATTACTTGGTACCATTTCATTAGGATAACTTTGGAGGAAGAGAAGTTGAAGTTGGAGAAAATTCATACATGTCGAATCCTACTGGACATGATAACCAAGGTGGTCACTGAGGATAAAGCGAAGCTATGTTCTACTTTGGTTGGTTTCATAGATTACAGTGAAGGGTTGAGAAGCTTTCTCATAGGAAAACTAGTCTCTAAGTGGGATATTGTAATGTTGTGGAGCATGTTTTCATGTGTGGATGTGTTGAAGATTGTACACTCTTCATAGTTTTATTGCCTTAAAAAACATGCTTGATGCCTCGGGAAACATCCTCTTCTCATATGGTCAGGATTTTGACCCAAAGGTTTATGGGGTGGTTTTGGCCCAAGGTTTTAATACCCATGGTGTTGTAAAATTGCTTAAGCAGTTTCCTATTGATGTACTGTTGATAAGTGAGACATTATATTGTGGGTGTCGATGTATGTGAGTTCAAGTGTGAATTCATGAGAGTTTGTTAAGCATAGCTCCAAACATATCTGGGTATTGTATTGAGAGAAAGAGGTGGCTTGTACTAAAAATATGAGCAAGTGATTCTCGGTGGCCGTAGCCCAAATTGGGTGAACCATGCTAAATACTATCTCTATGTTGTGTTATTTTATTTTCTGCACTTTTATTTCAGATCTGTGATATTATTCTGCATATTAGTTTCTACTATTCGATTATGTGTGGGATTGTTCCGCATATTTTATCACTTAATTCCTAACATTTCCATCATACATTTCACGTATAATTACTACTTAGCTATATTTAGAAGTAGAAAGTCAAATTAGGAGTCTTTGTCGTCATAAAATCATGCACTTTAAGCATTATTTAGCTTTGGTCTTATATTATTGTTTAGAGGGTTCCCAGTGAAGAAAGTAATAATTAATCCCACCTTTTGGCCATCTTATTTTTATCTTTTATTTTTCATTCCCACATATTTTCTTATGTTTTCCCACCTATTTCGTAACTATCTCGTCATTTTAGCCTAAATTGGGGTGCCCAGGGCTGTCTTAGGGTGCACTCGGGTGCCCCGATCCCACCGAGGTTCCCAATCCATTTTCTACTTTCCCACCTCTTTTTGGGCCTCTTCTAGCCATTTTTCATCCTTATCTTTTTCCTAGTCGGCCATGTCAGGGTTAATTACGAAATTAGAGCAAGAGAACCCTATAAATATAAAGTTATGAGACCATAATGAGGGTCTAGCGTCACATACTACTATCACTCCATCTAGAGTTACATCCATTACATCACTTGCATCCACATAGTGTCATGATTCAAGGCTAGGGAGAGATGTATCAATGAGACACAACATAGGGGGAGGGATTCTATTCTATTCCATGCACACATGATATTACATTTTCTATAGTTATTATTGTTCGCTACTTCACAAAGTGTGACTGACACAAGAGCACCTAGGGCACGACATGCACACACACACACACACACACTAGAACTACATTTGGGTCCAAAATGTAGTGCAACGCTCAGATTAGTAAGCCCCATTGTTGTGGCAGTTGAGGTCAATCCGACCCATTCATTTTGCATCTTTTATTTTTAGGGTTTTGATACTTCTTTGTCTTTTGCAGGTCATTCCTTCATCTTGCATTATTTCAGATACCAAAGACATGTTTGGTAGATCTAATGTGATAGACAAAGATTATTTCAAAATATTTTGTGACACTATTAGAATCAGATTATGATCTTTCATAGAGACCAGGCAATTATTCTACGCACAGTGGCACCCGGGGGTACCCAAGATACCTTCCTTCAGCAATGTAGTATGCTTATATCTTCCAGATATGACCTCTGCGGGACCACTGAGTGATCGTTTCTACTTCTAGAATATACAGTCATACCTACGATAACTCATGGCATGACCTCCAACAATCAACTAAGTCCTTTCCTTTTACATCTTTAGAAAGCTAGGGTTTTATTTCGTTTGATATAATTATTTAAAATCATTACCATATTTTTTTAGCATAGTTTACATTGTTTTAGTCCTCTTAATATTAGATTAACTATTATTATAGTTTCTCTCGTAGTTTAGTTTAATTTTAGTTAATCATTTTGGTGAACGCGACTCTCTTCACACTTAGGATCCTCATTTTCCCTATCATGGGTCATCAAGTCCCTTATCTGATTTTCTTAAGAAACATCCCGTTTTTAGGCTATTTTCCAAAGCGCCTTATACACCAATTATTATGATGACAATATTCCTCCACATGAATTAAGTGTTATGCTTCATTGTTTCTTTGTTGACCCTGACCTTGATGACCCTCCATCTAACCAACCCATCTTAGACTCAATTCAGGCCTTACATGTAAATTTTTTTGTCATGGAATCCATAATCACATCTCTTAGATCTAAAGGTCAACCATCTAAGGATGCTTCTCAATTGCATACATCCTCTATGCAATCTATGGAATCAACAATCACATCTCTTAGATATGAAATCCAACAACTTAAGGATGCTTCTCAATCACATACATCCTCTATGAAATCTATGGAATCAACGATCACATCTCTTAGATATAAAATCTAACAGCTTAAGGATGCTTCTCAATTACATTTTTGTGCTCCTTCTACATCTTATATGCAATCTATGTCCACTACATGTCATCTAGTTAAACCTCAAGACATGTCATTGCATGAGCCTCTCATATTTGAGCATAATACCATGCCACATGCAATCCTTACTCAACTCCTTAGTCATCAGTTGATCACTCTACCACCTACTCATTACTATTCACCTTGTCGATTAGCAAAATATCTAGGTCATCAATATTACAATTATCATCAAATCAATGGACATAATGTAAATTATTGTCACACTTTGCCTCACCTAAACCAAAGTATTACGCATCAAGATATTATTTCATTTAGTACACAACATCCCCTTCCACAGGTCACACCCACATGGACTCCTAAGTCTATTCCTTCCTTGATTAGTCAAGCTCCATCTAAGAAAACACCTACGGCTACTAGCGAGCCTCCCTCTACTCTTTCTAAGGAGGTTTTAGATACTCCTCTCATTCATTACATGTTTGATGTTGATAATCACTCACATGAGCATACTTCTTCTCCTAGTCAGAAAAATACCATTGTTCCATCCCATGGATCTCCTATTTCTGATGTTGCTTCTTCTCCACTTACTAAGCATCACTATACTGCTTCTCATACACCTTCTTCGGTTAGTCAAGTTCCACCTAAGCAATCACCTACAATATCCCCAAGTCAAC
This sequence comes from Taxus wallichiana var. yunnanensis, assembly GCA_018340775.1. Taxonomy (NCBI): domain Eukaryota; kingdom Viridiplantae; phylum Streptophyta; class Pinopsida; order Cupressales; family Taxaceae; genus Taxus; species Taxus wallichiana. Next base: position 520,274,455 of record CM031236.1, on the reverse strand, counting down.
AAAGTCAACCACCTATCAAAATTAGTTCACAAACCACTCCTACTAGGTCATCTACTGCATTACCAGATAAACCTAAGTAGTCTCCCTTGAGACTCAGTGCAACATGGCCTCTTCCCAAATCTACACTCCAACCAATTAAGTTTTTCAAAGCAACTAATCCTCCTCCTAGTGTTTATGATACATTTTCACTTTCACTGCCACCACCTAGTTCTACTACAAACTTTTTCCAATAAGGTCCCACCGCACATAAACTTGGCCTTTGGTAGGTGAATCTTGTTACTCTACCTTCCTGATGACACACTCATATTCTTGGGGTTCTTATATGATTGTTGAGGGGTATTTTACCATAAAGAACCTCATTTTATCTTGCATTTCTCCATTACATCACCACCTATACATACACACATCTATAATACTCCTTACACATCATCAATTAAATGAAATCCATCATGTCTTATCACCCATATACATCATTTATTACATAGTACATGCGTTATCATATACATGGGGGGCATGGCATCTCACCCCCTTCTAGAATACACGCATTGTTATTTTTCCATCTTATTACATAGGCATACTCATCATACATTCTAGCACCGTCTTTACCTGATGACACACTCTTGTGCTTCAGTTCACACTTCAATGTTGAGGGATTACCATTACACTAAACCCCACACACCACACTTAGGCATTACATATTGCATTTCATCATACATTTTACTTCATGCAATGTTCATTCTACCTCTACTTATTCATTATGCTAGTCCTCATCTATGCATTACATCTATGATGGTACCTACGCACTTAGTCACAATATATAATACACATTTTCAAATCACACATTTTCCATATTATACTAGTCATCATTACCTATGAGTCTAGTTTTACATTTCATCCCTACATTCTACATTTTACTAGTCCTTACCCTACGCACCACATACATTATTAGGCTATCCACACATAACCTATACATAGTCATACTACACATTTCCACATACATTCTACATACTATGCTAGGTTACATTATATATGGGTCTAGCTTTACATTTTATCACTACATATTCTATTTCTATCTACACCTATCACCACATCTTACATATTACATATTCTACACACCCTACACATCCTACATTGCATTGTTCACACGACACATTTATACATCATCTATATTCTACATGCTACACTAGATTACATTACATATGGGTCTAGCTTCAAATTTTATCATTACATATTTCATTTCCATCTACACCTATTATTGCACTTCACACATTACACATCCTACACACACTACACATACTATATTGCATTGCCCACAATGAGAATTTACATTCCTATTCATCACTTGGTCATTTATACCACGTTTCCTTCTATGCGTTGAGTTCACCACCCTATAACACACTTTAGTTCCTTGGATCATACTTAAGCTGTCGAGGGTTTACCAATCAAATGGACCTTACACTCATCTTGTGACATTTCCTTGTGTGACATTTCCAGTGTTAGTAACATACACTTTAGGTTAAATTATCACCTATATTATCATCTTGTAGTGGTATAAACCTTAGGTTACATCACCACTCCCTTATTATTCTCGTCAAGACATACGCTTTAAACTAAAATGTCATCCATTCTATCATTTTGTAGTGGTATACACCTTAGGTTACATCACCACTCCCTCCTTTCACCATGTCGTGATATATGCTTCTTTGCTAAATCATCACTCATTATTTCACCATGTATTGATATATGCTTAGGGCTAAATCATCACTCATCCATTCAACAAGTCGTGATATACGCTTTGGCTATAGGGTTCATGCACATCTCTCCACATGTCACATCTCATCACCATTACATATACACACTCATCACAACGCGCTAGACACAACAAACACTACTTGACCATTTCTCGATGATGCACTCTCATTTGTATGGTTCATTCTTGATCTGGGCTGTTGGGGGAAAATTAACCTCATTGTATACACTTCCATAAACTCAGTGGGCATTTCACTCCTACCATTCCATCTTACATTCCATTCCATCCATCCACAACATATTGCATTGTCTTGGGGAATTTACTCTTGTTTACTAGTGTTTTGCATGATCACTTTACTACACATGTTAGATTGATTTCTTATATGTCATTATCTATATCATACACACATGTGCATTCACGAATTTTTTTAGTGTGATCGCAAATACATGACTCTACACGTGGCATGGATGCTCACCTTCTACCCTTCCTATATTGGTCATTGGGGGCATCCACATTCATCTTATCCAAGTGTTATTGTTTCATTTTGTACTTAGCATCTTATATTACTTGCTCATACACGTTTTGACATATTGGTTATCACTCTAACATGCTAACGGGTGTTCCATGTGCAACACTTGTTTTGCAAGATTATACATCTCCATTCTTTGCTTGTTTGTTTGTTTTTTACTTATGTCTGTGATGGTTTGCCATTATATGCGGGATTTTCTCTTTGCTTGTGTACACACTTGTTTGTTGTTTATGGCCATGAAGGCCTTGTGTGTCTTGTGACATTGTGAGTGATGTCCCATGTTTATAACCCACTTTGTGTGGTCTACTTGTTTTCTTGTGTGTTTACACTACTTTGTTTGGTAGTTACTACATTGTTTGTGTACTTTACACTTGTCTTATTGCATGCATGTGTTTTCAGACTAACACTTGTTTTGGATAGCCATCCCCTTTTGTGCACACCTTGGTTTCCACCAAATTTTTTTCCCTTTCCTCCTGTAAGGAAGAGTTCTACATGTCGAGTGTGGTAGGTCCTCTTTTGGGGCCGCATTCTCCTTTCAGCGATGTCGCATGTGCCCCCAAAGAGGGGGCATCATTTAGGGTTTTACATACTAACACAATGTATTTACACCAGTTCAATACAATGCACTTTCCGCCCTTGACATTGTGGGTTTACATACAACGAGTGAGTTCAGACTAGTCTACGAAATCCATACACAATGACCTCTATAGGACATGGTGTCCTTTGGAATTTCTACGGAGCAGTTATAGGCTTGGAGGTTACAGTGGGTGTGCCTCCCTACACTACTTCATCCAGTGGCATCAGATCACCCAAAAAACTAGGATGTTACAGATATCTCTTCACAAATTGCATCGAAGCGGTTAAAGGTTGGAGGACACAAAACATTTCCTCCCTATACTTCTTCAGCCAAGGTGGTGTGAGATTTCCCAAAAAACTCGCGACAGTATAGGATATCCTTATACACACTTTTCTTGACATGGATCAGGTGCACATGTTCCATTTACACTTTTCTTTTCATATATTTTATATTTGTGTAATTTACACATTTCTATACACATGCGTATTTTACACAACGTTTTTACATACATATATATTTGACTACTTGATCATTTGCTCTTTGCAGGTCCAGCCATATGAGAAAAAAGTAGTCAAATTGGGAACAACAAAAACAACGATGAAAATGACAAGGAAAGCGATGACGACACAACAAAAACACACTGTGACAACACTTTTCTTAACTAACCATGCAGGTACACACACTTTGCAGCAACTACACGGTGTGTTCTTCCATAGGTTCACTCTCATCACTTTTTATCCACATTTTCATCCTTAGATTCCATGCTCCTCGTGTAGACACAAAATCATGCACTTTAGGCATTATTTAGCATGGTCTTATACTACTATTTAGAGGGTTATCAAGTGAATAAAGTACTAATTAATCCCACCTTTTGGCCACCTTTATTTTATATTTTATTTTGTCATTCCCGCATATTTCCTTGCACATATCCACCTATTTCACAACATTCATGACATTTCAACCTAAACTTGAGCACACAGCTGTCTTCGGGCGCCTCGGGTGCCCTGGTCCCACTTGGGGTGCCCCGATCCATGTTCCACTTTCCCACTTCTTTTTGGGGTCTTTCTAGCTATTTTTCATCCTTATCTTTTCCTAGTCGGCCATGTCAAGGTTAATTATGAAATTAGAGAAAGAGAACCCTATAAATATAAAGTTATAAGACCATAATAAGGGTCCTAACGTCACATACTATTATCACTCCATCTATAGTTGTATCCATTAAATCAGTTGCATCAACATAGTGTCATGCATCAATATTTAGGAGATCTACATCAACACACACAACATAAGGGAGGGATTCTATTATATTTCATACACACATGCTATTATAGTTTCTATAGTTATTATTTCTTGCTACTTCACAAAGTGTGACTGACACAAGAGCACCTAAGGCACGACATTCACACATGAACCATAACTACATCCGAGTTTGAAATGTAGTGCACTACTCGAGTGATAAGACAACTAGTTTGAAAAATGAGGTCGGTTCGGCCCATTTATTTTGCATCTTTTATTTTTCTTAGGGTTTGATACTTCCTTCTCTCTTGCAGGTTATCACTTCATTATCCAGTCCATTCAGTGTAACCTGATAGATCTAATGTGACAAAAAGAGAACACTTCAGGATACCTTGTGACCATGTGAAAACTAGATTCGAGCTTTTATAAAAACCGGGCGTACCTTCCTGGGTGCCTCAATCTGCTCATATCCTCTAGATATGGCCTTTTTGGGACTTTTGGGTGTTCGTTCCTACTTCTGGATTTTACTCTCGGACACTGCAACAACTCCGCAACAAGCTTTATGCAACTAGCTAAGACATTTCTCCTTACATATTTATGGTTTTATTACACTTAGTATAATTATTTACAATTATTCCATACTGTTGTTAGTTCATATTTTACGTTGTCTTAGTCCCCTATTTAGATTAACTAATGGTTATACTTCTCATAGTTTAGTTCAATTTTAGTTAATCACCTCCACATTTTTCTTTTTGTCATTCCATGCTTGAGTCTAGTCCATCAACACGTATTCTACTACACTCTACATGGATATTAGGTATGCATCTCTATCTACTTTATGTTACCGAGCATTCCGCTCACCAACATAAAATGGGGGAAAATGTAGTCACAAAATCATGCACTTTAGGCATTATTTAGCTCGAGTCTTATACTACTATTTAGAGGGTTCACAAGTGACGAAATTACTAATTAATCCCACTATTTGGCCATCTTATTTTTACCCTTTATTTCATCATTCCCTTGTATTTTCCTATGCACACCCACCTATTTCATAACTTTCCCTTCATTTTAGCCTAAACCGTGGCGTGTAGGCCTGTACTGTGGTGCCCCAGGGTGCCCTGGTCCCACCTGGTGTGCCTGATCCATGTTCTACTTTACTGCCTCTTTTTGGGCCTCTTCTAACTAGTTATCATCCTAATATTTTTCAGAAGTCGGCCATGTTGGGTTTAATTATGAAATTAGAGAAAGAGAACCCTATAAATAAAAGTTTATGAGACCATACTTGAGGGTCCTATCATCACATACTACTATCACTCCATCTAGAGTTGCATACATTTAATCACTTGCATCCACATAGTGTCATGCATCAAAGCTAGGAGATCTACATCAACACACACAACATAGGGGAGGGATCCTATTCTATTCCATGCACACATGCTATTACATTTTTATAGTTATTATTGCTCGCTACTTCACAAAGTGTGGATAACACAAGGGCACATAGGGCACGATATGCACACAAAAACTAGAAATACATTTGGGTATGAAATGTAGTGCAACACTTAGATTAGTAAGCCCACTGTTGTGGCAGCTAAGGTCATTCGACCCATTCATTTTGCATCTTTTATTTTTAGGGTTTTGATACTTCTTTGTCTTTTACAAGTCATTCCTTCATCTTGCATTATTTGGATACCCGGTGCAATTCGACAGATCCGTTTCGAATGAATAGAGAGTATTTCAAGATATTTTGCGATACTATTAGAATCAGATTATGAGTTTTTACAGAGATTAGGGCACTTATTCTGTAGACTAGGGCGCCACAGGGCATCTCGGTAGTGCCTTCATGGGGCACTGGTTTGCTTATATCTTCCATATCTGACCTCTGCGGGACCCCTGAGTGATCATTTCTATTTCCAAAATATACATTCGGACTGCAACAACCGCAATAGCCTCTAAGAATTAACTAAGTCCTTTCCTTTTACATCTTTACATAGTTATGGTTTTATTTCATTTGATATAATTATTTAAAATCATTTCCATATTGTTTTAGCATAGTTTACAACGTTTTAGTCCTCCTATATTAGATTAACTATTATTATACTTTCCTAGTGGTTTAGTTTAATTTTAGTTAATCGGTCTTTCTCTGGGGACAATTTTAGCAATGAATATTTGTAATAAGGTGAATACGAGGAATTATGGAATATGGATTTGGATATTTTGATGACTATGTCACCACCCATGTTTCACCTAAAAAAATCCAAAAAAAGTAATTTATCCCACGCGAATAGCCAACACATCTCTAATCCCAACGTCTGCTTTTTTAATGGATCGTCACGTAATCAATGAACCGAGATTTCAAATTATTCTTCGATCACGAAGAATTATTGAAATCTTTGGTCATCACCGACGTTTTTTAGGGAGAAAATTTTAAAATTTGATTAAATTATCCATATGTATGTGTGTGTGTGTGTGTGTGTGTGTGTGTGTGTGTGTGTGTGTGTAATCTAATCTAGCACACATTTTTAATTTTTTTTTCGATTTGAGAATTTTGAAGTAGTAGAAAGGGGTTCAACATTTTGCTTACAAAATTCAAATAAATCAAGGTCTTGTTGGCTACAACGTTGTAATTTACATCCTACAAGCACTTAGTGCAGGTAAGTTTATTTAGTATTGATCCAATTTAAACATGTTTTCTATCATGTCACATTGCTTTATTTGCTTTTGTAAGTTAGGCTGTTAGCAATGCTATAATCTATTAAAATATGTCATTTTTTTAATTTTACGGTACCGCTAGTATATGTGCATTGTGCATCATCGCCAGTGTTATTGTTTTCATGTCATGTAACATTGTAATGCCTTCTTTGATTTTCTTCTCATTGTAGCCAACTCAAAAATTGTTCTTACAGGAAAATGTCAACTAAAAATGGAACCTATAGAAAAAATAAAGTGTAACACCTCATGGTAATAGCATACGAACAATCACATATTATTTTGAGAAACCATCTACGGAATCACATCCTTCTCCAACATGACCAACATAATTGAGGGATAATGATGGAATTTGAAATGAAACTTAGGATGATTTTATTTATAATTTGATGATTAATGTTGTCAATGAAGATGACAATAAAATACTTCTCCTTGAAGACATCTCATTCGATGAAGTTGAAATCGTATCACTAGATGATTTACATTTAATTTGGAAAGCACCGAGTCTTAAGATTGGAAACCGTTTAATTTGATAGATTAGACGTAAATATGAATGAATTGTTGGAAATTTAAAGGTGGGAATAAAAAAATTGCATGTCCCACACCTATTTGATAGAGCAGATTATTCCTACACAAATAATATATGTTACATGTGCTTCACCTAGTCGTCTCAACCTCGTGCACATTATTCATGTCAGTGCAATGTGAGATTAAAGGGGACAATAAAAATGGTGATAATTCAACCGAGGCCAAGTCCAAAACCCAACCACAATGCTTGCTTCTTGTAGTAATTTACAAGCATGCTTTTAAGTTTTAAACTTGAGTAATTGCAAAATAGTATGCAATGTAATAAACAATCATTGTTAATTGAGCCCCTCGAGAAATGAACATATGAAAAAGAAATATTCTATCTATCGATTGAGTTTTTCTAGTTTTTATTTCACTTTTTATGGTGTAATTTTTTTGGTTGCAGCACATTTAATTTACTAGATAACGCAAATACATGGACAAAAAGTGAGAAATAAAAGTGTGGGAATTAAAACCCTGCATATCATGCACATATTCCACATATCAATTTATTCCTAGCTAAATGAAATCTACTACATTTACTCCATTGTATTTTATTGATTTCGCTTATATGTCCCATGAAAGGCCTCATCATTCATATGACGTGGCTCACCTCTAATGGAATCTTCATTACGTTTGTGTTGGCTAAATTGTAGAACAAATCTATTATAGAGGCCTAAGATAATGCTTTCATTATTTCTCAAGGTCATGTCCTCCCGATTCGACCAAATATCATACCAGTTTAAGTGTTGGAGCCATAATTGTTTTGGCTGATATGGTATTTTGTTTCACTCGCCACCCAACATGGAAGCTCATGTGGGTGAGATTATAAGTGATTTCAATCGATTCGAAACACCTATTACATGCATGGTCACAAATACATTTCTCAAGTGGGTGGTGCCAAATGCAAAAACATGGGCACCATTAATTTTCATAGATTCATGCAGAGGTAGGCCACGTGGGCATTTGCGGTAAAATATGTACGTGAGCGACCAAAAAATATGTCGTTGCACAATCTGATTTGTGTTGATGTTTCATGTATGGGTGGTGGAAGAATCGACATCATGTTGTCCCTCGATTATTTGATTTGGAAAACGTCATCCCCTAGATATATAAATTAATGTTGAGATACTTGGCGAGAACATGAATGGAAATTTGGAAATGAACACATAGAAAGTCAATAATTTTGGATCCAACATGATAAAGAAAGTAAACATAAAATAAGTTAAAATAAAAAATTGAAACCCACATGTTTATTCCCATCACATAAGAAAGAGAGGATGGTTAAGATTTGCAAAGATATGATGGTCAAGATTTGATAAAGAGTTTAAAACATGTGCCATAATGTCTCTAGTGACAACAACATAATGACTAAAATAAAATTGGGGTTACCGTATTTTATTTTCATAAATCAACATTTTCAAGTGGAGAGTATTTGATTCGTTGGTTCTTAGGAAAAGACGTGAATGGAATTCCAGAAATAAAATGGTGGGAACTAAATACCTACATGTCCCACACTACGACTTAAAATGTTCCTACCCAAATATTGTCCATTTTTGTGCTATACTTTATCATCTCAAACTTGCTTGCATTATTCACATGAGTGCAATTGGTGTTTTAAGGGACCAAAAAGAGGAAAATCAATTAGGACAAAGGTACACAACCCAATGATATATCTTTCTTCTTGTAGAACTTTGCAAGCCCCCTTCTTAGTTGTATGAGAGAAATGATTTGTTGGTCATACTTTGTATTTTTTATTTTATTTTTTCGGCTTCAAGGTTGTCAAGTGGACGACATTTAATTTGGTAGATAAAACCAATATATGAATGGAAATTTGGACATTAAATGATGGAGATTACATACTTGCATGCCCTGTACCTATTCCATAGAACAAATTGTTCCAATGCAAAGAATATGTGCTATATGCATTGCACTTTATAGTGTGGCTGTCATTCACACTAATCACATGAGCGCAACTGCCAAGTAGATTTTATCTTCCAATCAAGCTTCAGTATCTTTTTATTTCATGGCATCAATGTTTTCAATTGGACAACTTTTAATTCGATAGATAAGATGTAGACATGAATGGAATGTTGGAAATCAAAAGGTGTGAATTAAAAACTTCATGTCCCACACCCATTCCATGGATCATATTATTCTTACCCAAATAATATATATTATTTGTGCTCTATTTAAGCATTTCAATGTCAGAAAGAGGAAAAAAACAAGGAAATCAAGTGTATATGTTAAAAATATTAGAGTGTAGAATGTGAGAAAACAAACAAATTTGTTTCCCTAATCTAATCTCTTCAAAAATACCTCGAGATAGAATAATGGATGGAAAGAAAAGAGATATTCAATACCTGCCAAGATTTACTAAGTTACACAACCCCTCCTTTGATGTGTTGGATTTTCTCTTGGATTGATTGAATTTGCTTCAAATATAGTGGACAAACTTGAGCATCACCTCCCCTTGATTATGTTTAGATATCTTGATGAAGATGGTGATTGATAAATTTGATGATAGACTGACGATATAATGGATTGATTGGATGAATAACATAACAGAGGTTTGTTATGGATTCTATGAATTCTTCTAACTAGCTCTCATGGAGGAGAAGAGCTAAATTTATAGTTGAGGAGTGGATGATTCAATGGCTAAGATGAAGCCATGTTGGATTTGGATCAAGGGTGGAGAATGCATGTGAGGATTAGAGGATTCTAGATTGGAAGGATCTAGAATTTGAATTCAAAATTCATTGAGGGAAGAAGCTTCCATTGAATTAAAAATTGAATAGAAGGAGAAGGTTAGAGAGGCTTCTAGAAATACAATCCTCTAGATTTAGAGGTGAGGATGTGATTAGGTTAGAGTTATATTAGGTTAATAAAGATGATTAGGGGTGAGGTTACATGGAAAGGCTAGGCATAGGGATGTGTAGGGTAGGTGGGTAGGTAGATGTAGGAATATTAAATTCCTATAAAATGTTAATAAGAGTTACGATAGGATAATAGGATTAATAATGGAATGATGAGATAAATGATAAATAATGATAAAGGGTAAATATGATAAAATGGATTAATAATAATTAATCTTGTGATTAATTATTATGTGGATTTAGATAGTGATGATGCGGGAAAGATTAATTGTAATTAATCATGTCAACATTTTAGATGTCTACATCAAGAAAATGGTGAAAGATGATGCGGGGGAATCAACGCAAGAAGTCATAAAATGTCCAAAATGTTATTTTATCCATGTCTGTGTCTATAGAAGCAAGGGGGCGAGAATAAGTCTTGGAGTTATGAAGAGGAGTCAAAAATTGATCAAATGTTTAAAAATGGAACTTTCCCTCTTTTATAAATTTAAAAATTTGAAACATTTGGCATGATATCATGGTTTAAGGTGTCTTAGATAGTTTATCACGTGAGAAGTGAGTCCTAGGTGGGTAAGAATGAATAAAATATTGAAAAATGTTGAAAGATGCCTAATTTGGCCAAGAATGGGCATGAGAAGGTCATGGTGAGTCATCAAAAGGGTACTTAGGGTTATGAAAACAAAGGAGCATGAGATAAATACAAGAAATAAGTAGCTATGGGATTATTCATTGGAGGAAGGAAGAGAGGGAGGAAGACTCCTCGAGGAGGAAGAGGAGTTTGAAGCATTTTTGTAAACAATTTATAACAATGTACATAAAATAACTCTGTTTTTGTCTTTGTAGATGGATCTTTCTTGCATGGTTCGAAATCTTCTTGATGGCATGGTTACAGAGACTTATGAATGTATCAATGAGCATGTAGAGTCTTTGAGTATAAGGGAATAAGGTAAAAAGTATGTAGACCTATTCTCTATTTGTAGATTAAGGATGAAGCGCCGTTGATGAATGGAAGCTAGGACTATGTAAGGTCGTACATAAGCATTATTGAATATCCTTGATGGTTTTGTGTAGACATAAAATCATGCACTTTGGGTTATATTTAGTCCCAATATCATACTAGTATTTAGAGGGTTTTTGAGAGAAGAAATTACTAATTAACCATGTCTTTTGGAAATTTTTATTTAATTTCTAGTGTCATTCCCAACCTCCACCGCACACATGCACAACATTTTTTTGTCATTTCCCATCATTTTACCCTTGACTGGGGCACCTAGGATGGTACTAGGGTGCACATGGGCACCATGGTCTTACAAGGAGTGCACCGATCCTTTTTGAACTTTCCAACGACTTTTTGGGATCTTTTTAGCCGTTTGAACTTTCTAAATTTCTGGTGGTCGGCCATTTCGGGGTTACTTACAAAATTAAATCAAGATAAACCTATAAATATTAAGTTATGAGACCATAATGAGGGACCAAGCATTAACACTACTATCATCCACCTAGAGTTGCATCCATTTATTTGCATTGGGAGATCATTTCCATCCATATAGCTCCATCACAAGGGATAATGCTTGGGTCATCTACATCACACACAACATAGGGGTAGGATTCTATTCTAATCCATGCTCCATTCTATTAAAATTTCCTACACTCACTACATCACAAAGTGTGACTCATACAAAAGAAACCTATGGCATGTTCACACACACAAAACTACATTTGGGTTTAGAATGTAGTGCAACACTTAGTTAGTAAGTCCACTATTGTGGCAGTTGAGATCAGTCCAACCCTATCATATGCATTTTTTTTTAAGGAATTGATGTTTGTTTAGGGTTTTGTAGGTCGTTATATTCATCTTGGAATATTAGTGACATCTGGAGTAGTGTAACGAACTTGATACGACATGATGGCGAGGGTTTGGACCATCTACCGAACACCGTGAAAACTAGTTATGGAGATTTTACATAGAGCAGGCACCCTTTGCGAGACCAAAGCATCCGTGGGTGCCCCAATCCTTCTCCAACCACTTCAATCCATAGAATCAATCCAGATCCACTCTTTTCAAGGATCTTGTACAGTCATTCCTACTTCCTAATTTTTTAGGCACATATGCGACATAGTCCGGCTAGTTCATCAAGTTAGTTGAGTTATTTCCTCTTCTCTCTTGCACACTAGGGTTTCTATTTCTATTAGATTAATTTATTGAGTCATTTACATTCTTCTTTACTACATTATTTACTATATTTATATTTCATCCTCAATTAGATTAACTAGTGCATATTTATACATTTTTAGTTAATCATTTTGGTGAACCCCATGTTTCAACACTTCCTTCATTCACACTTTTAGTTTCTTCATTCATTGCTTTTCATCCTAGGGTTTGGTCATCATGAGTATCTCAATCAATGATTATTTTATTTCCAATATTAACATAATGCATCTAATCCAACATCTTTTTCTACTACATGTGTTCTTGTTGACATGCATCCTGATTCCATTTACCAAACATTTTTGATGCATTTTCACAACATATAACATTTAAATCTAATCCTCCACTGATGTTCATACCTTTGAAAATGATCCACCTTTGCATATTATGTGTTGCATTAACAATGTAGGTGTCAAACACACTCTAATTGATAATGGATCTGAACTTAATTTGTGTCCTATATCATACCTTGAAGCTTTAAGTCTTTCCGCTCATGACGTTAGTCCATATTCTATTTCACTACGTGCTTATGACGTAATTGTCCATCCATGTCTTGGTCATGTTACATTTCCTATCAAATTTTTCCCAAAGACTGTCCACACTTTATTTTTTGTTGTTGATTTTCCAGTCTCTTACATTTGTCTACTTGGTAGGCCATGGCTTCATGTCATGTAAGTTGTCACCTCTACTGTGCATAATTGTGTCAAATTCTTGCATGAGCGCATTGAGCATACTATCTTTTGTGACAACGATCCATTCCAATATTGTGACAACACTCCTAACACTTTGGTCTTCCTATCCCATACACAAATACGCCGATGAGCCTCAACCTATGGACAATCCACTTTGCATTTACCACCACTCAAGGGTGCCATTTGTATGATAGATGCAATTTCTTCTATGCCACCTATTACTACTACTGCTATGATTCCATCTCTAGGGTTTTTCCAGTCCATGGACATCACTCTATCATCTACACCTTCAAAAACACCATCACCATTACATTCCAACTATTCACATGTACACTCTTTATGAATGATTCGTTTTGGGAACATATACCATTTGATCATACTTCACCTGAAACTATATGCATTCATGGGGATTGGCTTGGTTGGAGTTTTTATTGATGACATCTATCCCCAACCATATGACCCTCATCTATATCATGGGTTTGTTTTTTATTATTGTTGCTTATGGCCTTAGGGTCTTTCATCTTCTTGTCTTTCTTGCATTGACTCCTACTTCTCCACTCATCTTAGGACAATCCTGGCTTGACTATATTGGCAGTACAATAGATGCTCATCACTCTTTGCTCACATTTCCTATGCCTTTTGGAAATATTTCTATTCATAATGATTCTTATCTTGCTTACGTTCCAAATATCTCTCGTTGGCATGCTCATGGTTGTCCACCGATCTCCTTTACTGATGAAGAATGTGAAATGAATGTGTACACACTCCGCCATAATGGGTCCCTATATGACCCTCCTCACTTTATAGATTATCAAGTTTTTGATGCTGCTCCCATAGGTTTTGATCATGACAATAATGATCTCCTTGATAATGGCCTGTAGTCACATTTTCTATCATATGCTTAAGGGGAATAACACCTAATACACCCCCACTCATCATAGTCTCTATGCATCTATCATATTTTCATTCTTAGACACCAATCACATTGCATATGAATACTCAATCATACTTTAGCGTCGTCAATACCCAATGACACACTCTTTTTCTTCGGTTCACACTTTACTGTTGAGGGATTACCACACATGAACCCCACACACTACACTATAAGCATTACGCATTGTGTTTCATCACACATCGTGTTTTGTACATCATACATCATATTAGTCGTCATCGTGCATTTATCAAACATCTATTGTTGAGCGTTAGATATTATTCATCATATTGTCTATATCACACACTACGTACACTATTAGGCTACATACACATATCGCATCGTATTCTATACATAGTTTTGCATCACATGCCTTACATCATACACTACACATCTTCACACCATGTATTTTCTATATACTATACTAGTCTTCATTACATATGAGTCTAACATCATTTCATCCTACATACTACATTACTAGTTTATCTACACATATCACATTGCACACTCTACAATACATATTGCATTATACGTATCGTAGTGCATTTGCACATTATACTCATCACATGGTCTTCTAATTATCATTACATATGTTACATTATCCTCTACATGATGCACTCACTAATGAAACACTTTAGTTCCTCGGTCCATACTCAACTACCAAGGGTTTACAAATCAAATGGAACTTACATTCATTACACGTTCATCATTCGACCTTTCATCATGCGCCAATTATATGATAGTGGTATATGCTTTATTTAAGATAAATCACCACCCCCTTCACTCATCTTGTAGTGATATACATTTAGGGCTAAATCATCACTCTTTTTTCATCTTATAGTGATATACTTTTAGGGAAAAATCATCACTCATTTATACATCTTGTAGTGATATATGCTTAGGGCTAAATCATCACTTGTTCATTCATCATGTAGTGATATACACTTAGGGATAAATAATCACTCATACATTCATCTTGTTGTGATATACGCTTGGCTTATAGGGTTCATGCACATATCATTTTTTTCTAGGTCGCATCTCATTACTACACTTACACACTCATCATAACTCGTTAGACATAACAAATAATTCAACCATTTCCCGATGATGCACTCTTATTTGCATTTAATTCTTGACTCTTGAGGGGGAAAACAAAATAAACCTAATTTCATACACTTAAATTCACTCGGGGTGCATGCGGCTCCTATCATTCCATCTTGAATTTCATTCCATTCATCCACAATATATTTTCATTGCCTTAGGGGCATTTACTCTTTTTTACTAGTGTTTTACATGATCACTTTACTACACATATTAGATTGATTTCTTATATGTCATTATCTATACCATCCACACATGCACATTCACGTCTTTATTTAGTTGTCATCATATATATAGATCTTTTGCATGCAGCATGGATGCTCACCTTATACCCTTCCTCCATTGGTCGCTGGAGGCATCCAAATTCGTCTCTCATAGGAGTTATTGTTTTATTTTGTATTTATAAATTTAGATTTATTTGGTTATAAACAGTTTTGACATATTGGTTATTTATCTAACATGCTAATGGGTGTTTCATGTGCATCACTTTTTTTTTCTGGATTACATGTTACCATGACTACTTCTTTGTTTGTTTGTACTTTGCCATTGTTTTTTCTTGTATGTATGGATTTTCCCTATGTTTGGTGTGCAAATTTTTTTGTTTTTTGTGGCCTTGATGGCATTGTGTGTGTTGTAAAATCGTGAGTGATTTCCTATGTTTGCGACCCACTTTTTTGCGGCTTACTTTTCTTCTTGTTTAATTACATTACTTTTCTTGGTAGCTTACCCACTATTTTCTTAACTTACACATTGTCTTCTACATGCATGTTTTTTCATACTAACATTTTTATTTGGCTAGTCTTCTTGTTTGTGTGTGCCTTAGTTTATACCAAGTGCATTCCCTTCCCCATGTAAGGTATATTTTCAGAGGTCATGCGGTTAGTCCTCTTTTAGGGCCGCATTCTCCTATCAAGCTGACGTCACATGCGCCCCCAAAGAGGGGGCATCATTTGGGGTTTTTAGTCTACACAACACGTTTACACTAGTTCAATTTAGTGCACTTTCCACCCTTGGCATTGTGGGTTTACATACAGTGAGTGGGTTCATATCAGTCTACAACCTCCATACACAATGGCTTTACATGACATGGTTTTCCTTAGAATTTAGGGGAGAAATTAACAATTGGAGGATACAGCAGAATTCCTCCCAATACTTCTTCTATTCTTGGCATAGGATCACCTAAAAACATGGAAGGTACTGAGAGATCTCTTCACATATTAAGGGAATAAATTTAAGGTTAGAGGACACAAAGCATTTCCTCCCTATAATTCTTTCTTCCTTATGGCATCGGATCACCCAAAAAACCTCAAAAGTACGGGATATCCTTCTACACTCTTTCTCTTAACATGGATCAGGTGCACATGTTCCATTTACATTTACATGCTTTTACATACATACACATGTGTCTTTTACATTTCGTTTTTACATACATATATATTTGGATACTTGATCATTTTCTCCTTAAAGGTCGAGCCGTATGAGAAAAAAGTAGTCAAATTGGAGGAAATAATAATGACGAAGACAACTCGATGTCAACAACAACATTGCGTTGAAGCACACTTTTAATACTAACCATGCATGTACACTACACACATCGACATCAACACACACATTTCTGCCATAGGTTTACTCTCATCACTTTTTTACACATTTTCATCTTTATTTTCCATGGCCCATCATCTTTTTGTCATTCCATGCTTTGTCTAGTCCTTCGGAAAGCCTTTTTCATCAATCTACATCGGCATCAGGGACGCATCTCTATCTAATTTATGTTACCAAGCTTTATTCTCACCAAAATAAAGTGGTTAGACATAAAACCACACACTTTGGGTTATATCTAGTCTAGTATCATACTACTAGTTAGAGGGATTTTGAGAGAAGAAAGTACTAATTAATCCCCATCTCTTGGCCATTTTTATTTAATTTCCAGCATCATTCCCGACCTCCACCATATACATGCCTATTAATTTTTCATCATTTCTCATCATTTTAGCCTTCGATGGGGTGCCCATGGGCGCCTAGTCCCACCAGGACGTACCGATCCTTTTTAACTTTTCTACCACTTTTGGGCTCTTTCTAGCCATTTGAACTTTTGAGATTTTTGGTGGTCGGCCATTTCGGGGTTAATTACAAAATTAGATCATGAGAACCCTATAAATATAAAGTTATGAGACCATAATGAAGGACCAAGAATTAACACTACTATAATCCACCTAGAGTTGCATCCATCTATTTACATTGGGAGATCATTTCCATCCACATAGATCCATCACAAGGGACAATACTTGGGTCATTTTCATCACACACAACATAGGGGAGGATTTTATTCTATTTCATGCACCATTCTATTACATTTTCCTACACATAGTTAGCTCACTACATCACAAAGTGCGACTGGCACAAGAGCAATATAGGGAATGTTCACACACACAGAACTACATTTGGCTCTGGAATGTAGTGCAATGCTCAATTAGTAAGTCCACTATTGTGGTAGTTGAGGTTAGTTTGACCCTATCATATGCATTTTTCTTTTTTAGGGATTGATGTTTGTTTAGGGTTTGTAGGTCTTTCTATTCATCTTGGAATATCAATGACATCTGGAGCGTAGTGCAATGAACTTGATGTGACAGATAACGAGGGATTTGAACCATCTTTTGAACCTTTGAAAACTAGTTCTGTAGATTTTACACAAACCAAGGCACCCATTTTACAGACTAGAGTGCCCGTAGGTGCCCCAGTCCTTCTCTAGGAGCTCTGGTCCAAAGAATCACTCTAGATCCACTCTTTACGAGGATCTTTTACGGTCGTTCCTACTTCCTAATTTTCCAAGAAACTTTGTGACACACTCCCTCTAGTTCATCAAATCATATGAGTTATTTCCTCTTCTCTTTTGCACACCGTGGTTTCCATTTCTATTAGTTTAATTGCTTGAGCCATTTACATATTTCTTTACTATATTTATATGTCCTCCTAGATTAAATTAACTAGTCCATATTTATACATTTTTAGTTAATCATTTTTAATGCGTATATTGTGTTAAATGCTTCTCCACATATTGTGAGAGATGAAACTATTATATTCTAATCTCGAAGAGTGAGTGAATTATTCCTTATGTTATATGCATTACCTAACTCTTGAGCACTAGCTTTTTGTGAAATGTGACTTAAGGAACCTATTAAATGCTATAATGAATGAATAATATGTATAAACTGATGAGAAACAAACCAAGGATGTATGGCAGACAATTTCATCGACCCATACCCCAAAGGTGAGTTACTTTATCTAAGGTAAAAGTGCATTATTAGATCATGAACTGGGTAAACACATCTATAAGGAAAACTTGAAAGCATTATAACTTTGGTGAATTAGTTTTCCACCACCGAAAATATTATCACGTGCATGTTGATGTGCTATACCTAGATGTAAGAATTTAGGCCACAAAACTAAGTTTTAAGCATTTTATAAGCTTTTTTGAGTTCTTAGGTTGTATGGTGTCATAGAGCTAGGGCTCCACTTTTGGAGTATTGAACCATTGAGTTTTGAATTAAAATTTGAAATAAAATATTGTGGGGTTGTATATTTCAATATTTTGAAGTAAATTCAAAGATCTACTAAGTATATTTTCCAATATCCTTACCAGTTCCATTATCCAAACTGTCATAGTGTTGGAAAACCTAACTAAGACCCTAAAATGGTGAGATTAGTGGAACTTTTGCATAGAAACCTATATTGAAAATTTGTAACCTATAAGGCCAAGGAAATCTGTATGTAAAGTTTTATTTATTTCAGCTTCAAACCATTCGGGAAGAGTATTAGGGTGGAATTTGTCTCAGACAAACCTAAAAATAGGAAAACACTAGAAAACAAAAGTTGAATCATTGAGATAAGAGTAACAATTGGAGACCTTAAATTCGGGGCACACTTTGGGGATGGTGGAGAGAGACTAATGTAATTGATAAATTTATTTGGGTGCTTATAGATCATTACAACCTTGGATGGACCAAGAACCTTGTGCTCAAGAACTCTTAAGGGCAATTTTGGACTCTTATAGAAGAAGTGAACACTTTCTTTGTATCTAACCATTTTGAAAACTTAGATAACCTTGTGTTGAGAATGTGAATAGGGTGACAAGAGTGTAGGGGTCCTTGGATGAAAAAGTACAAAATTTTTCTATTGGAAGTTCAAACTACTACAAGAAGGCTAGTGAAGAAATAGTGAACATGGTGAGTGACACCCATAGTTTCATGAAATTGGATCCTTTTTATAGGTGCATTTGAATGGCCCAAGGTTGTAAGAGAAGAGTAAGGTGTTAATAGATGTTTATATTACTTGGTGGGTTCTTGTATATAGATCAATCCCCTAAGGTGACATTGAAAGTCCTTAAGGGTAACTTGGGGTAGTCTTGGTAAGTTCAAAGGCAAAAATGGGTTCTTAAAGTTTGCTTCATTTTAATGCATATAATAACAATGATTTGAGGTGTTTGAGTAGAGAATAGTTTTAGTGGGTTAGTATATTGCTTGAGAGAGTTTTTTTGAAAATTTTAGCCAATCTTGAACCAAGAACTAAGCCGTCCAAGATAGGGTATTAGAACAAATGACCGAGGTTAATTGTTTTAAAATGAAGAATGCTTGCAAATGGTTAGGATATCTACATTAGAAGCAATTTATAAAATTGTATAGATGCACAATATGTCATACAATATTGTCAATATGAAAGGAGTATGTGGCACAAGTTGCTTTGCGATTAACGATGAGAAAAAGAGTTACATATATACTACATCGAATTGAAGCCATGCAAGTTCCAAGTGTCGAAATTGTATGGAAGTGATGGAAGGAAGAATTGTGGATGATTCTTCCATGTCAGAAGCTAAAACCATGAACCTCTTTATATATCATTTCGAGTCCACCACTGGTGAATTCCATAGGACAACCTTGAGGCTCACAAGTATGAGAAGAAATTCCATTAAATGAAGGCCACAACCAATAGATGTGCTTCCTATTGAGCTCAATCATCATAGCAGATTACATCTAGAGACTACCAATTTAGGAAAACAAACCCTATATGATGGGAATCCATGACATTGGGGTGCGAGGAAACTATGTGTTGATGAAATGTGAGTGGAACAACGATGAGATTAAGAAATCATTTGAGAGTGATTCCTTAATGATATGGGTAATAGTCTATAGTGGCCAACCTACTTGGTTGTAAAGCACCATAGCCGAGCAAATACACATGACCTTTTACGGGACATGGATGAAGACAAACACAAAGTTGAAATATTTAGGCATATGGATTGAGCGCCTGTTCTTTGGCAATGGACGGATTATGTTGTGCGTGGCAGAAATATGAGAGCCGGAATAGCTCTGGAATAAGCGCCTCTTCTTTGGAAATGGAAGGATTATGTTGTGCGTGGCTGAAATATGAGAGGGGGTTTGCATGTGGAGAAGGTTTGGGTGCCTATAAATCCTGTTGTTTGCATTCCTGAGGGTATCTTTTCATGTTGGTTTAGATTCGTCTTGCAGTCTTCTGGTAAGTTGTCTCGGTTGTATCTTTTCACTAACAACCAGTCAAAGTTGTGTTTCGCCTTTAACTTGCTTCCGAGGTCTTTCCCGTAGGTGGGTTCTTGCTTAAACAATGTATGGTGTGTGTGTGGGTGGATTTTGTGGGGGGCATATTCTCTGGAAGGTATTCGAAGGTATGAAATCTCTTTGGTCCTGGTTTGCCGCATATTGGCCACATTTGGTGAAAAAACATTAATGTTCCCTATGGTGACCTATTTTTGCACAGAAATTTGGGTGTCATCTCCAATTCGTGTAGGGTTTTGGCTTTTTGTGTTTACTTTTGCACAGAAATTTGGGTGTCATCTCCAATTCATGTAGGGTTTTGGCTTATTGTGTTTACTCATCGCTTTTTTTTTAGTTTGATTCGGGCATTTCTTAGAATGCAATTCCTCTGTGTGGGTATTTTTTATGTTAGGATGTAGGTGGTTGTGCTTGCTTCCTCCACCATACGTTTGGTTCATTGGCTAATGTTACTTTTTTTGGAAGACGGCATTGTTATTTGACGATTTGTAAACCCCTAAAAAGCTTTGCACAAGACTTGTTTAAGGTTTTCACTTGTTTGGATTGTGAGCTGCTGATGTCGAGATCTATTAATGGTTAACCATTAAGCATCATGCTGTTATAGTAGAACACATATAGCTATATAAAATTAACTTTAAAGCAGTAATTTGCTTCTGAGCTTCTTGTGGAATGTTTTTTATAACAAAAATTGATTACTCAGGCTTGAGGGCAACCGTCCTAGGGTTTATAGTGAATTGTTGATTACTGAGATTCTACAGTGAAGCAGGCCTCCAAATTCACAGTCAATATGATGTCTTACCTTAAATTTTTGCTGTAGCTGTCGCTGCTAAAAGAATACATAGTTATAGTTGGAATAATTTTCATATGTCAGAAGCAGTCTCTCTGTAGAGTCATGCACTAGGTCGTTCCTAAAGCCCAAATACAGTGCTTAATAATCTGATATTGTTGTGTTCATTTGTTTTCTGCTGTTTTGTTTATGTTTTCATTCCAGCAACTTTACACACTAATTCTACCACAAACATACATTCAATCTGTTATGATTTGGAGTCAGGGTTTATAGTGAATTGTTGATTACTGAGATTCTATAGTGAAGCAGGCCTCCAAATTCACAAGATAATAGGAGGAAGATTTGATAAGTGTTATTTCTTGAAAGGCTGTTAAACTCTTGTAATTGGTGACAGTCCCTTAGGAAGACTGTAGTGTACAGTGAAAGAACGATTAAGGAAGAAGTTTGGGGGGCTAAGGATTTGTCCCGCTGTGAAATGTGTTCTATGAGTTTCTAATATGGGACAAACATAATTCTGTTAGACATGATTTAAGGGTGATTGACTAGCCTTGATTTTGAGTCTAACTTCACATTTGTTTGGGCAGTTCCAAGGCCTGGCATGCAGCTTGATATTTGTGAAGCTAAGACCACTCGCAGTGTCCTAATCTGTAAAAAAACGTTCAAAATCTGTTGCCCTAATCTGTCTCAGGAAATAGTATCTTTAAGGAGGTTATGGTAATAGTCAGGTATATGTTTACAAGTCAAGACTGGAGAAATTATTATGACACATTTTGTTAAGCAAAATGTAATCAATTAGATATAGGTCTTCCATATTTCTAAGTTAGTTTTATTGTAGCATGGCATTAGCTACAGAAGGGCCTAATGTGGATATCTAGACATCTAGCAATGATTTAAATTACTAGCTATTTTCAATTGGCATAATTGACTTGTTACAATGCAGCATATTCAGTACAGACATTTAGTATAACAATTATGACCTGTAGATATGAGTTTTTTGGACTATTTCAGGTGGCTTGAGTGAAGTTAGCCATTCGCTTACATATAGGAATGATACAACATACATTGTAAAAAACCTTCAAATTCTGTTGTCATAATCTGTCTCTGAAAATAGTATCCGTAAGGAGACTTTGGTAATAGTCAGTTATAGATTTACAAGGCAAAACTGTAGAAATATGACACATATTTTTAAGCAAAATGTAGTCAATTAGATATAGGTCTTCTATATTTCTAAGCTTGTTTTATTTTTGCATGGCATTAGTTACAAGAGGGTTTAACACACATATCTGGATCTACCACAGATTCAAATTATTTGTTTTTTCCAATTGGCATAATTAACATGCTATTATGTAGCATATTGAATCCATACATTTAGTCTAATATTTATGACCTGTGGATAGGAGCTTTTTGGAGTATTGACAATGCTGGTATAGATGATCTGCAAACATATCACTTCTACTTCAATGACGGATGAGTGTTTGCGAAGCATGTTTCAAATTAGAGTTAAAAGTAAATCTGTTTTGCCAGTGACAAGAGAAGGACGTTCATGTGAACGAGTGTTGATTTAAAGCGATTCTTTATAAGCAATGTTTGTAGCATTGTTCTTTCAGCAGGCAATGGCTGTTGCTTTGTTCTAGCTACGCTTTATCTTGTATTTCAATTAGTTATTGTATGCATTAACATTGTAAGAATGGTTACAATAACTAGTTAGAGTAAAAGATAAAGAGCAGGAAAAAACAAAGTGGTGGCCAACATCTATTGCAAGAATGGTGCTGCACATATTGCAGTGTGCATAGCACAGGTGCTTAGATGCAGAGTAGACAAAAGCAATACTAAAACTGGATACTTATATGGATGTATGTGCACGTTTTGAAGGGTTGAATTCTTTAGGTATAACACTCTTTTTCCCCCAAACCTACTTTCTCCACATGCTTGTCATGCTTTTCATAACGCTGTACCATTTCCCTGTAGCTGAAATCTGTGGGCCACGAATCACGATGGCCCCTCCTACTGCTGTCACCATTTCTGTAAATATGGTTGTACGATCTCCACTAATCTGTGTGTCCACATTTAATTTAATTGAATCTCATTTTCTAAACGCGTAGAGGAAAGCTTGGAGCAATCTACTTTCACTCCTGTTGTCATTTAAAGCTTCTGAACGAGCATAGGAAACCTCAACTTTCTTTGTGTCAATATTGTAAGCAACAGTAAACAATAAACTGTAATCATGCATTTCACACTTTTCCTGGCAAGCTTTTTTAATTGTCGTCAGCCTTTCTAGATTTGATGTACAAATGGATAGGGAAACCCCGCTTGCAGGGTACACAGAGATGAACATAGGCGAAACATCCGTATGAACATAGGCGAAACATCCATTAATTTTTAAGGCTGCCGCTGTTAAATATGTTTGTTCTGTGTTTATTTTTTGTCTGTGTAAATGTACGAATGTTTATTCTTCGTCTGTTGGACTCGTCAAAATGTATTTACTTGTTTAAAAGATTGTTAATTTATTTCTATGGCTGTCAATTTTTACTCTGTGAGCTTCGTGTGATTACTCTCAGAGAAAATGTGATTAGCTATTTGTGTCTTAAGGGTAATTTTCATTCACTATTTCCAAGCAAAGGAGAGTAGAATGACGATTTTTTCCAAGCTTTAGGGCTGCCTCCCAATTACCTTAACAAAACGGAATAATTAAATATTTGAGATTTCCCCGTTGATTGTATTAGATATTTCTGGTGAATAAAAAAATACACACATTTATCCAGAATATTGGAATAAAATAAAAGGTTATTTTCCAATGGCAGGTTACTGAATTAAGTGAATAGTGAATAAACAAGTTTTAATTCTGGCATTGGAATCTGTCAGGGTTAAGCCTGTATGTTTGGCTAGATTAAACTGAGTTTTGTACAGCTGTGAAGTTGGGAAATTGATGCTTTAAGCAGCTTCTTAGAATTTTCGTCTTTGAGTACCTGAACCTTTCTAGATTTGATGTACAAATGGATAGGGAAAACCCACTTGCAGGATACACAGAGATGAACATAGGCGAAACATCCGTATGAACATAGCCGAAACATCCATTAATTTTTAAGGCTACAGCTGTTAAATATGTTTGTTCTGTGTTTATTCTTTGTCTGTGTAAATGTACGATGTTTTTGGCTTGTGAGTTTTTTAAGTTTAGATAAGTATTTACTACAATGACTGACATTTGTATTTATATTCGCTTGAAGTATAGATAAATTTTACTTAGTGAAAGAAAGAGTGTATCCTAAACCAAATACAGAAAACGGAATTTTTTTCTCTTTTCAAATTGTTTAGGTTAATTAATTTTTAGATATTTCTATTTTTTAAAAATCCTTGGAATAATGTTTTCAAATTTTATACTTGCTGGAAAAAGTATGTTCTATATTGTTTTTGCTTGAATTCTTTTTTATTCTGTCAAGAATAATAGTATGAATTTTGTAAAGATTATATACAGTACCATGCCTTGTGGTTTTGTTAAATCTAGATGGACATGTAGGGGCATGTGCCCTGCCAAAGTCAGGAATTGGAGTGTGCTGAGAGATTCTATTTCTCTGGGAGGCCACTTCAATACGCCCCATGTAGGGCGTTAGACTGCGCTTTGGTAGGGCTATTTAAGCTGCCTGTCTTCAGTATTTTTAACCTCCTTTGCTTGCCATTACGGTACCTAACGTTTTCTTGTTTCCTCTTAGATTGCACTAATGAAAACACGAAGTCAAATTTGCATCCCCCCTGTTGGTATTACTGTCACAACACCACAACTACGAAGGCATGAAGAATTTAAAAGAACTCAGTTTGTAGTCAATGTGTTCCATCCTAAACAATTGCGCCCTGAAAAACCACAGATTGCAGAAATTGTGAAGGCACGCCTTCACTTACCGGTGGAATCTGTCATCTATCTTTCAAAATTTCGGACGGTGGATTCATTATCGAAAGGCTTTGGGCTTGCGTACGACACAGCTGCTGATGCAGAGAAGTATGAGCCCCCCTACAAATTGAAGAAGATGGGTGTCTTTGTTAAGAAGGGGAAAACAACATTTAAAAAAGATGACCGTGCCAAGAAAATCCCCTATGTGCAGCAGAAAGCTTTTCAGAAAAAAAAATGATGTTACGCATTGGGCACATTCCTTTTTGACTTTGAAAATACTTGATATATATATCATGCTGTAATCAAAGCTTATGTTTTGCGTTGTAAATGCTATTTTTGTGCTTCGAAATTACTTTATATAAATATCATACTCTAATTACTGTTGGTTAGTTTTTTGGCAAGCTGGACTATTTTTGTACAGAAATTAAAGCTTATGTTTTGCATTGTAAATGCTATTTTTGTGGGGTGCTAATTTGCATCTGTAACTGTTGATTTTAGGAATTCTTATGCTTTAACAATGGACTCATTATCTATATGCGTATAGTTAAAACATTTATATAATTTGCAATTTTTCATTTTGATATGGTGATTGCAAAAAATGTTCAAAGTCAAAATTGAATCAGTTATTTGTTTCTTGATTCAGTCATATGGATACCCATGTCATCTCTAAGCATTAAGGTATTTTTAAGCATGATATTCAGCTAGGCATTTTCATTCCAAACTTGTATATACTGAATTACCATAGCATTGCCTTTTGCTCCAAATGAATATCTTCTTTTACCTCAGACAAGCTACATGAACTAACATCTTTTTCATACTCTAACAACATAGTTGCATGCACTTTCCTGTTGCATTCATTTTTCATCTCTTTATAAGTTATAACTACTAGTGCTCTTTTCCTTCCTAGCATGGTGCCTGCTGCTCTTTTTTCCCTCTCATATCCTTATGGACCCTGCAAGATGCCCCGAGTCTCTACAACTTCATCTCAAATATCATTCTCTTCAACATTGTTTCCTTCTTTCCTTTCACAACACAATCATCTTCCCTTTTCTGCCAATATTTATGTTTCCTCTTCAACTAACTACTTCAATTTCTCTCACCCATTTCAGGTGCTTCTCTCTGACTTTGTTTTGTTTCTGCTCCTAGGTGCATCTCTAAAATATTGCTTCATTTCTTTGATTCCCTATAGGAACTTCACCTCATCCCTTATTTTTCTTCCTCTTACATAGGTGTCAGTTTAACAACTCCGAAGTAGTTATTTTAAATAATTTGCTACAGGTGAAGCAACTTTCACACAACTGTGATGTTTACAGCACTAGTCTATTGGTGTGTTAAGTATAAATTGATATCTGAGACTCTCTTTCATGTGCTCACGATTTAGACACCAAGAATTCATGTTGTTTTTATCTTAACACAAGAATACGGCTTTCTAAAAATGAAATATAAACTTGGATGTTATCATCTGTTCTGATAAAAATTACTAATTTTCCCTCTCATACTGCCAAAAAAAAGACAATTACAATCTCTCGGATAACTTGCATGCTGAAATGGGTATTTATGCATTGCAGTATACTCTTGTTGTCAAAATATCTACAGAACTTATAGAGTTACTCTTAAATTACTGCTGTCAACAATATAAAATCCTATACTATCAAGTATCGACATTTACTTTTGCTCGGCTGCCCCATAAGATAACTTATATGTTTTCTTAATAAGTTCATTCTTATCTACTAGACTGTTTCAGTGTTGCTTAGACCTACATAAGCGCAGAGAATAAGTTTTATTAATCATCAGATTCTTTGGTGAATATGTTTGGGAGATACTCTGTCCTCTAATATTTGCCATATCATAGCCTTCAACAAAATATTATAAATATAACACATTGCAACCCATTATACGATAGTAATAGGGAGATTACAAAGCAATAAATATATGATAGCAGTGGTGTGGTAGCAGATAAGGACAGCAGCGTAAATTAAAGAAAAATTCAGTCCCATCAAACGCTCCTGCCAAGCTTGGCCTCCTATTAAGGTTTTAGGGTCAGCCAGTTATACCCTGAAGAAATCATAAACGTATCATTATGAGGATC
The DNA here is from genome assembly GCA_018340775.1 of Taxus wallichiana var. yunnanensis. Taxonomy (NCBI): domain Eukaryota; kingdom Viridiplantae; phylum Streptophyta; class Pinopsida; order Cupressales; family Taxaceae; genus Taxus; species Taxus wallichiana. The sequence continues at coordinate 520,246,937 of CM031236.1, read as the reverse complement.
CAGAAATATGAAAAGGGTTATCTTTTGATTCTGATATCATTCTAATTTCTAACAAGCTTTTACTCTTTTTAGCAATAATTAGAAGTCACCACTGTAATATAATAATACAGACTGATATGGATGCAATGATTTCAGTTGTCATATTATGTCCCTTGCAGGCCAAAACTCTAGACAGTTGGATTTATCATTTGTCCCACTGTGAAATGTGTTCTATGAGTTTCTAATATGGGACAAACATAATTCTGTTAGACACGATTTAAGGGTGATTGACTAGCCTTGATTTTGAGTCTAACTTCACATTTGTTTGGGCAGTTCCAAGGCCTGGCATGCAGCTTGATATTTGTGAAGCTAAGACCACTCGCAGTGTCCTAATCTGTAAAAAAACGTTCAAAATCTGTTGCCCTAATGGCATTAGCTACAGAAGGGCCTAATGTGGATATCTAGACATCTAGCAATGATTTAAATTACTAGCTATTTCCAATTGGCATAATTGACTCGTTACAATGCAGCATATTCAATGACGGATGAGTGTTTACCGAAGCATGTTTCAAATTAGAGTTAAAAGTAAATCTGTTTTGCCAGTGACAAGAGAAGGACGTTCATGTGAACGCGTGTTGATTTAAAGCGATTCTTTATAAGCAATGTTTGTATGTGAGCATGTCCCCCATATCGCGTCCTTACTGCAACAGGGGAAAAAGTGCACCGAAGTGACATGGCACACTTCCCTTAGAGAATGGTCCCGTCATCCCATGTATTACCCTGTTGCAGATGGACCATGTTGATTTTTTCAACGAGTTACACAAAAAATTTGAATCTTTATTTGAAAATTAGAAGTTCCACGTTTTTAGCCCATTAAATTTCAGAGGTCTTTGAAGAAGAGGGCTGACAATTTCCTTGTAGTTTTGGTTGTTTTCTTTCCATGAGGCACCAATCATTTTGGAGAAAAAATTAAACTTCATAAACATGCTTTTCTGCAATGCTTTGGAGCTTGATCCTTGAACTGTGTAAAATTTCCTTCTCGGGTATGGTATAATTATTTCTTATGTATGAGAAATAATTTTAAAATAGTATAGTTTTAGCAGTGACAGATCCACAAATGAAAGTCCAAGGAACCATAAAAAAGAACATGCGATGTAAACGCCAAAGGAGGAGTCTATGTGTAATGTCCCCAAATGGAACAATCTTTACCTTAGGTGGATTTTAGGTATTTCCCCAACAAGAGGCACCTCAATAAAGATATCACAGATAATTATTATTGCAAATCGCTTTTTTAAAAAGAAAAGCGACCAGGAGTGACTAGGAAAATCCATGCAACAAGATCAATACTATTTAACTTTCAACTCAGTTATGATAAGCAGATTTTAAGAACCCCAAAACACTCCTTAAGATAGTATATATGACCATAGAAAGATCAGATTACACTGATGCAATAAATACCCCGCAATGGCGACCACATCATAAATCAACTACAAAAGGGTCGCTCCACCTGGTATAATGATCACTTCGCTACTGCAATTTTATTCTTCAAACAACGCTGCTAGAAATAGTAAAAATCTGTGAAGACTCAATGGAAGAAGAGAAGACCTAAAGGAGACCTTTTTCTTCTCTAATCAGCTTGCTATAGCATTAGTTGTACAAAAATATCAACTCCATTTTGTGTTAGGTTTGAGCATGTCTTCTTTAAAACCCTTCGGATGCTATTGCTATCAGTATTTGCGTTCTAAATCATACCATCAATTCAATTTTTCAATTCGTACTCTGTTCTTTATGTTCTCTGAGATTCTATGTCTTATACTACTAGATAAATTCCATTTTGGTTATTACAAGTTAAAGTTTATTGCAAAACCTCGGCTTCTTGCTTACGATGCATGTTTTTTCCTTGTGCCATGCTAGATTTGTATACGTATAGCTAATTTTGTTTTAATTTATAAAAGGAATCCTGAATGTTTTATTTCTGCATTTTTAAAGTTCAAGGCACAAATAATTCGTCTAATATTTAGCAAGTTTTGCTCGCAGAAACAATTGTTGCGTACGTTGTTTCATTGACGACAAAGCAGCTGCTACAAAAGTAATTGAAGTGGATCTATTGCGGCATTGTCCTGGATTGAGGTGATTTAAATTTTTTGAGCATTTATAACTACATCGACCTGTGCGCTATATCGTCCACATTGTTCCCTGCCTCAATACATATAATGTAACTCAAACTTTGCAAAGCCTGAAGAAACAACATTAACGACTTATGTTAATTGCATTTGTTGGTTGCAGTGCTTGCATAATACATCTTTGATTGAGCCAAACGCTCCTGCATTTATTCTCGAATCGCTTGCGCTTCGCAAAAAGGTAACTTTCTAAGGTTATGAAACGTCACACCATCTTCTAAGGTCATTAAAGGTAGTTTATGTTTTCATCCCATTCTATCCCTGAATTACAACGAGCCCCCATATTTCAAATTGCTAGGAAAGCTCAAACTTGCATTTAACAAAATAGAACTTCTCTTTTCTTTTCCATATGTATTCCATTAATGTCCATTACATAACTATAGTGAAGATAAAAGTAAAAAAAATGTACAGAATAATACTAATATGCCCATTGATTAAAATTAAATACTCTAGACAAATAAACTAAAAAGCCATATGACAACATAAAAAAAAGGGACTAAGAATAAATCAACAAATTTTCGAACAGGATTGCAACATTTCCGAAAAGCAAAATAGTCTTACACATAATGGAGATAAACTTGACTGAAGGAGGTGTGCTGAGTATCATTAAAGAATCCCCCCATAACGGCTTGACACTACAACTACTGAACTTGTCGCCATTGCGTTCATCGTTCAACTCTGCAATTCAACACCGAGTGGACCTGTCAGACGGAAATCATATTCAACCTGCCCTGCTTCCCTCTAAGTTTGCAGGCCATGTACTCGACAAAATATTGCAGGAAGGGTCCATTGTGCTGCTCGAAAATATGTCTGCAGAAATTATAATAAAGATCTGTAAGTTGCATCTACGTCATTGTTTGAGTTTTGTAAAGTCTTATTTTCTGATTTTGTAATGTTGACTATTCTTTCCTTGTGTTATAGGACGGTTCTTATTACTGACATGGACAATATTGTCTCCACCTGGCCAAGGCAAGGAACACCTGTTCCCATCCCTGAACATATTTTACGAGGGAAAGAAACAGTATGCGAGTCAACGCCCCCCGCAAACACTCAGCTGTCTCCAAACACACCCGCCTGCGATAGATACACTACTGCAAATAGTGAAAACAATTGCACAGACATTTCTGGTTTGACTTTAACGTCAAGGATATGGACTATAGAAGGCAGGGCTCTTGCTAAAACAACTCTCAGAGAGTACCGAAATACAAAGGGCAGTGGCGTCATCTTCGCCTTTGATTTTGTGGACAAAAAAGGCGCAGAAATAAGAATCACTTCTTTCAATGATGTTGCAAAAAAATTCTATGCACAAATAGAAAATGCAGGACTATACAGTATATCTAATGGCAGAGTGGGTAAAGCAAATCGTTCTTACAACCATTTAAATAACGAATTAGAAATTTTCTTGCTTCCCTCGTCTACTGTCACTCCTGCAATTGAACTACAAGACGATGTTCCCCTCCATCACTTCCACTTCAAAGAAATAAAAGATATACCGTCCATCCCTGCACGCTCAATGGTGGACTTAATTGGTGTTGTGATGGCCATTTCTCCTTGCTCGACCATTCGTCGCAGAGACAATTCTGAGGCTATAAGGAGAACACTATTAATGCGAGATATGTCCGGCTTCAGTATCTCCGTAACCTTATGGGGCCAACATTTACACGATCTTTGCGAAGAGTTGTCAGAGATACTCTCAGTTCCAGATTTTCCAATCTTGGCAATAAAATATGGCCGTGTTTCAGATTTCAATGGCACAATTGTTGACACCATTTCCGCTTCAAAATGCTACGTCAACCCTCCGATTTCGAAACACAAGCTCTCCGCGATTGGATATCGTCGCCAAATTCACATGTTCCGTGCCCATCTGTCACCAGCAAAGATGGGCCTCCACAATCTATGGTTGCCAATGCTACTTTGTTACAAATTTTAGAGATGGGAAATCTCGAAACGAATGAGTGGGTAACTGTTGAAGCTGAAGTATCGAACATCAACATGGATAATTTCTTCTACATGGCTTGCCCAAGAACAGTCAATGACAAACAATGCAGAAAAAAGGTTCAGGAACAAATTGGTGGTAAATGGTTTTGCAAAAAATGCAATATTCATGTTCAAAACTGTAATTACAAGTACGCTCTGCGTATGGATTTGAAAGATGCTACAGGGGAGCTGAAAGGGGTTACTGCTTTTGATGACACTGCAGAAATGATAATGGGAATTTCAGCCACAGACTTGCAATTTCTTTGCATTGATAATGATGCCACACAGGAGATTTTTGATCATGTCATTGGACATGCTTTCCTCTTCACTCTTTCTCTTAAAAAGCAAACATACAATGGAACAACCCAATTAAAATGTGTTATTCTTAAGTCAAAGACAACATGACATATACTGCAAATTCCACCATATGGGTGTTCTACATTTTGTTAATGCACAGATCCTCCCTCCACAACTACGCTCTTTTTGCATTCCTTTTTTCCCATAGTACCTTTTCCAAGTTCAGGTTTTTAAAAAGAATATTGTAACTTCCTTACTATATGTATTCCAACAATACAAAAAAACAAATAGTATTTTCATAAATCAACTACAGTCATCCACTAAGTTTTTATTCCTCTGCAATATTTGTCATATCTCCCTCTTATATGGTTATGAAAGAAATTATTTCATGTTGCTCTTGTCCAAAATCAATCGTTTGTTATCATTGCCCATGTGTACAATTGCATTTGTTACTATCTTCTCGACCAAAATTTAATGTTTGCACGTTATCATGCATGAACATCTATATTTACGTTTCTGTAATTACTTATACACTAATTACTTTTTGCTCATCAAATTTCTTGCAGAAAACTCCAACATTCAATTTTGTAACGTTCAAATGTCTCCTCCTCAAACAAGGGAACGTAAACGAGCGTATTACGCGAAAAACAGGCTGCACATCACTGAGCAGCAACGTCGTAGATACCACGCTCGCAGGCTGGCTAGCACACCTCAAACCTCGCTTCATCCGCAACAACCACAGATTCAAGCAACCCCGCCAAGTATTTCTGCTTCCACCTCCTTTTCCAGCCCACCTTGCCCCAATCTGCAGTGCATAAATGATTTGCCCAGCAGTTGTAGTTCCCATGCACATTCTTCCCCATGTTACACCTCCACTTCCACTTCAGCCACCAACATTTATGCATATACTCCCTGGCCTTCTACCACACCCAAAATACCATTGACACTTCCTTCCTTTAAGCAAGCACAACAATCCTTCCGTAAAAGAATAGATACCTTTGCAAATATGAATACTTGCTCTATCTGTATGGAAAGCTACCCAGGAATCACCGGGAAAATGAGAGACCAGAAATACGTATGCAATAGATGCTTCGCTGAGAAAAATGGTCATCGCTTCTCTACATCGAACAACATGAATCCAGGCCATCAACCTGCAATTCTTAAATGCCTTACACAAGTTGAGGAAATGCTTATTGCAAGAGTCAATCCAATCTTACAAGTTAGCCAAGTTCGTGGGGGACAATACAAATACACTGGCCACACTATCAGTTTCCCACAAAATATTGAATCTATTGTTAAATACCTTCCGCGCGTCTAGGCGAAGTGGACATCTTGCTTTTACAAAGAAAAGGACATAACCAAACAAAGTATGATTTCTATGTCAGCAGATCACGTGTTTGGGATGCTCTCCAGTTCAAAATTGCAAACGACCCTTACTACAAAGATGTTCTGATCGACTACGAAGCCTTGTCCTCTTTACCAATTGAACAAACCAATGTTTCTTCCATCTTGCAAACAATTGAAATAAATTATCCCCCTCAAGAGGAAATTCCCCTTGTATCTGATCTAGAAGAATTTACATCTCCCAATAGTCAATCCCTTCCATCATCCTTTGTCCCAGTTTTCCCTAATTCAGGTACTGAAGAGGAAGAAATTCAACGGTTCTTGATTGGTTCAACAAATGGCTCGCCCTTATCATTACCTTGGCCTGAAATTGGCCTTTCCCCAATCAATGAATACAACACAGAAGGCTTGTTTTCCATGGCTTTCCCGACCTTGTTTCCCACAGGTTCAGCAATGTTTAAACAACCTCGCATGAAGGAGGTCCAACTTCATGAATATGCACTGCACCTACTCCGTTACTTTGACAACCGCTTCGGAGCACACCCCAGGTTCAGGTACTTTTTGCTCAACCTCATCATGCGGCATCGTAGCCAAGCAACAACTTCTGTCTTCATGAGACAAGATATCCTTCAAAACATTCCAACATCTATAAGTGACTTGCATGACAACGCCTTCAAGCTAATCCAAATGATGCACTCCCACAAAATCTCATGCGTTTTGGCGCGTCGCTTCGCGGAACTAGGTCTTTCTGGTTGAAAAGCAGAGGTGAACTTTCTGATATGGTTGAACAACTAGCAACACCGACTTTGTTCTTCACTTTAAGTCTGCTTGACACCAAATGGCCGGACCTCCATAGTGTAATGCCTGACACTAGCCCTGCAGATCCTCGTGAAGCACAACAATGGAGGAACCATAACATTATCTCCAACCCTCATCGAGTTTCTGCTTACTTACACCAAAGATTCACAGTATTCCGCGAAGAGGTCTTGCAAAACTACTTAGGAGCAACAGACTACTGGTATAGGTAAAAAATGTCTCTTCGTTTATTTCCTCTTCCAGAAAACTTCCTTATATTTGTTCATCTCTTTCCACGAATGAATGGCATCATAACCCTTCCTCTTACTTATTCATCTCTTTCCAGGTACGAGTGGCAACATAGAGGATCTCGCACATGTCCATGGGTTCCTTTGGCTTCCAGAAGCACCCAATGTGGAGACGATTGACTGGAGTGACACGTCTGCTATCAACCAAGTTAGAGAGTACTTCGACAAACTTCTTTCCGCATGGAATCCCCGTTCAATTTCATGTAGATCAGAATACATTCACCGTCCACTCCAAGATGATCCATGCTTATTAAAGACATCTGAAATATTGGCAACCGATCCTCTTTTAGACTTAGAAGAAATTCTAAATCGAGTGCAAAGGCATACCAAATGCTCTGAACGTACATGCCTGCGAAAAAAAAATGGCATGGAATGCAGGTACAAAGCACCTTGGGAACTACTTCAACAATCAACACTAACAGTCAATGACACACACAAAGTCCAATACATGCCTGCCAGAAATGATGACAGATTGAATATCCACAACCCCGCCATGCTATCCATCTGGAGAGCCAATGTTGATTGCCAGCCTGTACTCTCTAAGCATGCAGTCCTTAAGTATATTGCAAAATATGCTTCCAAAGCAGAGCGACGCTCTGAATCATACCACCAAATGCTCTCAAGAATATCTTCGACAGCCGATCCCCATCAACCAGCCAAGGTTGCCTTCCGAAAAATGCTTACAGATAGTGTCGTTGATCATGACATAAGCGCCCAAGAAACATGTCACATGCTGCAAAAGTTGCCTCTTGTTCTTTGTAGCCGATCCTTTGTTTCACTGAATGTTGGAAAGAAAATTTTGCGTCGCATCCCTCCAACCAATCATCCAAACTCTGAGCCAACCAATTTCATAGATGCATACATGAAACGCCCAACCCATATGGAATCAATTACACTGATCGAAGCAGCAAGAAGCTGGTCTCACAACAAGCTCCGAGCAGGTGAAAAATGGAAGCAACGATCAACAAATGCTATTGTACGCGTCTCCCCTAGATTTTACTCCATCCCCAATGACCATTCCCCTTCCTTTGAACTCTTCTGTTGGAGTGAACTTCTTCTCTACAAACCTTTTCGCAACATCCCCACAAACATTGGAACCACATCAGAGCAAGTCATTTCCAATTGGCTATTACTCAAAGACTTTTATCATCCTTGGCATGTCAAACGCATATCCATATCAAATGATTCCTCTTCCTCTGATGAATCCCCTTCAGATTCTGAAAACTTAGGTCCCACTCCACTACATGCTGAATGGGAAATTTTATCCCGATTACGTCCAAATACTTCCATGTGCCTTGACAAGTTCAACATGCTAGGCCTTCGAGACTTTGACTTGCATCACAATTGGCTCCAAAATGGCGTACCGCTTCATTTACATGACATTGCCCCGTCATTCATCGATATGTCCAAAAACACTACACCAATCCCTTTCCACATGCAAAATTCCACATCCAGCACAACACTTTTCTCTCCAGAACAACACCAGGCTTTCAATACTATAGTCAACCATTACAAGCAAGGAACTATTTCACCCCCTCTAAAAATGATTATACAAGGTACTGCAGGCACAGGTAAATCTTATCTCATAAACAAAATCCGCAATGCATTATCCTCAACAAGCCTGCAACAACCATCTCCTCTCCTGGTCATCGCACCTACAGGAGTGGCCGCATTCAACATTTCCGCATCGACCATACATGCTGCGTTACGCATTCCAATAAAAGAAATAAAACCACTCGAAGGCATGTCGCTTTCCACTCTCCAACAATCCCTACAACATGTTCGCTACATTCTCATTGACGAAATGAGCTTCATAGGCCCAACACTCCTTGCAAAAATTGATTTCCGTCTTCGTGAAGCCTTCCCCCACTTTAAATCAACCGCATTTGGAAACAGATCCATCATTCTCGTTGGTGACCTTGGCCAACTACCCCCAGTCAATGACGTTCCACTTTACGTCGGCCACACCTACGGAACAAACCTATGGTTTAGTTTCACAACATGCATCACACTTACAACAATATTTAGGCAACAAGGTTCAAATGACGCCCAAATTTCCTTTCGACAACTACTACTAAATATCAGAGATGGAATCCCACTCCTCCATGACTGGAAAAAACTTATCCAACGAACAAACTCCCAAATACCTGTTGCCGACATAACACCCTTCCTTCTAGCTCCACATTTGTTTGCAACAAATGACCTTGTCGACCAACACAACCTCAACATGCTAAAATCCCTCAATTCACCAATCGCACGCTCCAACGCTGAACAAACAAGGCGTAACTACTCAGAGGAACATGATGAGGAGCAACTCGAACCAATTATTCTCCTCTGTAAGCAACAAAAGGTTATGCTCACCGCAAATTTGTGGGTTGAAGCTGGCCTTGTGAATGGCTCCATTGGCCCCATTATCGACATTGTCTACGCCCCATCATCATCCCCTCCTGCTCTTCCACTTTTTGTTGTAATCGACTTCAACAAATACAACGGCCCTCCTTGGAATCCACATTTCCCCACCCATGTCCCCGTACCCCCAATCTCAAGAGGCAACCGCAGGCAACTTCCTTTAAAAATGGCCTGGGCACTTACAATCCATAAATCGCAAGGGCTTACTTTACATAAAGCAACTGTGGATATAGGTTCTTCAGAACGACCAGGGCTTACTTTCACCGCATTTTCTAGAGTCCCCTCCTTAAAAGACCTACGCATTTCACCCCCTTCTCTTTCGAACGCTACTCCAAAATGTCCCTTTCCCGACACCTCCTTCAAAGAAAGGAGGAGGAATCAAGACTACAAAATCTTCGATTTCGCCACATCCGTACCATAATCCACCCCAACCCATTCCCCCCACCACATTCAATCACATTGTCGCTCCCCAATGCTCTACTTCCACTCTCAAACAAGTAAGTAAACGTTCCAAAACAAATTGGTGTCGATTACAAATTTCTAAAAATTAGAATAAATTACATTGCACTTTACTTAACAATTGTGCAATGATGCCTACAGTTTGGCTCGCGTCATCAAGTAAAGGCTATGGAGCGGCGTGACGCGACAAAAAGGCTATGGACTATGTAAAAACATGCTTGCAAAAAAAAAAAAAAAAAAGACGACAAATGCCAACTCCTTTCTTTTTTTCCTTTATGTAAATTGCCTTTCTTTCTCATGTACAGCTTTCTCCGATCTATAAACAATTCACTATGTAAAAAACATGTTGTTATAAATGACAAACCAATTACTTAACAAATTAACCCTTCCGTGGACGGAGTGTGGCCTAACAAAAAGTGATCACTTCTTATCGGACATCGGAATGTCACCCATTAGTAAAAACTATCTAAGATTCATATGATCTCTCATAATATATTAGATCTTAGGAAAATAACAGTAGATATGCATTTGATCTACATCCAACATTTATCACAAACAGACGATTGGAAGTTGTTTGAGAGATATGCTTTTGGAAGCGATACATCGGCTCTTTCGCTAGAGGTATTGCAAGTTGTGAAGAAAATAGAAAACAAATACAACTGACACCTTTTAAGCTCTTAAGGCATATGGCGTGGCCATGGCCAAACAAAGAGATTTGTATCGCTGACAAATGGCTTTGGGAGGGCCAATAGAGTAAATTGATAGCAATTTATTCAGCAATCATATGAATGTAGAAAGACGCATTTTGCAGTGCCTTCACTCTGGTTATGAATATATGTCTACAACCATCATAATCGTGTTTCTCTACTTCACATATTTTCCTGAAAATCTTGTGGTGAGGACATCAAACTTAATTGATATGTGACAATACAGACTATACGGTGGTTTTCAAAACCAACCACTTTCCCTCTCCTATATATTTATGATTTGGAGTACGCCTTCAGCATAATTACAAAAATAAAATTGTTCTCATATTATTGACTATGCTTTAATTATTTATCTTAATTTATACAATATTAAAACTATTGAGTATTGTACATAATATATGTACCAAATTTTTGTATATGATGATAAAATTGAAACTTGTCACTTTCACAAGATGAATAATAGTGAAACATTACGAAGGGACTACAATTTAGTGTTTTGGGGTGGATTTCCATTTTTAAGATAACTAAATTCTACCAACTTAATTTAATTTTAGGCACAATAAAAATATGAAATCTTATATATCATCACACTAATTTTTAAATTCAAATTATATGTAGTAATAGTGGATTTGCATCCATCCTACATATCTTACAGCTCGTATAAAATTATTAGTATATACACTCATATCATAATTTAATCTTAAGCTATATATAGGGAGGATTTTTGGTATTTTAAAATGTGGATATATTATTATGTCATTTTGTTAACTCATTTCACTTCCAACCATTACAGGTACTCCATTTGCTAACTTTCAAAAGGATTTGGGATTGGACACTTTACATATTTTTGTTAACTTGTTATGGCTATCAAGCAAGGGTTTGGTTTTGATATCCGGAATGGTAAAGTTGATACAATTGAGTCTATAAAACTAGCTATTGATTACATCACTTCACATCCAAAAACTAAGAAATGACCACACATGTTTGTAAGGAGAAAATTTGCATTTAGCTATTTGTAGCAAAGTAGTATTCATACCAAGCGTTTTTTTGTTACATTGTGTTTCTAAAATGTATGCTTGCATTTACATATAAAAACTTATCGGTTCAATCTGCGAGTTCATTATTCTTTTTAAGAAAAAGAAATGTATTTATAGTAAATTATAAGTCAATGATTTAATATGTTAAGTTTTAAAAGAATCATTCCAAAACTTTTATCATGTTTGCATCCCATCTCTACTCTAAAGACAACCACGATTGTATGTGCCTCAACTAATATATAAATAGACTCACATAAATAAGATAAAACATAAAACATAAATATTAGTTAAAATAAAGGTATTTTAGGTAAGTTAATCAAGTTGGATGAATTCTTTCCATTAATAAAAGAAAATTCTAACACAATTGGTGTTACTTAGTGTGTCACTTGATGTGGTTTATTGCTTTATGGAACTTCTCCATCTTATCCGTTCTCTTTGTCAAACTCTCAATCAATTATTTCTTTCTTTTTTTACTAAATCTTATTTACATGATGAATTGTATTTCCTTTTAACGTTCCAATTAGCACATCCAAAATGCACCATAAACTTCTTATCATTCATTATAGGATATATGTCACCTATTATCGACCTCTTAAGACAAATTTAAGCCATAATGCATGGCATAGGGAGCAAGGTTGGTGTGCAAGCATCCCATTGCATTTCTTTCCTTGTGGAGCAAGAAGTTGCAAGGGCCATCATAGAGACCAATTAATTAGTTCTATTATTAATAATGACACATTGAGCCCATATTTTTGCTAACGCTTGAGCTTAAATATAGCCTCCAACTTATCCTCCAAACTATACACTAATATTGGACTGCGGCACTTTAATTTTTATTTTGCATATATCAAGTTTCTTTCATTTTGATATTTTCATATATTATGTAGAAGCAATTTTTTGTACAAAATAACTCAAATTTTGTTGTTTTCTTTAGGCAAAAACAATTTATGATCCATCCACTAGGGGTCAAGAGAGAATCAATGGTTTAGGTACATGAAAGAATACACATAGACTAGATCCTAATCATCACTATTAACTATTTATATATTTATAAGTTTTTATTGTACCAAACGACATGCCTTCCACTTTTATTAAATTGTATGTTCTAATTACCATTTTAACATTGAAGTACATAATTATTGTTAAAAAAATTGGGTTGTAAATTATGTGTCACTAAAATAATTTATTGCCCCTGTATTGGCTTCACCTAGCATTATAGTTGTAATAATTGTAGGATTTACTTGACTTATTTATTATTAACTTGTTTTTAAGGCTACTTTTTTTTTCCTATCGGGAGTCTTTGTAACATTTGGTGCAATGCTAATTTTACTAATGACATTCATTTGGTGCAAGTGGTACTATATATACACTCACACCATAATACCCACAATTATTTTTGGTGGAGGGAACTATTATCTTATAAATTCTAAAACTTTTATCATGTTTGCATCTCATCTATACTCTAAAGACATCCTTGATTATACATGCCTCAACTAATCTTATAAAAGACTCCCATAAATAAGATACACCATAAATATTAGCTAAAATAGAGGTAATTTTAGGCAAGTTAATCACTGGATGAATTCTTTCCATCAACAAAATATTTTTGACACAACCTGGCACTTCTAGTGTGTCATTTAATGTGGTTTCTTGCTTGATGGGGTGTTGCCCCTGTTGGGAAGTGTAAAGTTCGGTGCTTTGTTTCCTACTTCCTAATTATTGTTTATGTTACAATTTCTTTGGATGTCTCTATTCCATTTACGCATGAACAATGTGCGGGAAAATAATATAATTTTATTTTTTGGTGACATCCATTTTGCAGTCATCATTTTTCCCGAGTAATGCAATAATTCGCTTTATGATTACTATTTAGTTAAAATGAGTTATCTTTTCTTATACTATATAGTTACATCAATACATTGCGAGATACTATTTCACTAACAATTGTAGTGGTACAAGGAGGGACAAAATGAAGTGTAAATGATCAATTTTATTATGTCCTTGTTTGTAATGACTAGACATGTTTTGCCTCATATTCATAGCAATTGACATGGTGACTTCTCAAGTCCATAATATTAGCATAGTGTTATACATGTATAGATAGGATTTATATTGTAATTTTTTTAAAAATATATTGATAATAATAATAATGTTTATTAATATTATTATAGTTTTATTTTGGGAACCTTACTTCTTGAAGGCCTAATGGAGTACATCACATGGATTTGAAAGTTATTACACATAATTTACATAGAAAATGGTTATCCTCACTATTCAACTAACAAGTGTGCATGCAATTGATTCATATTTGTAAGTGTAGTCTCGGTATGCATTAAAATAAGAGCTTTGAATATAGGGACACAAATACTCCAAAGCACAATGGAGATGGGAAATGACTTTTAGTAGATGTTGTAATTGCATGTTCTCTGGTAAATGTGTAAGAAAACTTGGAAGCATACCATTGGCATGTCAACTATTTGACTAAATGCCTTAAAGAATCTGTGGCCTTTTTGTTAATAACAACTAATAAAAGACATGGTTAGCCTCACATTGTTTTACCAAATGCTATCAATAGGTGTCTAACCCGATCGGTTCCTATTTTCTAGCATACTCCCAACCCTGCACTGATTTAGAGATTTGAAATAGGTACGATGATTTATTGTGTAGCAGTTTTGTTTGTAAAACAAAAGATGGTAGAAAATTTTCCCGCATCCTCACGAAGCATTATTCTACTTCACCAAATAAATAAAGAAGTGGAGAAGGGCCAAGACTTTTCCAAATGTTGTAGTTGTAGGTGATCTGGGAGATATGCTTGCAAAATGTGGGATCATGATATTGACTTGTAAATTATTTGAACACCTAAATGCATAGTAGATATGTCTCCTCATGGACTACAATGATTGTGAGACATACACATCACGAGATTAAAAGAACAATTTTCAAGTGTAAATCCAGAGCCCCGACATTTTCCAGCAAGCTCCCAACCTCTATCAAAATGGGAGATTTAAATCAGATCATTTTCCAGTGTTTCTTGCTGAGTCACATTAGCATAAACATGTTTTTGGCAATAAAGACCTACCCACTTTTTCTAACCAATACCCGGCTCGAGCCATCAATGTAGGCATTCATGGGAATCCTTGTGGTATTCATGCAGAATTTTCATCTAAATTTTTAATAAGAGCCATTGAGACTAATTCTCCAAATGAAACACTAAGCGAGTTATTCAACCGATCAACTCACCTTGGCAAGCATACTCACGCCCCATGGAAAAATAAGAGCTTCATAACAAGGTATGGACATCCATTAAGGAATAATAGGAAGTGTTTTTGTGGGATGTAAGCGTTGAACATGCCCTACTTTATATTTATGTAAAATTTGGCGTGACAAGACCTTAGAAAATTTTAATGTCCAAATGAGATATTTATTATATAGACATCATTGACTCATATGTCTATAGGTTATGAACCCATTGGTTCCCCTATCACTTAACTCTTTGATGGCACAAAGACCATCTTTGTGGATTTTTTTTTCATACCTAGTCTTGAAATCTTAAATCAAAACACACCATTATACCAACCCATCTCATCAAGGAACAACCTTTTCAAAATGGTGATCGTTGCACTTCATCAAAATAACCACTAGTTTGAGGGGGAGGGCACCTATCCAAACACAAATCCAATCATCTAACTCTTTTTGTCCAAAACTTTTTCCATCAAAAACCACTAGACAAAAGGGGGAAAATGTAGATGTTAGATTTTCGACACCCTATGTTTTCTATTTGCATCCCACAAACACTCATTAAATCATTAAAATGTATCATTTAATCATAACCCAAGTCACTACCCTAAACCTTACTTACATACTTTAACCTCCTTAAAACTTCCTTAACCACCTATAACCCATCTAAACCCATTTCAACCCTATTACCCAACCTATTAACATACTTAACCACATAACCTCATATCCCCATCTAGAAAGCCCAACTTGGAAGTTGTTAAAACCACAATTTGTTTTCCCCAAATTTTTGGATTAGTGACAATCCTAACTGATCACGGTGATTATAAATAGGACCTCGAGCTCCTATTTTGGAGATCTAGAAGCATTTTAGCGAAGCTTTGTCGCATTAGAGAACTAGACAACATTGTCACGAACATCCAGACATCCTCAACACCCATGTCAAGCCATCATACACTCAAAAATATCTTGTAGGAATTTGTAGCTCTATCCAATCCATTTTCACATCAAAGGTAATCAAACCCTCATCTCCCCTTGTCTTCACTTTATTAGCATATCATATATAAGCCAAATCAATCATCTTAAGTCTATATTTTTGTCAAAATCTCTTTTTTTTATCAATATATAAACTTTACACATCGATAATGGTAGGTTGTGGAGCCTATTTTCATGTTAGATGTTTTGTAATTTGTACACTAAAAGTATTGTACGCTCTTCATGTATCCTCATTGGGGTCACTGGGGGTGTGACCCTCGTGAATATGTTTTTGGGAGTAACTCGAAAATGAGGTCTTTTCATGTATGTATTCTATGGGTGGTATTTAACCCATAAGTTTATGGGTCGGTATTTTGGCCCATGGTATTAGTACCTACGGTATTATAAAATACTACCTACTTTTGTGCTTATAAATACATGGGCATACGGTAGGGAGTGATATAGATGGGTGTGTGAATTAAAGTGCAAATTTGAGAGAGTTTTTAGAATAGCTCCAAATAAGATATGTGTTTTGTAATTGTGAGAAGACCGATCGAGAGTGGCTTACACTCTTGTTGGATTGTAATAAAATCGAGCAAGTGTTTCTTGGTGGATGTATCCCACATTGGGTGAACCACGTTAAATCTTGTCTTCTTGTTGTGTATTTTATTTTTGTATTTTATGTTCATAGTTCTTATTACTGTGATTTTATGGGATTGATCCACATATATATTTTTGCTTATCCCTAAAAAATTGCCTTTGATAATGCCAATCTCAATGATCTATTCAATCACCGATGATCCCTATGGATGCATGCCAACTATCTCTATCACTTTAGTCATTTTATCATTTATCATATATTTTTCACATTTTTATCAATCTATTTTCTTGCAAGATGGATTTTACACCTAAAATCAAAGACATAGAATACCAACTTGAAATCATACAAGAAGAACATGATGTCATTTGAATAATTCTAGTTTTACTACTTCGAGGACTTTAACCTTGTTGTGGCCCTTGCCAGGCCACCTATCATGCAGAACAAGATCTCTCCATCCTTCTCGAATTCTAATCATATTGTCATTATCTTATTCCATATCATATCACTTGATTTTAAACACGAAGTCGACATCACTCAAGGAAGCCCATTAGTTCTAGGATCGTCCATTTCCGAGAATTTCATTTAATCATTATCTAATGTTTTCCTTGTTTATCTATCAAGTTGCATATGATTCCTCTCTCTCGGTGGAAAGAAAAATCTTGTACATTATTCATGTATTCACTCATCTTGACATTGTGTTTGTCAATATAGATATCGTTAAACCATGTTATTTCTAGAGTTTTTGGTATTTCAATATTATATAGATATTCACCTCAAACATCTAGAATTTTGATGATTATGCTAGACAAGAGGGATCATGAAAAATTCCTAGTGCACGGCCTCCTTCATCTCGTCCTACAAGAAATTCAAAGCAGGTTGGTGCATGTGGAAAGATCCCTTCCTTGAATATGTTTCTACAACATCCCAAAATTGGTGGGACAACCCTAGGCTTGGACCTTGTCAGATACACAAATGTTGGATCATGATTGGGAAATAAGGAATTTTCTCATCTATGACTACTGGATTGAGACATATATATTTACGCAACTAGATTTTGAATACAGTACTTCGACAATGTATCTCTAATAACCCCACCCCACCTATCAACTAGCTTAATTATTTATTATTTAGTGCTCTTGATCTAGTGCATTTTGTCTCCATTAGAGTCATAACTACAAATAGTTCATTATGCTGCAATGGTTAGGCCAATTGGATTTATTATTTATGCACGCTATCTAAACATTCAACTAAGCACGAACAAACCCATGTTCCCAATGTTGGTGGCCAATACCTGCTCCAACCATTAGCTAACCTCTATATCTATTATATTATATCAATGAACTAAGCAAGAAGAAAAACACAAGTCTCTCACAATTATTTTGATGCAAGGATAATGTTTCAGGTGTTCAAGGATGGTTCAGTTAAATATAAGTGTACAGATTCTGGAGCCTTACACGCACATAGTATTTAGGTAACTACTATCTCTATCATAGTTACCTATAAAATAATCAATAGGCAGAGACTTTGATGTTAGGAGTTGACAGGTTATAAAAATAATTTATTCATAGTATTTGGTTCTTCCCACCCTTCACACTGCATAAATTTTTTTGTGTCCAATCCTTTCACAAAACTTCAATCATTTCTAGCATCATTATAAATTAGTTGAACCATATCACAACATTTCTCTATTGTTTGCAACCATATAAGGGGAAGAAAAACACCATTCATAGTAGGATATAAACCTTATGAATGTTGAGAACACTCATTTTTCACAAAGATAAACTAATTTCGATACTTGTATAACTAACACCGTTGGATAACACTTCTTCCTTGTTTCTTCTCCTTGTTTCCACATCCTTCGAATGCCAACTTCCTCCTCTTTCTAACATCTTCTTCTTTCGTCACAAATCCCTCGCTTTGCTTCACTTTTCCCTCCATCACTCTTCTTCTTCACAATGCTTGTTACCACACAACGAAAATTTTAATGGTTGTCTATGTGCATTTATTCTAACAAGAATGTTATGTGCTATTAATTTCATATAAATGGTTGCAATCTCAAATTCAACTTCATGTCAAGTTGTTAATCTCATTAATCCTCATTTAAATTTCTTCACATCCCATAAAATATGGTATGTGGTTCCAAGGTTTAGTTTCCTTATGTCATGTTCAATAGTATGTTTTAGTAATGGGTATCTCTAAGGTGAAATTATTATTAAGATTTAAGTAAGTTTATGTACAAATGTGACATAAATTATATAGATACCTTAAATAAATCTAACTAAAAAATGTCGATAGATATAAATTAAATCTACCATTCTCTTTAGATATTTATTGTGAATGGATAGCTTCAATTTAGCTACAAATTTTATCATAACCTCAAGTATTTTAACAAAATGGGGAAAATGGGGTCCAATCTCCATCATATGCCCAAGATATTGCAATGTTTTGATTGTTTTCTCTAAACAATATGAAAAACTCCCTTATGATTGTCAAATGGATGTCAAATTTGAGGTATTCAATTAATTATTTATCCACATACACTACAACTTCCCACCATTCCCTAGCTTCCAAAGTAGGATTCCTATTGGAATAATAAGATTTAAAAACAAGATATCAACTTAATTATTGTTATGCATTTTCCTCAGTCTTATAAACACTACTCCAATGGTACATATCATTAGCATTTAGCCTAACATATCTATGAATCCATCTTCAACCTATGTGTTAATGCACACCATCAACATCATCTTCATTATAAAAGGAATTAAAAACTTAAATATGATAATGATTGTGCTTGAAAATATAGCTTTAAATAAACATTTTTACGTCTAAAGATAATTTTTGGAAATTAAACATTGTAACATCAACATCCTATCAAATCAAATTAAGTCACATAGCATCGTATAATTTTTTTAATGTATTTTAAAATATTGCAATACAAAACATGATATGAAATCCAAAATAATTATATATAGCCCAAAATTCATATACATGTGAATTCCACAAAATAAGCTCTAAGTAATTCTATCGTAATCTGGGTCACAAGGGGATACTGACATGAGTAGTTTTATGAGCCACAATTATATGTAGCTCTGTTAGGATCCATATGCTAGACCATATGGGAGTTTGCCTCCTCCTTGACATCCCTAAACATGGGAGAAAAAGTCAATATTTATTTCCTAGAATTAAAATCCTCATAAAGATCTTCAAAATCATACCAATTTGAAAATCACTAATTTTTTACTCTTATATAACACTAATTTAGTTTCTTGTGCTTTTTTTATATGTTTAATGCAATTTTTTCATTATGCTTTCCATACTAATAATAATGCAATTTTTTTATATAAGGGGAGACAATTGTAAAGTATCTTGATGATTATTGATAAGAGATTTCTCATGAAATATTTGGAAATACGTTGTTGCTAGAGTTCCTCTGAGAAGAGATAGTCTCTTCCAAAATGTGGTTAGATTGCTTGTGATTAGAGAGGTATTTTAAAATGTGGAGATATTATTATGTCATTTTGTTAACCCATTTCACTTCCAACCATTGTAGGTTACTCCATTTTCTAACTTTCAAAAGGATTTGGGATTGGACACTTTACATATTTTTGAACTTGCTATGGCTATCAAGCAAGGGTTTGGTTTTGAGATCCCGAATGGTAAAGTTGATACAATTGGGTCTATAAAACTAGTTATTGATTACATCACTTCACACCAACAAACTAAGAAATGACCACACACATTTTTAGGAGAAATTTTGCTTTTACCTATTTGTAGAAAAGTAGTATTCATACCAAAGGTTTTTTTGTTACATTGTGTTTCTAAAATGTACACTTGCATTTACATATAAAAACTTATCGGTTGTAAATGTATTAGTTCACTATCTTTTTACCTAAAATAAAGGTACTCTACGTAAGTTAATAAGGTTGGATGAATTCTTTCCATCAATAAAATAAAATTCGACACAATGGTGTTGTTGGTGTGTCACTTAATGTGGTCTATTGCTTTATGGAAATTCTTCATCTTATCCATTCTCTTTGTCAAAATCTCCATCGGTTCTTTCCTTATTTTTTTCTACTAAATCTTATTTACATGATGAATTGTATTTCATTTTAATGTGCCAATTAGAACATCCAAAACTACACCATAAACTTTGTATCATTCATTATAGGATTGTTAGGAAATAAGAGATAAAATATGCGGAATAATCCCTTACAGAATCGCAACAGTAGAAACTAATAAGCAGAAAATATTACAGATCTCAAATAAAATTCCGAATAAATAACACAACACATGGAGACAATATTTAACGTGGTTCACCCAATACCGGCTACGCCCACCAAGAATCACTTGCTTAGATTTTATTACAAGCCTACACTCTCTCAATACAATACCAGATCCGTTAGAAGCTATGCTCAACAAACTCTCTGAGAATTCACACCCGAATTCAAAGCACATCTGCAATACATTTGCTTGTAAATCTATCATATGCATAAGACCATATAAATAGACAATCGCTTAGCGAGTTTTACAAAACCATGGGCAAAAAAATGTGGGTATAAAAACAATGGGTACCGAAAAAACCATGGGCCCAAAAAACAACCCATAATGGTTGCCCATTACCCATGGGACCGCCGTAAAAATACCCGAGTGTAACACATAGAAGGTGTAACACACTCTAACATGAAAATAGGCTCCACAAACATAACAATCTCCCACTTGGAGACTGATTTTCACTGAGCAAGCTTCTCAACCCTTCACTGTCATCCACGAAGGCCAACCAAAGCTAAACATAGCTTAAGTTTATCCCTTGTGACCACCTTGGTCATCATGTTTGCAGGATTCGGCTGGTATGAATCTTGTCCAACTTCAACTTATCTTCCTCCAAAGTTGTCCTGATGAAGTGATATCTCAACTGTATATGCTTCGTCCTGGAGTGGAAAGCATAGTTCTTAGCTAGGTGTATAGCACTCTGACTATCACTATGCAGCTTACATTCCTCCTGCTTATGCCTCAACTCCTCAAGCAATTGTTGTAACCAAATCATCTCTTTGCTTGCCTCTGTGGCAGCAACATACTCAGCCTCCGTGGTTGACAAAGCCACCAGCTTCTGTAGTTGTGAAATCCAGCTTACTGCTGTCCCACCTATAGTGTAAATATAACTTGTCGTGCTCCTCATGCTATTTACATCTCCAAATATGTCGATCTACATAACCACGTAAAGTGGTGTCGATCCACTCGTAGCATAAAAGCTGTCCCCATGGTCCCTCTCAAATACCGAAGGATCCACTTTTCTTAAGCAATGCTCTTTACCCGGATTACTCATAAATCTACTCACACACAAGCTCGCATGGGCAACATCGAGCCTAGTGCATACCATAGCATACATCAAACCGCCAACCGCCGATGAGTAAGGTACCTTGGATATATGGTTTCTTTTTTGCTCTGTCTTGGGACACTACTCCTTTGATAACTTAAAATGGCTTGCCAAAGGAGTCCTAACCGGTTTAGCATCCTACATGTTAAACCTATCCAATACCTTCTTAATGTACTCTTCCTGAGATAAAGTCAGCTTCCATTCCTTCCTATCCCAGTTATCCTCATACCAAGGATTTGTCTGGCAGCCCCAAATCCTTCATATCAAAGGATTCACTTAGTCATTTCTTGAGTACTTTTATTTTCGCATGTTTTTACTGCAACCAACATGTCATCAACATACAAACACAGGATAATATAACTTCCATCCTCAAATTTCTTTGTATACACGCAATGGTCGAATGACATCCGATATAACCTTGCTCAATCATGAAGCTATCAAACTTCTTATACCATTGACGTGGAGCTTGTTTGTGCCATACAAGCTCTTCTTTAGTTTACACACCATCTCCTCTTTACCTTTGACTTCATATCCTTACAGCTCTGCATATATAGCTCCTCCTCCAAATCACCATGGAGAAATGTAGTCTTTATATCTAACTGTTCTAAGTGCAAGTCTTTCGCTGCCACTATTCCAAGAACAGATTCGATAGAAGTCATTTTTACTACGGGAGAAAAATCTCATCAAAATCTATACCTTGTTTCGTGCAAACCCCTTGACCACCAACCTAGGGCCTTATATCTTTTCTTTCCTCCTTCTTCATCTTTAAGTATGTACACCCACTTGTTCTGCAATGCTCTTTTGCCTTCCGGTAGCTTCACCAAATCCCAAGTCTGGTTCTCCATAAGAGACTTATGCTCCTCATCCATGGCTTGCTCCCACTTCTTACTGGCATCTACCTGCATTGCTTCATCAAAGCTCTCTAGATCTCCACTATCAGTGAGTAATAAATAATAAAGAGAAGGAGAAAACCGTTCAGGTTCTTTTCTTACCCTAGAAGACCTCCTCACTGTAGGAGTTTGGGGTTCCTGTTGAGTAGGTTCCTGAACTGATTCATGGGTCACTTTCCCATTTGGAAGATCCTCTACCACTACATATTATTTCTTGGATTCTTCCCTATTCTCCTACAACTGTTGCTTATACATGACTTTCTCATTAAAGACCACATCCCTAGACTGAATGATTTTCTTGTCTTTAATACTCCAACATTTAAATCAAAAGTCGTCACCACCATAACCAATGAAAGTACATTTTTTCCGATTTAGCCTCTAGCTTGGTCCTATCATCCTTGTTTATATGAACAAACATCTCACGTCCAAAGACTCTAAGAAATGAATAATCAACTTTATTACCATACCAAGCCTCCTCAGGTATGCCTCCATCCAAGGCACTTGAGGGTCCTCTGTTTATCAAGTACACAGTTGTGCTCACCGCTTCTACCCAAAAAGAAAGAGGCAATCCTGCATGTAACCTCATGCTCCTATCACGTTCCATTATTGTTTTGTTCATCCTTTCTGATACCCCATTCTACTGCGGAGTTCTTGGAACCGTCTTTTGCCTGCGGATTCCATTCTTAGAACAATAATCATTAAATTCATTGCTGCAATACTCCCCTCCATTATCTGACCTGAGACATTTTAGCTTAAGACTTGTTTCATTCTCTACTAATGCTTTCCATTTAACAATAGTGTTAAATACATCAGATTTGTTTCTAATACAATAAACCCAAACTTTCCTTGTTGCATCATCAATAAAAGTAACATAATAACTTGAACCCCCAAGAGATGATACCTGAGCTAGCCCCCACACATCAGAATGTACCAGCTCTAACTTACTCTCTTTCTTCGTAGGTCCAACCTTGAGAAACCTTACTCGCTTCTGTTTCCCATATATGCAGTTCTCACAGAAATCCAAACCTGTTTCTGTATATCTAGGTAAATTCTTCTTTATGATGTCCATGCCCTTATGGCTCATATGACCGAGCCTATAGTGCCATAATGTTGTATCTACATCTGAAGCCACAAGATTACAATCATTAGTAATTTGATCGATAAATACAAGGTTCCAACCTTCTTACCTCTTGCCACCACAAGAGCACCCTTGGTAACCTTCCAAGAGTCACTGTAAATATCACAGTACAACCATCACTTTCCAATTGCCCCGCCGATATCAAATTTCTCCTTAATGTAGGCACATGTCTGACATCCTTCAATAGCCATCTATTCCCATTATGCATCTTAAACTGAACATAACCTTTCCAACTATACTTTGTAAGGCTCATCATCACCAGAGAAAACATGCCCAAAATCCCCTTGAACATAATCAACAAAATAATGCCTATGTGGAGTAGCATGAAAAGAAGCCCCTGAATCTAAAACCCAAGATTCAGTAATATTATGCAAAGAAAGAATCAAAGCATCTTGGCATACATTACTCGATGCCACATTTGCCTCCTTGTTTTCTTCCTGTTGTTTCTTCTTGTCCCGAAGCTCCCAACAGTCCTTCTTTGCATGCCCAGACTTTCCATAGTTCCAACATACAATCTTGCTCTTGGATTTTGACCTTGCCCGATCTTTCGATTTTCCACGGTTTCCTCTATTCTTTTGTCTCCCTCTAGTTTCCACTATTAAAGCATTTCTGAAGTAGAAGACTCCGCAGAGCTTTTTCTTCGCATTTCCTCACTTAGAATCACCCCTACAACATCCTCAAACTTCAACTTTGAGTTAGCTAGAACCGAGTTGCTTACCACCATTACCAAGCTATTCCAACTTTCAGGTAAAGAGCACAGAATTAATAAAGCCCTAACTTCTTCATCAAATTCTATTATAATCGAAGCTAGCATATTCACAACCATATTGAAATCATTTAAATGATCTGCTACTAAACTATTCTCAGACATCTTCATATTAAACAACTTTTTCATTAAAAATATCTTGTTAGAGGCAGAGGGTTTTTCATACAACTTCCCTAATGCATCCATTAGATCTTTTGTCATCTTTTCCTTTGAAACATTAAATAATACCGAAGATGCAAGACACAACTGGATCATTCCAAGTGCCTTTCAATCCAACAAATCCCATTCCGCATCTATCATACTCGAGGGTTTGTTCACCTTCTCAGATAGCAGAGTATAAAGATCCTTCTGATAAAGGTAATCTTCCATCTACATCTTCCAAAGAATGAAATTACGCCGTTGAATTTATCAACCCTAGATCTTCCTTCATCTACCATAGCTCCCACTCAAGATAAAACTTTCCTGCGATTCAACACTTCAAAGCAAACCAAACAGAGCTCTCGATACCAATTGTTAGGAAATAAGAGATAAAATATGCGGAATAATCCCTTACAAAATCGCAACAGTAGAAACTAATATGCAGAAAATATTACAGATCTCAAATAAAAGTGCAGAATAAATAACACAACACAGAGAGACAATATTTAACGTGGTTCACCCAATATGGGCTACGTCCACCAAGAATCACTTACTCAGATTTTATTACAAGCCTCCACTCTCTCAATACAATACCTAGATCCGTTTGGAGCTATGCTCAACAAACTCTACAGAATTCACACCCGAATTCAAAGCACATCTGCAATACATTTGCTTGTAAATCTATCATATGCATAAGACCATATAAATAGACAACTGCTTAAGCAATTTTACAAAACCATGGGCAAAAACCGTGGGTATAAAAACAATGGGTACCGAAAAAACCATGGGCCCAAAAAAACAACCCATAATGGTTACCCATTACCCATGGGTTAATAAACCACCCATAAAAATTTGCTTAGGGCTTTTCCCCGAGCCCCCATCCATCGAGGGGCTTCACTCCCTGAACCCCTTGACCCACTCATCGGCGAGCGAGACCGCAGTAAAAATACCCAAGTGTGACACATAGAAGGTATACCACACTCTAACATGAAAATAGGCTCCACAAACATAACAAGGATATATGTCACATGTTGTCTCACCTACTAAGAAAAATTTAAGCCGTAATGTATGACAGAGGAAGCAAGGTTGTTGTAAAAGCATCCCATTGTATTTCTTCCCTTATGGAGCTGGAGCCGGGAGTTACGAGGGCCATCATGGAGATCAATTAATTAGTTCTATTATTAATAATGACACACTCCTCGCCCATATTTTTACTAACGTCGGACTTAAATATACCCTCCAACTTATCCTCCAAACCGTACACTAATATTGGATTCGACACTTTAATTTTTATTTTGCATATATCAAGTTTCCTTCATTTTAATATTTTCAGATATTATCGTGAAACGATTTCTTGTACAAAATAACCCAAGTTTTGTTGTCTTTGGGCGAAAGTAAACTATGATCTATCCACTCTGAGTCGGGAAAGAATCAATAGTTTAGGTACATGAAAGAATAGACATAGAATAGATCATAATCATCACTATTAATTATTTATATATTTATAAGTTTTTATTGTACTAACCCTTATGCCTTCCTCTTTTATTAAATTGTATGTTCTAGAATTAACATTTTAAAATCTAAGTACACAATTCTGTTACAAAAAAAAATTGAGTTGTAAATTATGTGTCACTAATAAAATTTATTGGACTTTATTAGCTTCACCTAACATTATATTTGTAATAATTGTAGGATTTACTTGACTTATTTATTATTAACATGTTTTTATGATATTTTTCCTATCGGGAGTCTTTGTAACATTTGGTACAATGCTAATTTTACTAATGACATCCTTTTGGTGCAAGTGGTTGTATATACACTCACACCATACTACCCACAATTATTTTTGGTGGAGGGAAATGTTATCTTGTAAATTCCAAAACTTTTATCATGTTTGCATCTTATCTTTGCTCTAAAGACAACCCCGATTGTATGTGCCTTAACTAATCTTATAAAATAATCACATAAATAAGATACAACATAAATATTAGCTAAAATAGAGGTACTTTTACGTAAGTTAATAAGGTTATCTCGAATTCTTTCCATCAACAAAATAAAGTTTTGACACTGTTGGCACTTCGGTGTGTCACTTAATGTGGTTTGTTGCTTTATGGACCTTCTCCATCTTATCCATTCTCTTTGTCAAACTCTCCTCAACGCTTTCTTTATTTGTTCTACTAAATCCTATTTACATGATGAATTGCATTGTCTTTATTGTGCCCATTGGCACATCTAAAACCTGCCTCATACACTTCATATCATGTATTAGAGGATATATGTCACGTTTTGTCCCGCCTCCTAAGACAAATTTAAGCCATAATGGATGGTAGAGTGAGCAAGATTGGTGTCCAACATTTCATGGTGTTTCTTCCCTTATGGAGCCGGGAGTTGCATGGGTCATTGTGGAGACCAACTAATTAGTGCTAGTATTAATACCGATAGGTTGAGCCCAACTTTTTGTTAATGTTCAAGCTTAAATACATCATACAACTTATCCTCCAAATCATACACTAATACTAAATTGTGGCACTTTAATTTTTATTTTGTACATATTATTTTTCCTTCCTTTTGATATTTTAAAAATATTTTCCATAAGTGATTTCTTGTAAAAATTACCCAAGTTTTGTTGTTGGCTTTAGGTAAAAGCGGTTGATGATTGATCCACTTCGAATTGGGGAGATTGATAGTTTGGGTACATTACACATAGACTAGATCCTAATCATCAATATTAACGAGTTATATATTTATAAGTTTTTACTATATCAATCAAGTATGTCTTCCACTTTCATTAAATTGTATGTTCTAATTACTAATATGATTTTGATACTAATTTGTATTTCTATCGGAATGTCTTTACAATATTTAATGCAACTAATTTTACAAATGACATCCTTTTAGTGCAACCATTATTCACTAGTAGGCATTCACTATGGTGTTGGCCCTGTTGGGAAGTGTAAAATTTTGGTGCTTTGTTTCTTGTTTCCCAATCACCGTTCTGTTATAGTTTATCTAGTGTCTCTATTCCATTCGACGCATGAGCGGTGCGCAGTAAATAATATAATTGAACTTTTAGGTGACATCCATTTTTCCCATTCATCATTTTTAGAGTGACAACCAACTTTCATTCACCATCGCTCAACACAATTTTTTTATTTACATGTGTCCACCGCCACAAACAACTCACAATCCATTGAAGGCTTTATCCACCATTAGTAGCTACATGTAGTTTCATTTAATTTGGTTGGTGACAATAGAAATGCAATATTTCCCTTTATGATTCATATTCAATTAAAATGAATTATCTTTTCCTATACTATATAGTTGCATCAATACCTTGGTGGATACTATTTTGCTAACAATTGTAGCAGTACCAAGAGGGACAAAATGAGATGTAAATGATCAGTTTTATCATGTCCTTATTTGTAATGACTAGTCATGTCTTTCCCAAAATTCATAGCAATTGACATGGTGATTTCTCAAGACCATAATATTATCATAGTGTTATACATGTATAGATAGGCTTTATATTGTAAAATTTATAAAAGAATATATTGATGATAATAATAATGTTTATTATTATTATGTTTTTATTTTGGGAACTTTGCTTCTTGAAGGCCTAATGGAGTACATCACACGGATTTGAAAGTTACTACACGTAATTTGCGTAGGACATGGGTATCCTAACTAAGCATTGTCATTGTTTCACCGAATGCAACTAACAAGTGTCCATGTGATTGATTCATATTTGTAAGCGTAGTCTCAACTTGCATTAAAATAAGAGCTTTGAAACTAGGGACATACTCCAAAACACAATGGAGATGGGACATGAATTTTAGCATATGTTGTAATTGTATGTGCTCTGGTAAATATGTAAGAAAACTTGGAAGCATACAATTGGCATGTTAACTATTTGACTAAATGCCTTAAAGAAATGTGGCCTTTGTGTTAATAGCAGCTAACAGAAGACATGGTTATCCTCACATAGCATTGACATTGTTTTACCAAATGCAATCAATAGGTGTATAACCTATTCAGTTCCTATTTGATAGCATACTCCCAACTTGTGCAAGATTTGGAGATTTGAAATAGGGTACGGTGATTTATTGTGTAACAATGTTGTTTGCAAAACAAAAGAGGGCAAAAAATTTTCCCGCATCCTCACTAAGTATTATCGTTACTTCACCAAATAAACGAAAAAGTGGAGAAGGGCCAATACTTTTACCAGATATCGTAGTTGTAGGTGCTATGAGAGATATGCATGCAAAAGGTGGGAGCATGCAATTGGCCTATGAATTGTTCACCTAAATGCATAGTAGACACGTCTCCTTATGGACTACAATGATTGTGAGACATACACATTATGGGATAATAAATGTAATTGTCAAGTGTAAATCCAAAGCCCGTGACGTTTTCCAACATCCTCCCAACCTCTGTCAAAATGGGAGATTTAACTGATCATTTTCGGTGTTTCTGCTTTCGGTCACATTAGCATAAACATGTTGTTGGACAGCCAAGACCTACCACTTTGTCTAACCAACACCCAACCCGAGCCATCGATGTAGGCGTTCATGGGAATCCTTGTGGTAGTCATGCAAACTTTTCAACTAAATTCTTGATAGGAGCCATTGAGACTAATTCTCCAAATGCAATGTCAAGCAATTATTCAACCCGATCAACTCACCTTGGCAGTATACTCACCCCCGTGGAAAAATAAGAGCTTCACAATAGGGTATGAACATCCATCAAGGAATAATAGGAAGTGTTTTTGTGGGATGTAGCAATTGAATGTGCCCTATTTGATATGTATGTAAAATGTGGTGACAAGACCTTAGAAACTTTTAATGTCCAAATGAGAGATTTAGTATATGGACACCAAGTGTTTAACCAAAGGACTGAATGTGATATCTTATTATGGAATACCATAATTGTAAGCAAATGCATTTGGCAAGTGTAATCCTGATTCCACAACCTTTTCCAATATCTTTTATCTTGCGCCAAAATGAGATCCTTAGAGTAGGCCATGGTCAACCGTCAAAATATAATAGTAATCGATGTTTGTATATAGTTGAAAGTGACCTATTAAACATGTAAGTGATCCTTCCCACATAACTAGCAACTCATGTGCAATTGCTAGTCGTATAAATTGTGGGGGAGCAAACCGTTACTCTATAAAATTGCAATTTCAGCGTTATATATATATACAAAGTTTAGTGTTTCAGCGTTATATATATATACAAAGTTTAGTGTTTTTCGTGTGAGATGGAGAAAAGTAAATAGAAGATGGTGGGGGAGTGGGGACAAATTTAAATATAGATTTCATCTTAAGCTATATATAAGGCTAACCACTATTATAAATTGCAATTTCGGTATAATAGACGGTGGGGACAAACATTTAAATATAGATTTAATCTGAAGCTATATATATAGGGAGGGCTAACCGCTAATATAAAATATTGACCGAGGTTTTTTGGATTCGACAAATTATTTGCAAAACCTGCTTGCTCTGTTTTTCAATGGGAGAAGACTGCATTCCATCGAAAAAGGGCGATGCAGGCACAATAGGGTCCGCCTTACCCAGTGAAATGATAGAGACAATCTTCTCGTGGCTTCCCCTGGAGTCCGTTTTCCGGTTTCGCATTGTGTGCAGGCAGTGGAAAGATCTGTTATCCTCTCATGATTTCCTCATTTCATGGACTGGAATGCCCAAGAAAACATCCATGGCTCCTTCTCGCCACAGATTACCCATGTCATGTTTACCGCTTCTGCTTCTCCACATGGACATGGAAGCCAATCCCCTCCCGCCCGAACATTATTATTATTACTATGGATCATGTAGAGGGCTGCTCTTTGTCGACGAAATGACGAAGCACCCTGGTTTCAGACTCTTGGTTTACAATCCACTCAACCAGACTACCGTTTCTGGACTTCCAGATTTCAAAAGAGATTCAACCCACGCAGCCATGGCGGTGTGGAATCCAAAGAGGCAGACTTGTTCTAAAGTTCCATGGATGTTGCCGTGTCATATAAGAAAGGCCCACATTCACATGTTGGGAAGTATTGTTGGGAAGGAGGAGTACAGAATGGTGGCAGTAGGGCCTCGTTGTTTGAATCTAACAACTGAATTTGTTGTACAGGTTTATGATAGTACCCAAGCTGCGGTAGCTAGTAAAGATTTATGGACGAGTACCCGATCCTCTTTTCCAAAATTTAGTTTTTATAAATGACAATATGGTATTTTGCAAAGGTTTCTTTTTCTGCAGGATTAGCATACCTGAATTGGGCATTATAATTTTCAGAATTAAGGAAGACTGTACATCAGAAATAGTGCATCCATTTGTGGCCTTACCTCCCAATGATGGTTCACAAATAGTTAAGATATTTGCATCCGCCTCCTCAGTTCTACTAGTTGCAGAAGCCCAACAAGAAATAATTTTGTGGGAACTGGAGATTTCCCCATATCCAAATTCAACCCCATTTTGGAAGTTTATTTCAATGATGCCTCAGACTGTTGGAAAATTCTCGTTTAGTTTTGAAGAATTCAATGCATTCAAATCCGTCCAGTTATCAATTTGAATTTGAAGGCGTGGTAGTGGAGAATTACATTTGTTTGAGTAAAGGGAGGAGCCGAAAACTGGTTGTGTATGATTTGAAAGAGGGCATTTGGAGTTCCCTCCTGACTGTTTACAGGATTTCGCTTCCGACTCCCATCTCTTAGCTTTTCATCCCACAGCTCTGTGATCGTTTCTCAAGTTCTTCTCTTTATGTAATAAGTGGAGAGTTTCTGTAATGTTCTTTTCTTATCTAAAATATATACTACAGTTTGTATATGTCCTTCTCATGTATATTAAAAAGGATTTGAAAAATAAATGAGAGTGCAATACATCTTTAATTGACTTTTTTCATCGAGTCAACAAAGGAAACCATTAGAAAATAAGTAGAATATAAGGTAAAAAGGACTTTGAAAACGAAGATGAAACCCACATCATTTACCAAAACTTTTTGTTCTATGAACTATCAAAAACATTAAAAATGATTCACTGGTCTTATTATGACTTAGCTTTTAGGATCCAAAACTCTTGATCATTTTTTGAATTTCTTTCTAAATTTGTTCCAAGTCAATGGAAATCAATCATTTATTTTTGAACTTTAATAGGTCTACAACATCTGACAAAACTATAAAAGTTACATAGAGTTAATGAGGGCATGAATTATTGCTCCATTGCTATCAACCTCCTAAGAAATTGAAGAATTTGGACATCAATAAATCAATTAAAATGTAGTTATGCATGTCATCCAATGTAATACAAGTGTCCCAAGTCTTATCCTTTCAATGCAACATCTAAATGTTAAATGCTCTCCTCAAACAATTCTTGAATTATAATTTTGGCATAATGATGTTATTGAGACAAATAAATCATTTAAAATTACATGTTTGAATGTGTTTCAAAAATTGTAAGTTAATATTATTGAATTCAAACTAGACCCCATTATCTTGCACGACAATACATAGTAAGGATCAAACATTGGAAACTAAGGACAAGAAACCATGGGTGACATGAAAAAAAAAAAGAAAAATGAAGACCCATAATCAATGACCAGAATTTTAAAACTACAATTTTACCAAACCATAATTGTACTATAAAAATTCAATTGAATCAAAATGACCAGAATTTTAAAACAGCAATTTTCCCCAGACATAATTGTACTATAACAATTCAAGGGAAAATATGAAAACCAATAGAAAAGCGCCATGGAGGAAGGGGTAGGGGATGAGATTAGAGGAGGGTAGAGCGGGGGTGGGAAGGAAGGGGTGCGGAGGGGAAGGAGGCCCTGCATGTTTGAAAAATTGAGTAATAAAGAACTTAATAGAGAGATATTATTGAATTGAGACTTTTGCATTCCATAAAAGTAAAAGAAGAAGAATTCTAAGAAAAATATGATGTTGGATATAACCATAAACATAAACATTTAAATTGCAGAATAATAACCATATAACTGACCTCTATATCTTTGCCAGGCCAACAATGATGTACCACTTGGCCCACACATTCAACTGCAGACTGTGCTTGCTGATACACTGCAGCACTGGGTCTCACATTACATGCAAATTGTAATATCTCCGAGTGAAGTGCATGCACATCAACTTCATCACCTTGCAATATGGGATAACTTGAAGAAACATTAGAAGTGCCAAGCTGAGTATGAATAGATTCCTTTAACGGATGAAAAAATGAAGAAGGAAAATGTGTCGAACTATATGTGGTTGGCACATTAAAATACAGCAATGGAAACTGTAAAACATATGGCACAAAAGACACTACAAAAGAAGGGGAAGAAAGAAATTGTTTTTGTAAGATATCTCCAACATTTCTCATGAGCGAATTTTTGTTTCTGAGTTCAGATAAAAGAACTCTTGCAAAATTATGAGAATGTTTGCACTCTCCGAGTTCGAATTCCTATCTCATTAGACCTGAACAACCCCGCAATTTCATCAAAAAATATCCTGCTGTAACAAAGTTGTGAATATACCAAATGACACAACAATCCTTGATGAGTTGCCGCCACTGTCAATTGAGATGGCAAAAGGAACTCTACCGGCATATGGAACTTCACAAACCCCGGTGTTGGAACACATGCAATTATGTTAGCATGTTAAACCTTCCTTATTCTTTGCCAATGGTTGGATATACTGGCTTGGTAATGTAACAGCAGATTGATAGATGGGCTTAGTAGTGGAATTTGTAACCCTTTCAGTTGGCTCTTCATGATATTCTTGACAGTTCAATTTAGGTGCAATTTCAATACCTTGTACAGAACTGTGCTTTTGAAATTGAAAGAAATAGAATGGTTTTAATTCTTTCCACAAAATTGATGGCCCTTGAGGCAGCTGAAAACTCTTGTTTAGTTTGATTCCTTTGGATTAGAGGACATTGCTTTCATTTGGCACTTGTTAACCCATGCATCTTACATTCATGGTAATCTTCATTTTTGTTTCTTCAATTTATTAATTCTGTGCTTCCAATACATGATCAAAGATGCAGATATCTTCCCTTCACCAGCAAGAGAAGGTCAATATTGAGGCCTGTAATGACTGCTCATACACCCACTAAATACTTTTTGAATATCAATGAACAAATATGGTCTGGTATTTAATTTTTGAAAAGACTATAATGAATCGAAGCATGGCCACTCGAGAATAGTCTCCAAGGTATCTTCAGCAATTAAAAAAACCAAGCTGTCTTGTACTTGTGTTTTCACATTTGAAGGT
Source organism: Taxus wallichiana var. yunnanensis (assembly GCA_018340775.1). NCBI lineage: Eukaryota > Viridiplantae > Streptophyta > Pinopsida > Cupressales > Taxaceae > Taxus > Taxus wallichiana. Next base: position 520,213,058 of record CM031236.1, on the reverse strand, counting down.
TGGCAGTTGTAGTGGTAGTTTCCCCTCAACTGATGAATTTATGTGAACCTATATAATAGCTCCGGTTACATGAAGAAATGGTGATTTCGATATGAATACATAAATATATCGCGCATAATTCTTGTACAGCCCCCTCATAACTGCTACTTCCTCTTGCCGTTCCTTGCCAATATTATGCGGTTTCACTATTCCATACTTCGTAACGCTCATCCCTTGTCTCCTTCCTTTGTGTTGCACCCTATCGGCGTGTCCATTATTCCAAGCATTTTTGGGAGGAGGTCTGGTGTTTTCGATCCTTTTTCACTGGATGTGTGGGATCCTTTTCAGGCTTTCAATTCCTCCATTTTAGCAGGCCCTTCCTCCACAGATTTTGCAAGGGATACAACGGCTGTTGCCAATACACAGATTGACTGGAAGGAAACCCCTCAAGCTCATATTTTCAAGGCCGATCTTCCTGGTATTGTAAAATTTTAGGGACAAATCTCGAATTTCTCAATTTCGTTTTTCGGTTTTTGTTTGGAAAATCTGATTGTAAGGGAATGTGCTTGATTTTGCAGGGTTAAAGAAAGAGGAGGTGAAAATAGAAGTGGAAGACGGACGAATTCTTCAGATAAGCGGAGAACGCAGCAAAGAAGAGGAGCACAAAAATGATAAATATCACCGTGTGGAACGCTCGCGGGGAAGATTCCTCCGGCGATTCAGGCTACCGGAGAATGCGAAGGTGGAGGAGGTGAAAGCGGCCATGGAAAGAGAGTGCTGACTGTGACAGTGCCCAAGCAACCTGAGCCTAAACAATCGGAAGCAATAATGCAAGTAATAATATTCCAAGTGTTATTCCTGTATGTCATGTGTTTTAAATTTTATTCTTTCAGTAGTAGCTAGCAAAGTGACATCAATGTACGCTGTTCTAATTTTTGTGCACATTTTGTTGATATAGTCTTATTGTAATGTATGTATTGAAAATTTTACCCACCATAATGACAATTTTTGTGATGAATAAATCACTGTAGAATCATTGCTAATTTCAGGAGAACAATAGAAAGGTCTAGAACCTAATTAACCAGACAAAAGCACCCTTCTATGAACCATCTATAAATATTAGTCATTGTAGATGTATAGGAAAACCACTTATCATATAGCCAAGAGAAAATTCTGCAAGATATTTTGACCAGATTACCACGCAAATAATAACTAGCTGTAAATTGCAGAGACTGTGCGAATTCAAATTACAATCCAAGAAAGAACACACAGAGGAAACATAGGCAATTATGGCAGACAAGGAGCAGTTATTGGAGGTGTTGCACACTTTTATCCTACACACAACTAACGTGGATCTTTAACAGCAGGTCAAGGACATCCAACAAAGCTTAAAAACCATGTTTTCTGCCAAATATTGTAGTTGCAAATGTGCCAGGGATAATTAGTTGTAGAGTGCGTGGGTATAAAGGAAAAAGAATGGTTTTGTTAGATGTTGAAGTTGTCTTTGTTCTTGGGTGGATGCCTGACAGGTGAACACTTAGAAAAGGGCATGTGGACTGTTTTCTGTGGAGTGCCCTGGTTGCAAGATCTGCACCATGTATGCAAAATAAGGGAGATTACTCAGGCCACGTGAGTTGTTTGACAAAATACCTATTAAAGAAAAGAAGTAGTCTCATGGAAATGCATATGAGAGGATATATGACTTAGCTGTGCTATATGCGTGGCATTTGGTGGGTGTGGTCTGGAATTAACTGCTGGAGGTGTGTTGAAGGTCTTGCTGAAAATGCCTTTGGGAACATACACAAGGCATGTGATCTATTTGACAAAAAAAAGGGTTGTATTTTTAGGCTTAACAAACTTCCAAGTAAAGGCTAGGGCATATTTCCCAACAAATCGGTTTCTTTTTCCTAGTGCCTCTTTGGTTGTGTCTGAATAAAGAATTGGAGGAGCTGAAAGGACCATTTGTATGCATTGGTGTCGAGGTTTGGTTGTTTGGAGGAAATGCTAAGTTTGTATTATATCTCATCCTGTGACTCCAATGACACTATGGCCAGCTGTCAGTTTTGTGGAGCTCATCATGCTTGGTCTTGTGGTTTGCGCTTGGTGAATGTGGCAAGTTGATGTAGTCTCGTTGAATGCGGGATCGCGATTTTTGCGTAAAAAGGTATGGTTTTCCCCTTTTCTCTTGCACTAAATTTCGCTTCATCATTTCCATATTTAAAAAAATTAAATATTGAATGATAGAGAATGTAACCTAACAATTGAAAAATCTCATCTTGATGCGCACTGTCAAAAACAAAAAAATGATCTCGAAAGTCATGTGCATGGAGCACCACACCCAAATGTATTGCAAAACCAAAACTCTTTGCATGACCCCGGTGACATGGAACACCTTAGGGAACCTTAACTAAGTTGTTTGAAATTATTTAACGCACTTGCAAGTCGTATTCCTAAACCCTCTTAGCTTGTCAATCGCTTAAAACAACTTGGTCATTTTAATAAAACACGATAGGTTTGAGCTTACGGTTATCACTTGGCATGAGTGAAATTGAAATCCACTACATCATACCTCTAGGATGCCAACAAGAGAATCATAAAACACATTTATTCCTTTGAAAATGCCTTCGAAAAATAATTTTGCAAGTGGGTTTTGGGTCCTATTGAGTCATTCTGTGCGACAAGAGCTGCTAACACAATTACAATATCGGCCCCGAAGTTGCCCTTGTAACTTGAGCTCTATTTATTGTAATCAACTTCCGTTAGACATGATGAATTCTCTATATATGGGAGAGTAATTAGGAATCGTCAAAATTCATGATCAAACTTAAACCGAGTGTTTTCAAGACCCAATTTGTAGGAACTTTTGATGTTTTGGTCAGTTTCCTCAACCTTAGCTAGAATCCCCTTTTTGAGTCTTGTTTGACTTCTAGCCACATGTGTGACCTTATAATACCATTGCAATGCTATGTATAATTTTAATTCATCTTTTATCTTGTATAAATGAATTTTGAAATGTATGGTGATTTTCTCTCTCCACCCTCTTCTCTCTCTAGAAATGACTATGATACTTGATTGATTTGAAAACGTAAATGAATTGGGAAATGTGAATTGGTTTGAAATGAAATGATAATGGACATGAAATGAAAATGGTTATGACATTGTGAATGGAAAATAAAATGTCTCTTAACTTTCTCTCTCATCCTTTCTCTCTCTCTAGTACCAAAATATTAAGTGCAAATGAATGTGAAAGCATGAATGCATGAGAAATGAACTTTGTCTTCTTCCCTCTCTCTCTCTCTTCTATTTAATTGAAAATGTTAAAAATGATGAATGTGTGGATTTATGCTTGAGTGTAGGGGATTTCATTACTTTTTCCTATGACTAGCCCTCTACATGATCCATAGTATTAATAATGTTCAAATGGGAGGGGGATTGGCTTCCATTTCCATGTGGTGAAGCAAAAGCGGTAAAAATGACGTGTGTAACTGTGAAGTGGCGAGAAGGAGCCATGGATGCTTTTGGGCATTCCGGTCCATGAAGTCAAGAATGCATGAGAGGATAATGAGATATTTCCACCGACCGCACTCAATGCGAAATCAAAAATGGACCAGGGAAGCCACGAGAAGATTGTCTCCATCATTTCAATGGGTCGGGCGAACTATATTGTGCCGCATCGCCCTTTGTCGATGGAATGCGGTCTTCTCCCATTGAAAAATAGAGCAAACAGGTTTTGCAAATAATTTGTCGAATCCAAAAAGCCTCGGTCAATATTTTATATTAGCGAAACTAGCCCTATATATAGCTTAATATTAAATCTATATTTAAATTTTTCCCAACCATCTTATATTTAAATGATTGCCTCTCCCAAAAATAATTGTGGTTAGCGAGTGAATTTGACCACTTTCATTAATGATATAAGTGTATATTTATGTGTTCTAAGATATGTCGGATGGGATGCAAATTCAATGTTACTACATATAATTTGAAAAATTATTGTGATGATATCTAAGATTTCATGAAAAATATATTTTCGGTGTAGCTAAAACTAAGTTAGTAGAATATAGTTATCTTGAAAATGGAAATCCACCCCAAAACATTAAATTGTAGTCCCTGTGTAATGCCTCACTATTATTCATCTTGTGTAAGTGACAAGTTTCAATTGTATCATCACGTTTATAAATTTGGTACGTATACTATGTACAATATTCCATAGTTTTAATATTGTATAAATTAACATAAATAATTAAAGCATATTCATTAATATGAGAACAATTTTATTTTATTTAATATAAGAACAAAAGTATTTAACACTTCATCTTATTTATTCATCTTCAATGGAAACTTCCATTGGTCGACTTTAATCTACCAACAATCAAACTTAATACCATTAACATTACATTACATATACTAGCAATCACACATGAAATGTACAATGGAAATGCCGAAGGGCATATGTTGAAGGAGTCAAAATGGAGGAAGAGAAAAAGTGGGAGAGGAATGGGGAAACAATGTGAAACTCAACCCTCCAACAATCTGGTAATGTTCTCAACTTCATACATGTGATGTTCACTAGGAATATATATGTGAGCTTAAAAGGTCCAAAATAAAAATTGGGGGAATTGCAATTGGTTTGTGGTTAAAAATCCAATGAAGATGCCTTTTTGCAGAATTTTGCATCCCACTTTACGGTTGTGTGCTCAATCAAATGTAGGAGGAAACTAATGTACAAAAAATCAACAATAATAGAGCTCACACTTTGACTAGCCATATGAGTGAGTAGTAGAAAATATATGTCGATAGAGGTCAAAAACTCAAGGTTTTTATTCTATGCCATTAATTTTTTTGAGATACTTGACAAGGATAGGAACAGAAAGTTGGAAATGAACATGTGGGAAGTAATTAATTATGGATGTAACATGATAAAGAAAAGAAACAACATAAAATAAGTTTAAATGGAAATTTGAAACCCATATGTTAATTCCTTGCACGTAACAAAGAGATGACGATTAAGATTTGTAGAATATATGATGGTGAAGATTCGATAAAGAGTTGACGACATGTGTCAATGCATTTTTGGTGCCAACAACATAGTCGCTACCATAAAATTGGGATTGTATTTTATTTTTAGCGTCTATGGTTTCAAGTGGGAAATGTTTAATTTTTTATACAAGTCAAAGACGTGAATGGAATTCTAGAAAGTAAATGGTGGGAACTAAATACATGCATGTCCCACACTATGGCTTAGAATGTTCCAACCCAAATATTGTCTATTTTCTGTGCTCTATTTTACTGTCTCAAACTCGTTTGCATTATTCAAATGAGTGCAATTAGTGCTTTAAGGGACCAAAGAAGAGGAGAGGCCTTCAAGTGATTGGATATAATAGTGAAAGGTGGATTTTATTTGTCAATCAAGCTTGTTATTTTTTTTTTTCATAGCAGCAAGGCTTACGATTGGAAAGCATTTAATTTGAAAGGTTAGATGTATACATGAAAGGAATGTTGGAAATTTAAAGGTGGGAATTGAAATCTCTCATGTCTCACACATATTTGATAGAGAAAATTGTTCCTACACATATAATATGTGTTATATATGCTTCACCTAGTCATCTCAACCTCGTGTTCACTACTCATGTCAGTGTGATGCAAGATTAAAGGGGCCAAAATAAAAATGTGACAATTTAATATGAAAAGTTGACCACAAAATATAACACCAATTTTGTATCATCTTACAAATAAACACTATTATATTGGTGTTAAATTATAAGATGATACCAAATTGGTGTTATATTACAAAAATAGATACGAACACCAAAAAAATTTGTGTCCTAGTGTTAAATTTATAGGATGATACCAAATTGGTGTTATATTACAAAAATAAATACAAACACCAAAAAATTGGTATCCTAGTGTTAAATGTGTGAAATTCTTGTAGTGTTCATTCTCATGGAGATTCTTTAGAAGAGAGGAGGAATTCATTCGATCAAGGATTCAATTGGTATAGCTTCATGATGAGAAAAAACTTCAACAAACATTGAATCATTCATTTTGAGACAAATATCTTCACTTTCCTTTCAATCCACTTCTTCAAAAGGTTACGTCTCGGGCTTTAGATGAAGCCATGGATGATGAATCCATTTTTTTGATATCTTCATTATCTTGAGTGATATCAACTTGAAATGCACCGAGAGGTTCACAAAGAATGCATTCACTAGTGGCATTGAGGTATCTATTAGGAATAAATACTTCTAAGTGTGAAAGATCTTCAAGAATAGTTTATAATAGATTAGAGTGTCTCACGTTACTTGAACTTCTATATATCATCAAAAAAGTATAAGATATCAACATTGAGGTGGGGATCTAAAATCCCTCATGTTATTCTCACAACTCTTTGTGCATACTCCTGCATGACAGTCATCTCCTCATCTCCATAAGCGAGAAAATCATCAATGGGAAGAGACAAAAGGAAATATTTTGAGCTCTTCAAAAGTCGTGTAACATCCAGAATATCACTTTCAATAGATATCTCCTTTGAACATATTTCATCATTATTTACCTCATCTAAGGATTCATCTTCAAGTTATTTTGACTTCTCATATGCTTCATGACATTCTATATCTTTTCTACACTTCTCTCATTAGATGTCTAGACTTCTAATCATCATTAGGTTCAATATTCATCTTTCTTCCTTCAACAACAATATTTTTGAATTTCAGCCACAAGGACTTGATATAGGATCATTAGGTGCAACAATTTTGTCCATTTTGTTTATCCTCACTTGCAGTTTTTTGTTCTCTTTTGTAGTTTGCGGGGATGTGTTAGTAACTTTATTCATTCTACATGGAGTATCAAAATTCACAAGAGGTGACCCATTTCATTCATTGAAAAAGGGTCATCGTGATGGTGGGATAATGAGAATAGACTTATTCCTTCTTCTTGTTCAATTTTTTGTAGAGTTTGAGCCAAAACATGAGACATTTTTTTGTATTGATTTCCATATCTTTATAGAACTTATTCAAAAGTGTTCCTTTCGAGGATCATCACGGAACTTGAATACATTAAAATGGAATATAATTTTCTTCTTCATCATTGTTATCATTGTCATTTGTTGACACGGGGTGCCAACTTTTAGATTCTAACTTCCGTAAGTATTTTGATTTAAGGTACCAAAATCAAACAAAAGCGCTAGCTTCCATTCTAAGGAGGTTCTTGATGTGTGAAAAAAATGTGACAAACATTTTTTTCCCAATGATTTGTTTATATTTTCAGAAATGGCCCAATGAAGATGGTGCAAAATCTACAACATTTAGAGAAAATAACCCATTGACAATGTGAAGTTTTTACTTTTGAGAGGGGAAATTCCCTCGTATGATGGGGGTATTGGGTTTTGGTGATTTTAACTAGAAAGCACAAAGGATAAAAAATTGAGTGTGAGATGCGGATGAAACTCAGTTGATTGATTTTTAGGTAGACACTTAGGAACTACATTAGTTCTCAGACCTAAATGAATAGGTTAACCAACTACATACAAGTTATGCACACTCGGATAAAGTGATGATAAAGGGGATCGGGTAGATCTAATTGACCTTTTACAATGCACATGGTTATGTTGTTATCAGATGGATTATAAACTATATTTCATGTTGGATTATAATTGTTGCTAGTTAAAATCATTGAAGGCATTTAATGGGATTAAGGGGTTTGTTTTAAAAGAAAAAAATTTCCCCCTTAATTTGGAGTAATTATAATATGGGTGTTACACTTTGGTATTAGAGTGAAGGTTTATGCTCTTGGACGTAATGGGTCCTTACACTAAAACAATATTATATTCTTTTCCAACGAGAATAAAATGGTTAGAAGAAGAGGTAATGTTGTAAAAGCCTAGCTTCCGGGGATGAAGAAGCAACAACCAAAAAATTGGACGGGATACTTGTTTTCATAAGAAACACATAATCGTATGGTTGTCCTTGAACAAAAGATATTGGATGATGATAGTAATCTTGAAAGTGACAAAGAGTGTGTAACCTTAGGGCCAACTTAATATAGTGGATCCTAATGTTGTTAATAATAATATTAGTGTTGTAGATCCTAACACTGCAAATCCTAACCAACCTTTGAAAACGAGAAGAGACCATTTCATAGAAGAAATGTCAAATGACATCAAATGTATTAGTCTACCTAATATGACGAAACAAATTTGGGTGATGGAGCTGAGAATTGGCTCAAGCAAGATGGAGAAATATTTTGCAATCAATTTTTTTATGAAGAAACTAAGGTTGTTTGGGGTTCTTATCAGCTCTCAAACGAGGCTTCCTCATGGTGGGATAGCCAAAAGGTGGAATTGGGAGTTGCAACCAACATAACCTAGGATCAATTCAAATTATTTTTAGACAACATTGGCTACCACAATTGTATTACGACCATGAAATGTTTGAATTCCAAACCTTGGTACAAGGCAAGATGACTATAACATAATATTGAGAAAATTTTACGAAACTAATTAAATATGTTCTACAACACCAAAAGCGACGAGAAATTATATATATGCAAATTTATCATGGGACTTAATCCCATCATTGGTGGGGAAGTGGATGTACATGGTCCTTCGACCATGGAAGTGGTATTTGAAAATGTCATTCGACAAGAGAAGAAGATGCAAGCTATATTTGCTCACAAAGATGAGAAAAGAGAATAATTTCAGTTCACCTTCACCACTTGCACCAAGAAAAACTTGGTGGAAAAAGGTTAGCAATAAGGCCAAAAATGGAAAGAAAATGCAATAGCAAAGCCTGCTACAAATTTTAAGAAAAATGGTCAAAACAGTACAACAGATTAATGATAATAAAACTAAAAGAAAAGGACCATTTTCTGGATTCTTTAAGTGTGGTGGAGATCACTACACAATAAACTGTCCTTTGAAGAACAAAGAGAACAACCCACAACAAATAATTCATGCCTTTATGATAGAAAATCGTCAAGTGAAAAGCAAGCCACACCTATTGAAGTACCAAGTAAGTTATATGGACTACTTGTAACTATTATTTTGATATTGGTGCTATTGAATGTTTCATTTCAAATAAGTTAGCTAAAAAATTAAAAATAAAAGTTGGTTATATGAATAAATCATGGACTATGCAATACGAGAACAATGTTGTCCACACGGTAAACCAATGTTTGTTTAATGACACAACATTGGAGCTGCCTAGTTTTACCACATAATTAGATCACTCCTTTAGGTTTTTATGATGTGACAATAGGTGTAAACGGATGTCACAACACAAATCAATTGTGAACTATTTTGAAAAACAAATAAAATGTTTGGATGACTTGAGAAAACAACAATCATTCAAGGCATAAAAAGAGACATTGAGGTAAGGAAAATTTTTGCAATGCAACTCATAACGGCTAAGAACAAATGCTACATGCTCTACGTGATAAAAGTATCGATTTCAATGGAGAAGGTAATACTTCCTTCAAATACTATATGTTGTTACTGAAAGCATGGTGATGTCTTTCTAGAGGAATTACCTGGACTTCCTTTGAGGCGTGAATTTGATTTCACAATTGATATCAAGCCTAGAACATAACCTATAAATTTAATGCTCCTTCTTGAATGAATACAAATGAACTAGTGGAACTTTAGAAAAAAATGCATGAGTTTTTATTGAAAGGATTGATTAAACCAAGTGTGTATCCTTGGGGAGCACCGGTCATCTTTGTCAAAAAGAAAGATGACACATTAAGGTTATGAATTAACCATTGTATGCTTAACAAAACCACAATTAAGAACAAATATCCTTTGCCAAGGATAGATGATCTCTTTGATCAAATGCATCAGTCTATTCCAAGATCGATTTACGATCGTGTTACCATCAATTGAGAATAAAATATGAAGACATACACAAGACTACTTTTAGGACAAGATATGGCCACTATGAGTTCACAATATTACCTTTTGGACTCACAAATGCACTGTTGCATTCATGAACTTAATGAATAACATTTTTAGTAATACTTAGACAATTTTGTGTTAGTTTTCTTGGATGACATTCTGATCTATTCCAAAAACATGGAAGAACATAATGAGCACTTGAGAATAGTGTTGGACATACTTAGAAAGAGAAAATTATATGGAAATATTTCTAAATGTTCATTCTATTAGAATGAAGTGCAATACCTTGGTCACATAATAAATAAGGAAGGAATATATGTAGATCATAAAAAATCAAGGCAATAACTTAATTTCCAGCTCTAAAAACGCGTTCATGAAGTTATAAGCTTCATGGCATTAATTAATTACAATATGCTAATTAATTAAGTCACCTATCCAACTAACATCCTGATTAATGACCTTCGTTAATTATTCACCCCTTCTATCTAGACTAATTAATTATTATTAATTAATTAGCTTTCCCTTCCATTTAACTAATAAATCAATATTTAATTGATTTAATCCCCTTCTAATAGCCTAAATCGTACTAATATTCCTCTAATTAGCTTCTATAAGCTTACATCTACCTATTAGTTAATCACCTTTGATTAATTAAAACACCCCCAACTCCCATGACTTGCTAAGCATAAATTAAACCCTTCTAAAGTAAGGTTACCTTTTATAAAGCAACCTTATCCATTCCTAATCATGTTTTACCTTTATCCCACATGCAAAGGGATGAAGTGTTTCCTTTATCCATTGGGCTATATAAGGAGCCCTCCTTCTACCTTTATACCTACACCTAAACTTCTTGAGAAAGCAAATGCAAAGCATATAGCAAAATAGACTAAGAGCTTGCCTTTTGTTTTCTTGAGAGTTCATCATCTTGAAGAGTTAAGCCTCTTTCCTAAGTGCTTAGGTCATATGGGAGGTGTCAAAAGGGTCTTGTAGCCCAACTTTGACAAGCCCTCATTCCTAGGTTCTTGGAATACCAAAGACAACCATTTTTATTGCCATGGAGCCTACTTAGGTCCATTCATTTATTTGTTGTTAGAGAATAGAGGATTTAGATGCTTAACATTGTTAGTTTCAAAGTTTTGTATATTGATGAATGTTAGCATCTAACCCTTGTTTAATTCTTATCATGATGGTGCTTAGTATGTTGTTTAATTTTTGCTAATTAAGGCTATTTAGGTGTTAGTCTTTACTTGTATTAGCATTAGTTTAAAAACAACACATGCACACATTTGGCACGCCCGGTGGGACCTAGTCCCTTGGCATTTTAGTTTAAATTTCATTGTTTTGGCTAACTTTTGATATGCACATGTAGTAATTAATGTCCATTTTCTTGGAATTTTTACTAATTTTATATGTGTAAGTTCTTGTTCATAGCCATCATTTTAATGGGTTGTTGCCATTTTTAAACTAACTTGTCAAAATTTGAAGTATTGTGAGCTTTCTTGTGTTTTTTCCATATTTTGGTTGCAGGGTGGCACAGGCACACTTTTTAGGAGCGTAGGCACATTTTTGGTGGGTGCAGGCACCTCTCGGGTGTGTAGGCACATTGTCAGAACCTAGTTCTCTATTTATCGATCTGGCGCATATGCACTAACCTCGGCGCACATACCTAACCAGCGTGTAGATGCACTAACACAGGTGAACACATTATTTCGTATTGTACCTTCACTACAAATTCAAAACCTATTAGATCAGCGCATACACCCTAACTGAGTGCACACACACATTGTTTTTAGTGGTGAGACACATTTTTGGTGGCGCAAGTGTTTGTCGAGAATCTGAGAGACTATTTTACAAAGTGGTGGCGCACACACTTTTTCGGTGGCACACATGCTTTTCTGCAGTATGCAATGCATTTTTCAAAATTTTAGCACTATTTTTATGAAGGTAGTGCATACGTTCTTTTGGTGGCACACACCTCTCGGGTGGTGTAGGTACATGGTAAGCCAAAACACACAGAGTGGCGCACACGTCTTTTTGGTGGCACACATGCCTCTCGGGTGGTGCAGGTGCACTGTAAATCAAAAAACACAGAGTGGCGTATCCACCCTAACCCACGCATGTAGACACCAAAATAGGGGCACATGTGTCTTTTGTTTTCTTGAAATTAATGTGTTGAGGTGCTAACATTCTTGTAGGTTTTATCTAATCACATACTCATTTTTTGTTATTTTTACATGCTTTTACTTGATTAGATAAAGCTTTGCATGTTTACTTATAGGAATAAGATCACGTATGCTCTTCCCTCGCATCCCTTGGGGTGATCTTGGGAATCAAAAATGATTCTTAGGTCCTTTTTGATGCTTTGAGGTTGTTAGGAATATTTGAATTGGAATTGGTTAACTTGGTGTGTTTGAATTAAAGTGTTTTTCCATTTGATATCTTTTTGGATTTTGGAAACATCACGTATGCTCTTCTCTTGCGTCCTTGGATGATCTGGAGAATCAGAAATGGTGTTTACTCTTTTGATGGAAAACTACTAAAAATCATCATACAGGACCAAAACACCTCACTTTTCAAAGAAAGGAGGAATCAAAACGAAGTCAAAAACTACTAATACAGTTGTTATATAGGTTGCCAAAAGGTGTTTTGAGAAAACCACACCTAATTAAACAAGATAAAAAGAACAACATATTCAAAACACTATTGTATTGTAGGTTTCAGAAAAGGGTACGTCCCTCTCCGCTCAACTGGAACATAACCCCTTTGGCATAACGCCTTAAGCTACAACAATGGGGGTGGTTCCAGGAACCCCAAAGTAGTCCACGAGAGGGAACCTTGTGGATGAAATGGGAAGTGCTCCGCACTACCTACTTGACTAGTGATTCCTTTGTGAGATAGTGTTACAAGTTGTCCCTACGTGACCCTTTTAAGTACATGATGGATGCATTTACTACCCACTGTGCTTGAAGGGGAAAAGTCGAGATACTCCCAAGATAGTCGGGACTATTTGGGTAAATCATCCCACTCGTGGATAATTTTTGTAACACCTAGGACGAGAGAACCACCTAGGAAAATATACTTTGGCCAGGAGCCCACTTTGACCATTCTAAAATAGTGTTGAGTTGTGAACCATCTTTTCATTGTGAAATGTGTGACACGTTACTTTCACTTAGTTTTTACTTGCCTTAAGGTGAGGTGAAACTCTGCCGAAGTGAAGCCAACATTTTTCATCCCCATTTTGATTTGCTTCCTTCACATTCTTTTGACACTTTGTTGATCAAAAGAAGGGTGACTACCTGTGTTACCAATCGATTGTTTCTACCACTTTTTTTGTCGTTTACGCCCATCCATGTTTGCAGTTGGGTAAGTTAAACATCTAAAGTGTGTGGAGACGTATTCATATCATTGGTGGCCATTGTGATCTTGATACCCATGTCAAGATCATCATTGTAGTTAGGCGTGGTTCATCATCTTGAACTTCCTTAGAAGGGTTACCTTGTTTGTATCGTATCACTACAATTTTGATATTTACGTCTTGTTTCTTGTAAACTGACATAAATATCTATATTGTAAGGTTACGTTACACACATTTTAACTATTCCTAGCTATACTTTGAGCTTTTGGTTTGATTCTATTATTACCTCGATTTTGAAGAGTGCTAGGTGTTACCACTTGTGCGTGTTATATCAATAGCATCTTGATATCAATACCTTACTTTCTCGCAAAGTTTGGTTAACATATCTTGGTGATATTGTTGTGTCACTCACAAATTATAATTGGCACTTTTTGGGATATAGGTCTTAATCAAATTTGAACTCACTTTTAGTATATCTTGTTAGGAGGTCACATTAACTTTTTGTATTTACTTACGTCTTGTTCATTCTCTTGAACTTGGCATAAGTGAGAACATCTTGTTAATTATCTTGCGACACTAAACTAATTTTTGAGACGTAGTCTAGGAAGTACTTCATTTGATAGGCTTAGATACCAAACATTTGTGTCACTGGTGATTTATCACTCTATCACATTGGTATTCTCACATTGTTATTCATTCATATTCTTGACAATTTATCTTGCATTTCACTTAGGTGTGGTCACAAAGTTTTGAACACATTTACAACTTACCCTAGTGAAACTATCACAAATCATGGCTCCTAAAACATGATTAGGACTCAAGAAACAAACATGAGGAACAACAAGTGCAAGCTTGGGAAGCCTCTAACAGACAAGGGTCAAACCCCTTTATTGGACATGATCTAGGGCCTCTGTTTTCTATGGAAAAAGAGATAGAAGATATGGTCGATCATAGTGGTAATGAATTGGAATCTCCACACGTAGAATTTGACTTTGATCCCACTTTATTAGATGAGTTTCTTTTCAGAAATAAAGATAGAGTGCTAGCATGGGTCGTAGAATTAGGGGCCAAAATGCCCATTGAAAGTGAAACAATCCCACCTGCGAATAATGCTAATGAGGAAGAATGACCCCTTATCAACATGGAGGATATTTTGATGCATGGACATGCTTCTACCTCCAACATAGGAAATAATAAGATAGTGGGACATAGAATACCCTTTATCAAAGTGCCACGTAAAAACACATGACATGGGACATGAGAATGGTGAAGAACCTCCACAAAACGAGGAAGAGGAGGAACCTTTAGAAGAAGAAACCACAATTCAACAACAAGATTAGTAGCCTAAGCTGACAATTAGCTTTGCTAACCTCTCATGTGTAGAAGGAAGCAAGAAAAAATGTTCAAAAGTCAAGGCCTAAGGTTAAGATCAATGAATTCCATAGAGAAAATCAAGAAGAAGATGATACGGGGTATCATCGAGTATATATCCCCACTTCTCCCACTAGAGAACAATTGCTCACACAAGAGGTATAGTCTATGAAAGTAACACTCACAAGCCTTCAAGAGAGCAATATAGGGAGCATTAGAAAGTATCAATATGAAGAATTATGCCCCTATCCTTTTGACAAGACTATGACCCTTCAACCCTTTCCTAAGAAATTTGATATGCCAAAATTTGACAAATATAAAGGGAAAGGGGATCCATGGGATCATGTCAAATATTTCTATATGGCATGTCAAGAGGTGTCCTATAGTGACAATTATCTCATAAGACTTTTTCCCAAGAGTCTAGGAGGTCAAGCATTGGAGTGGTTTACACGTTTACCTCGGGGATCAATTTTCACTTGGCTAGAATTGGCAGAAAGGTTTGTGCGTCACTTCTCGTACAACATAGAGAGTGATGTCACCATGGCAGATTTATGTGGTGCCAAACAATGCCCTAATGAGACTTTCACCAGACTTCCTCCAATGGTGGAGAGGGATAGCTAGCCGCTTCCCTTGTGCTTTCCCTGAAAAATAGTTGGTTAGTATTTTTGTACCCAACCTCAATCCGGATATAGCTTTCCACCTCCAAATGCATTGTGTTTGCACTTTTGAGGAGGTCATTGAAAAAGGGGTTCAAATAGAGAAATCTCTCATTGCAAAAGGAACTCTCAAGTCCCAATCTAGAGATAATCAAAATGTTAAACCCATGGAGAAGCGAAGGTTTTTAACAAAAACAAAAATGTGGTGGGAGATGGGATCATTGATTCCAAATGTGTACAAATGGTCCAAACCGGTCAACCTTTTAAACTGACCAAAGGACCAATTCAACCACCACCAAAATGAAGAATGTTCACCTCTCTTAATGAACCTTTTCGGTTATACTAAAACAATTGGATGTGGCTCACATGATGACATATCCTACGACACAACCATTTGATGACAATGCTCCAAAACCTTCATGGTACAAGGAGCATGAATATTGTGAAATGCATCGTGTCAAAGGACATAAGATACAAAAAATGTCTGTGACTTCATCATTATATCCAAGACCTCATTGACAATGGGGAAATAGAGGTGGACAACCCAGGAAAAACTCGACACCCAATGAGAAAATGGGGATATATAAAGAGCCATTCCCCAATCATGATAAATAGAAAAGTCAAAGCCGGATCGGGAGAGTCATCCCAAGGTTATAAAGTAGTGAATTACTTATACACCAAAAAAGACAACAATCATTATGATTCACTTATTGGATGTATTCGCTCTCCTACTGACCATGTCAACACCATCGAATCAAGGGAAAGGATTGATTGCATGGTAACAAGGTGTGCCCGCCTCGTGATTCGGAACCTTCTCCATCAACCCCACAAACTGGTAAATACAACCTCTTAGAGCAACTTGAGAAGACATCTGCTAAGATTTGATCTTAGATCTTCTTAAGATATCCAATGTACACAAAGACATTCTATACCAAACTCTTTAGGGGTCGGGAGTGCCATTAGAGGTCGATCCTATACACATCTTCAAGCCGTAGTGGAAAACATCATACCAAATGAACATATTGCCTTCAACCATAGGGAGATCCCTACTGAGAATCCAACACATAATCTTCCTTTGTACATTGAGGTAGTTGTTACCCACGTAGGAAGATCAAATGGGTGCTTGTGGATAACGGATCAGGGTTGAACATCTGCACACTAAAGTTGGTTAAATAACTAGGACATACTGAGGTAGATCTTGAGTCAAATATCATCACTATCACCGCTTATGACAATGTGGAAAGGGAGTTCAGTGGGCACAATCACGTTGCCCATGGAGGTGGGTCCCACTTGCCATCAAACAAAGTTTCATGTCCTGGACTTGGAACTTCCGTATAATATGCTTCTAGGCCGACCATGGATTCATGCCATGCAGGCCGTGCCATCGATGTTCCATCAGTGCATTAAATTGAAGCATGAGGGACACACCATTACAATACAAGGAGATTCAGAGCCCTTCGCTCACTGTAGAGCTCTCAATAGCTTTGCACGTAAGGGCACATATGCATGTCCCTCCGCCGATATAGTTGTCCCTCTCTAATATGAGGCCATGGAATCCGGATAGATTTGGATTCTCTCAGTTCTTGTGCCCATGGTGCGTCTACATCAACCTCTCCTTTTGATTCATGGGAGATGAAAATCCTTGAATATGGTTGTGGAGAATATAATGTGCAACAAGCCCTCTTGGTTTAGACCTCTCATTGTCACCCAAGACTAGAGGTCGACCCAACTATCACTTCAGAAGACCTAGAAATGAACACACTATTGGGTCATTCTTACCTGGAGGCTTGTTGGCTGAAGAAAAATTGTTAGATCCACCCTGACTTGGGTCCCAGAGGATACTCGGCCATCCTATTATCAAACCCTGAATATGAGAAATCTAGTAAAATGATGTACTCCATGGGCTATAAGGGCCTAGGATGTGGAAGAAATGAACAAGGACAGAGAACCAGTGCCTCTTCCACATTTTAAAATAGAAAGATATGGCATTGGGATTCACCCTTATGGAGCACACCCCAATGATCAAGATGCTACTTTTTGAATGTGAGGATAGCTCTGACTATCTAGACAGTGATATGGATTCCCATTGTAGCCAATATGAGGATCTTGCCTCCACAAACCTATTCATGAACAATGTTGTCCTAACCATAACCCCTATGGAACCAACCCTTGACCTTGTTTACCCTTCCCTTGTTGAATGGGACCAACAATGTCACATGTCGCTAGATTTATTTGAGAATGATGAAGCTATCACAGAGTTCATGGGCATAAGGGATACAATTCCCATTGGAGACCACAAGAAGGGTTTCTTTATTGACTTGGATACTGCCTACTTTGGTGAGGAGGTTGAGCTTCGTGGTCAGCAAAACTTAAGAAAAAGTGAGGGAAAAAGTTCAACGTAAAGCCTTGGCAAAAATCAAAGTCCAAGTGCATAGTGAAAACCTCTTTGAGGCACTGGCCAACAAAACAAGTAAAAAAATCAAAGGACAATGAAAGTGACCACGCCAAGGATGAAAATCTCATGGAGACATCCTTGGATGAAGATCTCAACCTTCCTCCCGATCCTACGCATATGGAGGACTTGTCAAAATTACTAGTCGAAGAAACCATCGATGTGAATATTGGTATAGAAGAGGACCCAAAGATAGTAAAATTGGGAGCATCACTCTCGGCTAGAGAATAAAAGACATTCACTATGTTCTTGAGAGTTTATAGACGTGTTTGCATGGTCCTACAAAGACATGTCAGGCTTAGACCCAACTTTAGTTGTGCACAACCTAGTTGTGCATGCGAGATCTAAGCCTATCAAAAGAAGCTCAGAAAGATGCACCCATGGGTAGCCCTATTGGTTAAAGAGGAATTAGAAAGATTGCTTGTGGTAGGATTCATCGGCCTATTGATTATTTTGAATGGATATCTAACATCGTCCTATCTAGAAAAATCCTGTCGGGATCGAAATTGCATGGATTTTAGAGACATTAATAAGGCTTTCCCTAAGGATGATTTTCCGTTGCCAAATATTGACATGATTGTGGATTCAATAGCAGGATATGAGATGTTATCTCTCATGGATGGCTTTTTAGGATACAACCAAATCAAGATAGTTGAAGAAGATCAGCACAAAATGGCTTTCACGACTCCTTGGGGTACCTTTTGTTATCAGGTGATGCCATTTGGTCTCAAAAATGTAGGAGCTACTTATCAGTGGGAAATGACGGTAATTTTTCATGATATGATTCATGATATCATGGAGGACTATGTGGATGACATCCTCGGAAAGTCTAAGACAAGAGAAGATCACCTGTCATTTTGTGGTGTATCTTTGAGTGCCTACGAGATACAAGGTAGGAGTTGAACCCAAAGAAGTGTGTATTCGGTGTGTTATCAGGAAAACTATTGGGCTTCATTGTATCAAGAAGAGGAATTGAGGTAGACCCTGCTAAAGTGTCTGCTATTACTGAAATGCCTCCACCTAAGAATATTAAGCAACTACGTAGCTTATAGGGGAAAATCTAGGCTATTCATCGCTTCATCTCCCAACTTGCAGATAAGTGCCACTCATTCACCCACTTGCTTAAAAAGGATGTCACCTTCATCTGGGGACCAGAAGCAACAACAAGCCTTTGCTTTGCTTAAACAATACTTGGCCAATCCCTGTCCTCATGCCTCCAACTCCTGGAGAGCCACTCTTGCTTTATATCTCTACTACGTAATTTTACTATTGGTGTGTTGCTCACCCAATATGACCTTGGTCATAAAGGAAAAAGTGGTGTATTATCTCAGTCGCACTCTCATCACTTATGAGCTCAACTATCCCCAAATTGAAAAAGCTTGCTTGGTTGTTGTTTTTACTTTTCAAAAACTTCACCATTATCTATTGAATACCAAAACCAAGCTGATATCCAAAGTTGACCCACTCAAGTACTTGTTATCTAAACCAGCCCTCACAGGTAGAATGGCTAATTGGATCATTCTACTAAGTGAGTTTGACATAGAATTTGTGCATCAGAAGTCGGTTAAAGGACAAGTACTCATTGACCAACTAGCAGAAGCACCTTTGTAAGGCACTGAACCTTTGAATCTAGATCTTCAGATGCCTCCTTGCTCTACATTGAAGAATTTGTCATGTGGCAAGATACATTTTGATGGGTCCTTTACTTTTCATGGTTCAGGTGTAGGGGTAGTCCTCATTACTCCTTTAGTGACCCTATACCACAAGCTTTTTCACCTAGGTTTTCCTTGCACAAACAATATTGTAGAGTATGAGGCACTTATCATAGGGATGAAGCTAGCTATCAAGTGGAACATTCATCATGTCAAGGTTGTGGGTGATTCTCAGTTAATTATCAAACAGGTTAATGATGAATACAAGGTTAAGGATGACAAGCTCATACCTTACAAAAAGTTGGTAGAAACTCTAAAGGAGTACTTTGTGTGCATTACATTTGAAAAAATTCCAAGAGCGCAGAACAGATCGGTAGATGCTATGGTGATAGTGGGTTCTATGCTTCGTATTCCACCTGAGGAATAATGACATGTCATTCTTTGTAGAAAATTTATGCCAGCCTGCATGTATGACATGCCAGAATCTTGTCTGGCTTGTGATGTTGTTGGTCCCAATTCCCCATGGTATGAGCCCATCTTTACCTATCTCAAGGACAACACATTCCCTCCCGATATCTCCATTAGAAAAACAAATCCTGATTCACCAAATAGCCCATTACACCCTTTTAGGAGGTACGCTTTATCATCGTGGCTATGATGGGAATCTATTACGTTGTCTTGATATGATGGAGTCGATCAAGCGATCAAGGAAGTACATGAAGGGGTGTGTGGAGCACATACAAATGGAATGGTTTTGGCCAAGAAATTGTTGAGAGTAGGCTACTATTGGCCTACCATGGAAACCGATTGTTGTAATTATGTCAGGAAGTGTGTACTTTTCCAGAAGTATGGAAACTTCATCCATGCTCCATCATGCAACCATTACAACCTATCACTACCCCATGGCCATTTTCTAAATGGGGACTTGACTTGATAGGGAAACTTACCCCTACCTCATCTGATGGTCATACCCACATCATCACGGCTATTGAATACTTTACAAAGTGGGTGGAGGTTGTCCCTTTAACCTATGTAACAGGAGCTCAGATTTCCAAATTTATCATGAATCATATCATTTGTCGATATGGCATTCCTGCAGCCATTATTACGGATAATGGGAAGTCATTTAAGAATAAAAATGGTGAAAGGTCTTTGTCATGGTTCCAAATCAGGTTAAAATGGTCTACACCATATTACCCCCAAGGTAATGGATAGGCGAAGCCACAAACAAGACTTTGGTGAGAATAATGGAGAAGATGGTTAGTAAAACAGGTCGTAATTGGCACTTACAAATCCACCCAGCTCTTTGGGCTTACAGAACCTCCATTCACACTCCTATGGGTGTGACACCATATTCTCTAGTATTTGGGATAGAATCCATCATCCCATTAGAAATTGAACTTCCTTCCCTGAGAATCTCTCTTAGGGACTATTTGGATAAAGATGAGGATTACCGGGTAGCAAGATTGGCTGAATTAGAGCTCCTAGATGAGAAGTGCATTCGTGCTCTTAATCACCTCAAAGTGTATCAAAACAGAGTCTCAGAAACTACAACAAGAGAATCATACCTCGTCAGTTTGAGGTTGGTGATTTAGTCATGAAGGAGAATCAGTTCAACACAAGAGCGGAATGAGAAAAGAAAGGAAAGTTGAACCACATTGGTTAGGACCCTACGTTATTGTGGCCAAGTATGGCACAGGGGCATACAAACTTGCTCACCCCAATGGTGATGAGCTCCGTGAGCCCATGAATGCCATGCATCTTAAGCGGTTCTATGCTTAAACATGGTGCAAAATTAGAAAAAAAAAAATCAAAAACATGGTAAAATGATCAAAAAAAAAAAAAAAAAAAAAAAAAAAAAAAAAAAAAAAGAGAAAATAGGTCATCCACAAGTGAAAACCACGCAATTGTGGCACTTTGGATAGGTCCTTGGGTGAAAACCGGTTTTTCGGCACCTTGGGAGGATTCGTTGTTCACAAGCATCTTGCATCTGGAGGGTACTTTTACTTGGCCTAGCCCTAGTTCTACCTTTTTGAGATTCCTGTGAGCCCAATCTGTCAAGCCTTGATCTGGCTTTGTCTTCTTTTATTCATCTATGAGGGGCATGGTCTTTCGCTATTCCCCATCTTACGTTGGGGAAATTCAATGACTTCACCTTCTTGTTCATAAGCGCGTGGCCTCTGCCCTTGTATATTCCCCATCTAACGTTGGGGGCATCCACGCTTTCTTGGTTACCTGTGCATAACTCTGGAAAACCATTAGAAAACAACACAAAAATAGTAGAAAATTGTTTTTCTAAAAAACATTCAAAATATCAAAAAAAAAAACAATAAAAATTCAAAAAAAACAAAAAAAAAAAAATAGAAAAAAAAACAAAAACAATAGAAAATTGTTTTCAAAACACCAAAAACAATAGAAAATTGTTTGCAAAAATAAAAACAATAGAAAATTGTTGCATGAAAACAAACTTACAAAAACATTTACTTACATTTACTTGCATTGTCTTGTTTCTTGCTTTGCTTGTTTTTGTATAGTTGCTTCATGTTTTTGCTTTTGGGTTGTTTGTTGCTTGGGCATACTTTGTTAGAATTCATCTTTTCTTGCTTAGATTAGATTTATTCTTACTTGTGCATATTGAGGTGTGTTTTTGCATGCTAGTGAATCATGGTGCATTATTATGTTAATTCATTGTGTTCTTTGTTAGCATTTGATTGTGTTTGTTGCATGTGCATGTGCATTGTTTTGTTATCACATCATCACATTACCATCATATCATCACATCTAACATCATCTATACATCATATATCAAGAAAAAGCTAAGTATACATCATACATGAATGCTAAGCTAATCATCACATATCGTATCATCAAATGGGGGCAAGAGGGATCACAAATATCAAAATCTATCCCCCGCACCCTTATCATCATATCATCCCATCCACTAAGTATGGCACATCACATAAAACAAAACAACATTTGATATATTCTACAAGATCACATCATCTAGAAATCAAAACACATGTGATACATCAACAAGATCATGATACATATACATGTCAAATCAAAATCAAATCTAAACATCATAAACACATCTATCTATCCATGAGAAATAATAAACAAATGTCCATCTCATATACACATATGTCATGTCACAAATGTCCAAATCATACATGTGTGGTATATCTGTATCAAAAATGGATATACATCACGGTAGTACATCAAAAAAGCCTTCATCTGAGGCATACAAAAGAATGGTACATGTAGCAAAGGAATAAAATCCTTCATCAGAGGCATGTATCAAAACTTGCTCTATATCAAAAATGCCTTCATCTGAGGCGTACAAAGGTGATACATCTATAACAGAATAAAATCCTTCATCAGAGGCATGTGTCAAAATGCATTTGTAAAATACAAAATGATATACATGGAGCACAATATGCTCATAGCCTTCATAAAGAGGCGTATGTGGATATACAAAATATCAGGGCTGACTCAAGCCCTCTGAAGGAGTAGTTGGCCTATCCGTGGAGGTCGCATGGCATGAGCATCATCGGCTCTCTCTGGTCGTGGCTGCTCCACTGAGGCCTGAGGCCTCTCTGATCTAGTGCCCCTGTTGGACTGCTGACTATAGGATGGTGCCCATCACTCAGGAGGAACTGCCTCAAAATATAAAGACCTATAGTATGAGGCTCTGCCCTCTGTTGTCGCCAAATCTCTATGTGTTCGGAAGTCACTGCGGTACCCTCCGTGCGTCGGTAGGATGCTATCTCTGTTGCTTGGGCCAGCTCAGCCTGGCCTACTACACACTCTTCCCTGAGCCTGTCTTGCTCTAATATCATAGGATATAGTTGAGCCTATGTCTGCTGGTGTAAACCTGTCACCTGGGCCATCTGAGAGGCCATCTGTTGAATCTGTTGGAAGAGCACAACACTATCACCTCTGGGCCAGCCTGGGCCCGAGCCTGATCTCACTCGATAATAATGTCACAATCTGGGTCCGAGCCTGATCTCACTCAGCTATCGCGGTCACACACCAGCCTCGGGCCTCATCTCTCTCTACTCTAGCCTCATCTCTCTCTCGGCTAGAGCCTGTTGTAATTCTCTCTTTGTAATGTGGTTATCGTGTGCCACTATTTTGTACCACTAAGATTGGTCCCTGTGGTGCTCTAGATGATTGGCCCTACTCTAGGACCCTAGCTCTCGGAATCTATGTTGGTATCTATCTTGGGCCCTGTGGCCTCGGTCCCTATGCTGTGGGGCACCCTGCTCATCATGTGGTAAGCCATCAAATGGATCCTCTAGATCAGGACCTGCTGCTCTCTCTCTCTCCACTCCGAACCATGCCAAATATCTATGGGTGGTGAGTACCTGCTGCCCAGGCCTCCTCGGGATGGTAAGATGCCGAGGTAACACAGTGGCATACCAAGTCAAATAATTACTTGAGGTACCTAGGTCCCTGACTGTCGTGTTGGGTCCCATGCCTGTGGGACCACCTGAAAACTCACCCTAGCTCGGGCCACCGGTATGCGAGGCCCCATAGTATGCCTCTCTGAATCTCTGGGCATACCATATATCAGGTTATGGGACCCCCTGTACTATGCCAAGTTTTGCCACTGGCACTGTCAACTCTATACAACTCTATGATGTAGTTGTGACTGCCGATGATAAAGTGCTCTACTGAGCACACACTGAGCTCTATGGCATCCTCTAGCCACTGGATATGTCTATAAGGTCTCCATATAATATCTATCTCTGGAAGCTCATCAAACTCTCACCTATATCTATATAGGCTGCCTAGGTGGCCTCGTGCATCACCACCTACTAGATACCCATGCCATGTAAGATGGCTCCTCTGGGTCTCGAACACAAAGTGCCCACAGGGCATCGATCACAATATGGTCCCATGACCAAATCTGTAACAATGAAGTTGGCCCCATGGTCTTGACCATGGTAAGTAATCAAATGTAGATCCCAGTATAAGTGGGCCAGTATGCACTGCCCCCAACAATATCACTCCCCACTGAAAATGCCATGTACTAAGGGTAGTAACCCTCTCGGGAAGGATGTCCCTATCTTATCAGTGAGAAAAAACCCACTGATAAGTGCCATGATGTAAAGAGGCCCCCGATGCAGTGTCGGGTCAGAAATGCACTCATGCAAAGCAATGGTCATACCATCATGAGGTATGTCATCTATGTTCAAACAAGTCACTGCAGCTGCTCTAATCAGCCCTACATCAGAGTTGTACTCAATCAAAGTGCCCATGATCGGCGCATGCGGAGAATCCGCCATACGTCCTCTAGGGTCATGGTCATCTCCCTAGTGGTAATCTAAAACATTGGCTCTCATTATGCCATCGCTCAGCTAGTGCAGTCAACAAACCATGGTCTAGGGTGATAGATGACATCGAGACATGGGGCCTAGCCCCACCGCCTCGAGAAGTATAGACATAGCTCACCGGTCTCACCGATGCATGCTCCCCTCTACCTCAGCTATCTGGGTGTGATGCTCCCGCATCTGTAATACTAGTAGAAGTCATCTCTGTAAAATATCAAATCACTCATCAGTTACTAACATTTCTTCTAAAAATCTATCTATCATTTTAGGGTTAACCCAAAAATCCTAAAATTTCTTCTAAGTGTCATCTTTTTGGCATTTTTTTGTCTATCCTCATTAGCTTGGGATGCCTGTGTGCCCTTTTGGTGTGTGTGCCCTCCTTTTGGCATGTGTGTGCATGTGTGTAATTGTCTTTGTAGCACTTGCTTGCGCCCATCATTCAGGGTGCACTGCTGTGCCCCTTTTGGGCATGTGTGCCACATATTCAGTGCTTGTGCCATCATTTTTATGCCTACGCTTGCATGTGTGTACCCCCCAGTGTGTGTGCCCTTCTTTTTGTGTGTGCCCTCCTTTTTTTGTGTGTGTGCCCCCTTTTGTGTGTGTGTGCGTGTGCATGTGTGTGTGTGTGCGTTTGTTGTGTTTGTTTGTGTGCTGTGTGCGCGTGTGTGTTTTAGGATGCATGCCCCAAAGAGATGCTTGCCCCCTTGACGACACCTGCACACTGTGTGTGCATGCATGTCGCGATGTGACCTCCTAGCCCTAAATACTAATTTTAGGCATTAATGACAAAAATTGACATAAAAGTTTGAATACTCACGAAGGGGGGCCATCATCATGCATGCCTTTGGTACCCTGGACCGCGTCTGCTCGCCTCACTCGGTCCATGCAATCACCATCATCCTCATCATTATCAGAGCCTCGTGGTAAAAACTCAATAGTGGTCGGTAACAAATGAACTAGTCACGGTGATTTACCCCCAAGTGGGGTATATCAAGTTGTTTTTCACCGCCGAGAGGGCCTGGAGGCTCGTTTTGACCGTTGTTTTCTCCTCTATTCACCGATGAATAATTATTTTAATTAAATAATTATTTTTCTCTTATTTTTCACTATATTGGGGCATTTTTTTTGTTTTCCATTACCCCTTTCTTCCCCTAGGGAAATTTTATTGCTCCTAGGTGATTTTTCTTCTTATTCACACTCTCGTAAATAATTATTTGTCAAAAATAATTATTTTATTAATTTTTCCACTAAGCAAGGACATTATTTGTCACTTGTTTCTTCTTTCTTCCACCTAGGGCACTTTTTTTGCGCCTAGGCCCTTCCTTCTATTTTCTTCTATTTTCTTCTACTGTCCACTGCATTTTAGAAAATAGAAAACAAAAACAATATATATATCATCAAAAATCCAAAAAAAAGGGAAATTTTTTTCACAAAATCCTAAAAAGTAAAAAAACCTACAAAAATGGTAACTTGCTTATTACGGCTGAAACTTGTGTCTTGTGCATGGTATTTTCTCCATATCCTACTGGTTTGTTTCACATCTTCCCGATTAATATGACTCATGGATCATCGGATTCACAACCATTCACAAAGCTAGTTGCTTGCTTCATCTATGTACTCTGGGGCACATTTGTTGCCTGGTGTTGTTTCGTTGTGCACAACACTTTTTACTTGGACCCAATGTCCATTATCATTTCCCCTTGCATATATCCTTGCTCGGGGCATCATTTTTAACCCTTTTCATCAATCACGAACATGTGGATCTCTTTAGCTTGATAACAAAACATTTGTACAACTGTCTTGACCGTTGTTGGGTTGGATATGTGCGTTCGTACTTGTTTTCCCTATTAAATGAGCTTGTTTCCTTCTCGTATTGCATTGCATTGTTGTATGTTGCGTGGAGTTGGTATTTTCAGCAATGGAAAATTTTTCGTAGTATGGCTTTTCATGTCATTCTACCTTTGTCGTATGCTTATATTTTTCATAAGGACCGATGACGTAGCTCTTATGGCAATATGATGACAAGAAATTGTTCCAATAAACAGTGGCTAGAGGCTAAGCTCTTCTCTCCCCTCCTCCATATTTCTTCTACATCACTTTTTCTCACCCCTAATCTTTTGTCTTACCGGGGCATCCTGCCCCTTCCCATTCTTCTATCTATCTCTCACCTTTTTCGATCATCGATCGTCTTCCTTCATCACCCCTATCGACACTCGAGGGGCATCTCTCCTTCCTACTAATTTTTCTTCTATCCCTTCAAAATTTCTTCCATCTACTATCTTTGAAGTGGCGTCACTTACGCCACCCCAAAGAGGGGCAAATGTAGACACCCATAATTACACCCGAGTAATTTAAATACTTAAATTGCGCTAATTATCTCCTTTCTCACAAATTGATGACATATCGTCAAAAGCGCTCATCTTCCCTCTTATTGTCATTAATTAATTACAATATGCTAATTAATTAAGTCACCTATCAACTAACATCCTGATTAATGACCTTTCGTTAATTATTCACCCCTTCTATCTAGACTAATTAATTATTATTAATTAATTAGCTTTCCTTCCATTTAACTAATAAATCAATATTTAATTGATTTAATCCCCTTCTAATAGCCTAAATCATACTAATATTCCTCTAATTAGCTTCTATAATCTTACATCTACCTATTAGTTAATCACCTTTGATTAATTAAAACACCCCCAACTCCCATGACTTGCTAAGCATAAATTAAACCCTTCTAAAGTAAGGTTACCTTTTATAAAGCAACCTTATCCATTCCTAATCATGTTTTACCTTTATCCCACATGCAAAGGGATGAAGTGTTTCCTTTATCCATTGGGCTATATAAGGAGCCCTCCTTCTACCTTTATACCTACACCTAAACTTCTTGAGAAAGAAAATGCAAAGCATATAGCAAAATAGACTAAGAGCTTTCCTTTTGTTTTCTTGAGAGTTCATCATCTTGAAGAGTTAAGCCTCTTTCCTAAGTGCTTAGGTCATATGGGAGGTGTCAAAAGGGTCTTGTAGCCCAACTTTGACAAGCCCTCATTCCTAGGTTCTTGGAATACCAAAACAACCATTTTTGATTGCCATGGAGCCTACTTAGGTCCATTCATTTATTTGTTGTTAGATAATAGAGGATTTAGATGCTTAACATTGTTAGTTTCAAAGTTTTGTATATTGATGAATGTTAGCATCTAACCCTTGTTTAATTCTTATCATGATGGTGCTTAGTATGTTGTTTAATTTTTGCTAATTAAGGCTATTTGTGTTACTCTAAAGTATTAGCATTAGTTTAAAAACAACACATGCACACACTATGCATGTAAATATTGCATTAACATAGATCTAAATTATAAAAGGTATGAAGGATTTAAATTTGATAATGAAGGAATCGGAAAAGTCTCGTGCCTTTGGGAAATGAATTAAAGAAAAAGTCATGAAATAATTCCATGATGCTCTTTATTTGGGACATCAGAGTGAAAAATATGCACTAATATAAAACAACAAGACTTACGGAAGGGAATGAAAAAGACATGACAAACTATGTTTCTAATTGAATGTCAACGCATTAAAGTAGAGCACATGATCTTGTTGGTAAGCTATATCCTCAGAGAAATGCTATAATTGAAAAATTATTAACAAGGGCTAAGCGAAAAATACATGAAATGAGGTGATGCAGGAATGAAGAACATCATACTTTGTCGAATCACGGCAAAACACGGGAAACACAAACACGATGGGTTGAAAGTCTTAGTGCGACAACATGGAGCTTTTCCCAAGTGTGGGACCTTGCGAAATCAGAAAATCTCTCCGGATGAAGGTCGGCTCCTATTCCTCTATTAGAGATAGATCAAGGAGGCTTAGAAAAACTTAATAGCGCCGAGACAGGGAAAGAGAGCGAGGAATGTTGAAATGCAAATCAAACACAAACCATAGATGCAATACGAACACCATGAGAGGGTTGAGAGGGTTGGGAATCAATCACGAGACACATATATTGCTCAAAGGTCGATTCAATACATGCAATGGCAAGAGGCAAAAGGTTGCATTACTGATCCATATGGGAGGCTTGAAAACTCCACAAATCCTCTTGCGAGGAGAGAGAAGGGAGGGTGCAAAAACAAAATGCCCAACCCTTTAAAAAGCCCCTCCTTACAATTTATAGAAGGGAAAGAGATGGAGAAGTGAGAAAATCGAGATTTTCCCAACCACCTCCAAAGCTGCGCCTAACTCCATTCATCATGGCGGTAGGTAAGAACCTCAACGACCCAAAAATGGCGAACTGTCATATTTCCGCGTCAGAGTCCATTTCAGTCGGGTTCGGGACTCTCCTCTGCATCCGCATCGGGCTTGGAGGACACCGCGGCATGTGTTTGATGTTCGTGCTTTCCCGAAACCCGCATCCGCCGCTATTACCAAATTTCCTTTGTTTTCGGGTTCGGGGGTGTAACTTGCATATGCATCGGGTTTGGGAGGTGGCGCAACATGTTTTCGCCCCATGCTTTTCCGACTTGTTCGCCCGACCCGGAAACCCGATTTCCCTTTGCTGTCGGGTTTTGAAGACCCCCGACATGTTCTTCTGTCGGGTTTTCGGAAACCCGATTTCCTCCCCTCGACACATTCTTTCTTTGTCCGGGTCTTTCCGCCCCTCCGACATGTCGTTCCATCATGCTTCTCCGCCCCGGAAAACCCGATTTCCTTTTGCGTCGGGTTTTGGAGACCCTGCTGCATCTTTTCTTTGTTGGCGGGTTTTGGAGACCCCCGACATGTTGTTCTTACGTGTTTTTCCGCCTTATAAGCCCGATTGGTTTGTTAATCCATATTTACCGGGGAAATATATACAACAATTTGGCGACTCACGGGGTTACTGCTGCTAGGTAGAAGATCGATGGCCTTTTAGCGATCCATTGGGCGGAGTCATAATGATAACTGAAACCGAACCGACCACGATACCGCAACTCCTCTCGAGAACACATTTGCTGCCTTGTAGAAAACCAACCCAGGAGCAACGAAACATGTGCCAAAGCACTTAGGGAAACTGAAACCTAACTACAACAAGACAATGTGCACACGCACTTAGAGGAATTGAAATCTAGGCTAATATTTACAAGGGTAGAACTTTTCTCTCTTGATAGTGATGTTTAAGATAGATTAGTTGGCCGGAATCGGGAGTTCTTCTCCGTCCAATGTAGACAATTGGAAGGCATTGCTATTCTTACATCCGTGACCATGTAGGGGCCACTCCAAATGGCGTCAAACTTGGAATGTTTTCCGGTTTTGCCCGATCTGCATCCCATTTCAGAACTAAGTCCCCTTCCGAGAAGGTCCTTGCTCTTGCTTTCTTATCAAACCATCTTTTCACTAAGGCCTGATCTTTCTCGATTGTTTGAAGCTGCATGTTCTCTAATTTCTTCCAATTCCATCAACTCTGCATACCTAGCCTCCATTGGTTCGAACTCAGCCAACTCCAATTGCTTCATGAACTCCAATGCAGGCAGTTCTAATGATATAGGCAATACTGCCTCTTTTCCATAGACCAACTTGTAAGGGGAATTGCCTGTAGACCTCTTTGGTGTTATCTATCAACCCATAATGCTGATTTTAGCTTGGTATGCCATGTTCTTTGATTTTCATCCAGAGTCCTCCTGATGATTCTTAGCAAATTTTTGTTCGTGGACTCTGCCTGTCCATTACCCTGCGGGTAATAATTTGAAGAGGTGCTCAAATAGATTCCATTCTTGATAGCCCATTCTGTAATCCTGGAACCTATGAATGCCAATGCATTATCTGATATGATAGTGTGGCTGCACTTGAACAGTCACTATTCCTTCATAAAACTCTAGTATATTAGACTCGTTGGCCTCTTTGAGCGCTACTGCTTCAGTCCACTTGGTGAAATAGTCCGTTGCCGTGAGAATCCACTTGTGGCCTTGGCTTGAGTTTGGGTTGATGACCCCGACGAAGTCCAATCCCCATTGCATAAATGGTTGGTCAACCAAAATTGGGTGCGATGGAAGTCTTCTGCTAGTCTTTCTTTGCACTGTGAAGAGTGCACATTTCTTGCACTTTCTTATCCATGTATAGAGTCATTGAACACACTTTGTGGGCCAATAATACCACTGCTTTCATTATCTTGAGAGAGTATTTGTTACTCGTGGGGCAAAATGTCACAGAATCTCCATCGTGAAAATCTCGTAACACCCTCTCAATTTGACTGTCCCAATGCACCTCAATAGAACTCCATTGCGTCTTTTTTGAACAAAACACCATCACAAGCACATATGGAATGGCTTGTAATCTAAAGTATCTCCTCTTTGCTTTGCTCATTTACGGAGGGCATAGGGCATGCGTAGGAAGTGTATCATATACGAGTCAACAAGGAGTAGGCACATCATCATTTTCATGTTCTTGACCATCCTGTAGTACCAAGGTAGTCTCTTTTTCATCACCTGCTTCAACTTGTTGACTCAAGGCTAGTTGTTCACATAGTCCCTTTCCACGTACTAGCTTTGTGACCTTGATCTCGATGTCATATTCCATGACACGAGTTATCCATCCTGCACGCTTCTCATTCAGATCCTTGTTTAGAAGGAAGTCCTTGACTCCCGCATGAGAGACCATCAATTGGATCTTGTTGTTTGAGACTAGGTGCTTGAATTTCTTTAAACTCCTGATCACTGCAAGGACATGCTTTTCAATGAAAGAGTATCTAGTTTCATATTCCTCCAAGCCTTGACTGAAGAAAGCAACTGGTTGCTCTAATCCTCCTTTGTTTTGTTGTACCAGGATTGCAGAAATTGTGTCCCCACCACCGAAGGCATATAACATGAAATCCTTGGAGAAGTCTGGATTGACGAGAGTTGGAGCTTGAGATATAGCCTCTTTTATTGCCTCAAAACTTGCCTTGCCTTCAGATGTCCACTTAAATGCCATGCTCTTCTTTAACATCAGCGTTATTGGTTTTACGAGAGCTGCAAAGTTTGGAACAAACCTGCGGACAAAATTGATCCTTCCTAAGAAGCTTTGAAGAGCCTTCTTGTGACTTGGCAATGGCAAAGCTTGAATTGCTTCGACTCTCTCTGGGTCAATCGTCAACCCTTCCTTTGAAACAATATGGCCTAGAAGTTTTCCCTCGTGAGCCAAGAATATGCATTTTTGGGATTGATGATACCCCAAATCTTCTACACATCTCGAAATACTTGCCTTAGATGAAAGAGGTGATCCGCTGCATTTTTGAGAATACAGTGATGTCGTCAAGATATATTAGAACTATTTTTTTGATCAACCCCTTAAATGTCATATCCATTGCCCTTTGGAAGGTGGCTCCGGCATTTGATAGCCCAAATGGCATCTTCTTGTAGGCATATGTCCCCATTTGGTGGTGAAAGCCGTCTTGAATTGGTCATCTTCTTTCACCATCACTGATTATACTGAGTAGCCATCTAGGAGAGAATCTCTACGAACCGGATCTACTTGCGATATTTGTTCCATTGAAGGAAGTGGGTAATGATCTTTGAGAGATGCCTGTTGAGGTCTCGGAAGTCACACATAACCTAATTTCTCCGCTCTTCTTCTGGCCAGGAACCAAGTTCGCATGACCCGACTTGAGTGCTTGATCGGGAATATAATGCTTGCCTCTATTAGCTTGTTAAGCTCTTTCTTCATTAGAGGCTCGATGTGAGGGTTGGTGGTCTACCTTACGCACGATGGGCTTAGCATCGGATCGATTCTATGGTATGTTGTGCCAAATTTGGATCGAATCCTCTTAAGTCTTCATAGCTCAAGCGAAGACATCGGAAATTCTTGGCAAAGTTGTATGAAATCTGATTTCTCTGCTCGGTGGCCACTTTACCAATTTGAAGTGTTTTGCCTTCCCAACGAGAATTGGCTCTGAATCTTCTCTCTTGACTTTGTATGTTAGCCTTTTCCTTACTGGCTGAGTCGTTAGGGTTGAAGATAGACTCAGCGTTACTAAACCCTTAGGAAGCTTGTTTGTCGTAGTTGCACTACTTGATCCCCATATTGCTTTTGCTCTAGCCTATCGATTTCTAGTGAGAATTCAGCTTCTTCTTGCAAGAAATTGACGATCATTGATCGTTCTCAAAACACTGCCCGACTTGTGTTATTATTGGGCTGCTTGGCCTTACTGACCACATGGATGTGTGGCTGCGTTTTTTCTCTTCGATGTTGTCAACCACATCAAGCGTTGCTCAATTGCTGCGAGCCTATCTGCGGCTTCATTTTCTTCACAGGTATGGATACTGATGTTGAAAGCTTGAAATCCTCAATGAGGTCCCATACCCTATTCTTGTAGCTCTTTAGCAAGTCGTTCTTTGTAGCATGTTGTCCCCTAACTTGGTTGACGATTAGCTCGCTATCTCCAAACACCTGCAAGTTCTTTATGCCCCTTTTCTGGCCCTGATGAAGTCCATGAATCAAGGCCTCATATTCGGTTGTGTTGTTTGAACAAGAAAACTGGAAACGAAAAGCTGAATAATACTTGATGTCTTGTGGTGAAATCAACATTGCACCACCTCCAGCACCTTGTCTGCTTCTCGAACCATCGAAGAATAATTTCCAAACTTTGCTTTCATCTCTTTGTTCAGGCTGAATGATGTCGGGAATGGGTGAATTTTCTTCGTGTACACAATACACGCCCAATTCAGATTCTTCAATTTCCTTATAGGGGTCAAATTCATGACTTTTGTTTGCCCATTCATCCAAAGTTAAATCAGGAATTCCCTCGACCTTAGTACCTGCTTCTAGATCACTTGAACACTCCTCCTGATCAAAGGCTGAGCAATTTGCATTGATAGGACCTGGTACATGAGGCTCGATATGGAAATTGGCAATTGATTCTGATCTGATTGTTGCTTTGGCCCCATACCTTGTTCTGAAAATCATGTGCGACCAATCTGCAGATAAATATCCACCAATCTTTGCAGTGAAGTCTCTTGATAAACACAACGCAAAGAGTGGCGGGAGGTCAATTACAGACACATCTTGCAGGACTGTAACATTAGGACATGAATGTAGTGTTAGGCTTAACCCCTTGATGATCCCCATTGTTCCCCCTTTGCCGTTCCATCTAGTTGTACTACCCCTTTCAGCCTTGGCTCATACTTGAGACCAGTTGATCCGCTATTTGCTTTGGCATCCTTTGAACTACTTGCTCTGAATCTATCATGCAGTTGTGTACCAAGTGGTTTCCAACAATCAATGAAACATAGAATGGTGGAGGCTTCAAATTTTTTCTTATCTGGCCCCCATCATGTTGCACTGCATTAGTGAGAACTTTCTCATGTCCTGGTTTGATACATTTGTGGCAGACCAATTAGCCATTGCAGCTTGCAATAAATCTCGTTGCCCTGGGATCGCCAGTGATTCCCACATGGAAATGTTCACATGTGTCTTCTTCATTTGATCGATGATGTTGAAGGGGATGAATTGTCCTTTTGCTGCCCCTTACTTGGTGCAACCTTTTCTGGAGCTTGAACAGGTGCATGTGTTGCTACAATAGGTACCTTAAGCTGATTTTGCACATTTGGAGCTATGTTTGGTCTGCTGACCCCTTGTTGTGTAAGAGTGGGTTGAGAAACAACTGGATTAGACGGTTGTCCCTCTCTATGCTTCTCTTCTTTTGGTGTGTTGGCAGCCACGCCTTGAAAAGGTTGTTGGTTAACTCCACGAAGTCTTCCGTTTGCCGATTTGCGATGTGGTTTCTGTCGGAGGTCCTTCTTGTTGCGTTTTCTTGCTTGATTCTCTTCTTGGCTTGGTTCTTGAGGAACACCAATGGTTTGCACCATCAAGGAGGCGATTCGGTGCACCATTGAAACATGTTGGTGATTGTGAGGAGATTGCGAGGGTAACACCGGTCGTACTCTCTGTGCCATGTTGTTTTGCGTTGGAACCAAGGCTCTTGAGGGCGTTGTTGTATTTGGATCATACGGCCGAAATGGCACAGCGGCTTGAGGTTGTCCTTGGTTCTGGTTTTGATTTGCGGCTGAGGTGGTGGTGGTCTATTTTGTTGGTATGAGGGCCTAGCACAGTGCTTGTGCTTGAGGCGATACTGGTCTAGCACTTTGAGCTTCTTTGTCTTTTGATAGTCACTAGCTCATTTCCAAGGTTCTGTAGTTGTTTCATGACCTCCTGCAATTCCTTTGAAGTATTTGAAGATGTGGATGCCTCATTATTGCTTTGATTTCTAGGAGTTGGAATGGGATTCAACTACGGTGCTTGGTAGTTGTAGGATTTCCCATATCACGGATAGAGAGGCATTGGCGGCCTTAGTGCAAGCTTGCCGGCTTGGATCAAAGCAGTTCTCTGCTCACGATTTTGTGTCATAGGCCCCAGCAGCAGTGTTGTCCCTCCCATTGATTGGATCATCATGGCTATGTCTGAATTTATAGCCTTTAAGAAATAAAGGAATGCTCCTTGGCGGTTGGTCTACGATTATTGGGATCTGTCCCATGTCCGTTGGAACACTGAAGTTGAAATCGCCATTTGTTCGTTAGGAGCCCTTTTGATTGTTGTCGTTGTTCAATAAAGATAAATTGTCCGCCCTCTCCCCGAATTGGCTGAAAAGAGTGAACAAAGTTGGTCCCGATTCGTAATAGACCCTTTGTAGGCTCTAAACCATTGTAAGGCCTTGCCTTTGAAAGATGAAGCCAACAACTTGATTTATGACATCCATTTCATTTATTTCGTGGATTGCGCATACATTAGCAATATCCTGGATGTGATCAATAGGAGTAGTATGATTTTCTCCTGTAAAATAGGGGATATTCTTTAGCGCTGCAACTGGAATTTGATTCTGAGCATTTAGGGCAAGTGGACTACTTCCCGTGAAATTGACAAAGGGATTCGGTGGTAGATGCGCCATTATGATTGGCCTAAGAACCCTGGTTGATGCGAGAAAAGGTCTACCAGGTGGAGGTGTAGACAAAGTCCTGTTAGGTGGGGATGGCGATCTTTGTGATCTTCTTCCTCTCCTTCCCCAACCTGGTGAAAGTTGCAAGTGGACAAATAGCCCTTCTTCTCGAGTATTAGACCTTGTCCGAATTCTTCTCATGTGCCTGGGCAACTTGTGCTGCTACACCACTGAACTCTATCCCTTCGGAGTCGCCAGATGTGTTAGAGAACAAGCCTCTAAAAGGCTGGATTTTGCCAAGTTACACACCAAACTTGACGGTATTGAAAATATAATTTGAAATTTGAAGGACCCAGAGGAGACAATCTTCAATCCGGAATTCGGGCCTTGTTGTGCAGCTGCGGATCCCCGAAAGCTACAGGCGGAACTCAGGTCATGCGATGCAACTCACAAAACCCGAATTGCTATGTGTCGGAACTTGGAACATGTCCGACATCCCTCAAAACCCGAAAAGCTGCTTTGATGCTCTCGGACCCCGAAAACCCGAAATCACTTTGTCGGGGGTAGGACCATGCAATGCATCCCCGAAACCGAAAACACTCATTTGCTTTGATGTTCTCGGATCCGAAATCCCGAAATCACTAAAAACCCGAAATTTTGAAAATCAAAATATCAAAAAACTAAAGATACCCTTTTGAAGATTACCCTCAGATCTACCAACTGTTGAAATTTTGACCTGTTTTGAGCAATATAAACCCTTGAAAATTGATTTCGGAGTTCAGGCTAGGAGGTGCAAAATCTGAAATTTGTAAAAAACTACAATTTTTGTGCAAATTTCATGAAAACTCCTTCAAATTTTGATGGAATGACCTCTTGGTCCCACCGGGCATGCCAAAACTGTTGGTGTCGAATCACAGCACCCCTGGGACTCTGCAACGCGATGGGTTGAAAGTCTCAGTGCGATTGCACAACATGGAGCTTTTCCCAAGTGTGGGACCTCGCGAAATCGGAAAAGCTCTCCGGATGAAGGCCGGCTCCTATTCCTCTGTTCAGATGCACCAATAAAAGCGAGAGGTTTACCCAAAAACCTAATCTAACTACGAGGAGACAGGGGAGAGAGAAATGCATAAAAATAAACCTAAGCTAAGGAGGTGATGCAGGAATGTTGAACATATGCTTTGCAAAATAAACACAAACCACATAGATGTAATACGAACACCATGCACTGAAACCAAAATGCAATGAGAGATCAAGAATGATGCAATGAATACATGAAGAGGGTTTAGAAAAATCACGAGACATGCATTATATTGCTCAAAGGTCGATTGATACATACAAAATGCCGAGAGGCAAAAAGGTTGCATTACAATCCATATGGGAGGTTTGAAAACTCCACAAATCCTCTTGCAAGCAGGAGAGAAGGGAGGATGCAAAACAGAAATGCCCAACCCTTTACAAAGAGCCCTCCTTTACAATTTATAGAAGGGAAAGAGATGGAGAAGTGAGAAAATCGAGATTTTCCCAACCACCTCCAAAACTGTGCCTAACTCCATCCATCATGGCGGTAGGTAAGAACCTCAACGACCCAAAAATGGCGAACTATCATATTTCCCGCGTCAGGTCCGTTCAGTCGGGTTCGGGACTCTCCTCTGCATCCGCATCGGGCTTGGAGGACACCGCGGCATGTGTTTGATGTTCGTGCTTTCCCGAAACCCGCATCCGCCGCTATTACCAAATTTCCTTTGTTTTCGGGTTCGGGGGTGTAACTTGCATGTGCATCGGGTTTGGGAGGTGGCTCGACATGCTTTCGCCCCATGCCTTTCCGACTTGTTCGCCCGACCCGGAAACTCGATTTCCCTTTGCTATCGGGTTTCAAGACCCCCAACATGTTCTTCTGTCGGGTTTTCTAACCCCTCCGACACATTCTTTGCTGTCGGGTCTTTCCGCCCCTCCGACATGTCGTTCCATCATGCTTCTCCACCCCGAAAACCCGATTTCCTTTTGCATCGGGTTTTGGAGAGATCCAAGGATGACCTCTAGATTCTGGAAAACCTTAAATTCAGCTTCGGGAAAAAAATTGATGGTCAAACCAAACGAGTAAACCAAGTGTTAGAGGATATGCTTAGGATGTATTACATGGATCAAAAATACAAGTGGGAAGAATATCTTCCATTAGTGGAATTTCCTATAACAACACTTTTCATTCTTCGCTAAAAATGTCACCATTTGAAGCGTTGTATGGGAGAAAGTGTAGAACTCCTATCAGTTGGGATAGTATTGAGGATAGAGTGTTAGTGGGCCCTGAAATGTTAACAGAAATGGAAAAGCAAGTGAAGCTCATTTGTGAGCAATTAAAAGAAGTTAGTGACAAGTAGAAGAGTTATGCAAATCCAAAACGTGTAAACAAAAATTTGAGCTTGGAGATAAATTTTTCTTAAGGGTTAAGCCCAAAAAGAGCTCAATAACATTTGGCAAGTCTTTCAAGTTGTCACTAAGATATGTTGGACCATTTGAAATCCTTGAAATCATAAGTCCAGTTGTATAACTTTTGGTGTTACCTCCTAGATTTTCTAAGATGCATGATGTTTTTCATATTTCCTTGCTTAATAAGTATGTTTCATATGTAATACATGTCCTTCATTTGAAATCTTTACATGTTCAAGATCCGGGAATCGTGGCGAGTTGAACCTATTAGAGTGTTGGAAAATCATAGATTGTACCTAATAAATAGAGATATCACGCGCTGAAATGTCTAATGCGACCAGTATTTATAAGAAAGTGCAAGTTGGGATAATCTGGAAGAGATAAAAATTGTGTTTCCTTATTTGTTTCAATAATAAAAATTGATATTTGACAATATTTTATGAAATACTTGATATTATATTATATTCTTGATGACTGAAAGGATGAGATTCTATCATATTCTTTGGATGTTTGAAAATTTGGATGATTTTAAGGTTGTTACAACCAATAAATTTAAATACAGATAAACTAAAAGCTAGAAAATTTTCATTTTTTGGATAAAAATGTTGATTGTTTTCCTTAGTTGTATGATAATAATTCATGTTTGATTATTTTGTCTTCTATTAATGAGTAAAATCATTAAGAAAATTATTCATTAAGGGGGAAAGTATGTCACATCCATCATTTTCATTTTGTTTTGTCGCAAGAATAAGTTGTAATATAGAAAGTGATTTGTGAAGGCAAGGGGATAAGCATCGTTTCTTAGCTGAGTTTGTAGCTATACATGCGTATGTATATCCTGAAAAGGATATATATACTTACACATACGTAGTTGCATGCCAACCATGTAACAACACTTTTCATCAAGCATTTGTGGATTACTTGACATTTATAACTTATTTTGTTGTACTTGGTTGTATGAATTTACCTTACCTTACTATGTGCAATGATTTCGTAACATTGGTATGCTATTTCGGTAATGTACCTATTTATGTGATTCTCTTTGTTGTAGTTAATGTTTTGCTAATGTTGGTAAATTTGTGACATGGTTGTAATTGTATTATTTCAGTATTGAGAAATAATTATAACTATTTGATGATACTAACCTTCTTGTGTTATTACATTGGTCGTAGACCACATAACATATAAAAATGTTTTCATTATGGTGTTGTAATGTTTCTGGAAATGAAACAAGGTAATGTATTAAGGATGTTTGATGGTCATGAAAACATAGTCATTGAAAATTTTAAACATTAAGTAATATGGTTGGGCAAGTGCACGGAGATGGGGGAGCAAAAAGAGGCCAATTTTTTTATTTGAAGCCAAACGTGAGGGCGTTTTGAAAAGTGCAACTGCGTTATGAATTATTAAGATTGGTAATTACCAAGCCTAAAACACCCTCGCGTTCCTATTTACAATGTTGTATATGTGCATTTGGGAGGGATATATTTACTAAAATAAATGTTTAATTTTTTCATTTATTAATCTTTATACTTTATTATTTCTTATACTTTAAATTTATTTTAGTAAATATAAGAAATTAGAGTCACTTTGTGCCTTATAGAGCTAGTCTCACAAGTCTATCGACCACGAGTTTAGAAGATAGTTTTTATATTCTAATCGGTGAGACATAGGTATTTGTCAGGATTTCAACATTCACCCTAAAGCTTTTAGGGTTTAACTTCTACAATTGATATATTTTGTGAAAGGATATAGTAATTGTTTAGGTTTTTGGGTCTTCTTGATTGGTAATTGACATTTGTAGGAGTTTTAGATGTGTCAAAACTATATTTTATAAACCTCACAACTCCCAAAGTAGCAACAAATACTTGAAATATGGACTCATGCAGTTCCTTATAACACATAATAAATAAAAACACATATATAAGTTTTTATCAATTCAAATAATCAAGGGAATGGTCATCATGAGGTCTATGAAGGATCTAAAACATCACGAGGACAATGGGCACAATCAATAAAATAATGAGGTGCAGCAAAGGATCTAAACATCAAGAGCTTCATTGTGATTCAAATCATCAAGAGAATGGTCATCGGGAGTAGGATAAGTGAATTTTACCACGAGTGATGGTGGTAATCATCTTAGGCTCACAAACAATACATATTTTATGAGAGTGTTTCTAAACACTTAATCAATGCTTAGTAATGAACTCACATCTTGCAAGTCAGGGAGGTGGAATTCATAATGTTTCAGTATAGTGTGGAGGTCAAGAACATGGAATTCATTCTCATACATTCCTCCAAGTTTCATTCAGGATCAATCCTTTTATCAAGAGGAGGAAACCTATCTCCATGAGGAGAAATTGAGAAAGAGGGTGTTCAGACATCATAAGCATGCTTCCACTTAGGTGACATCTTGGGCAGGGAGGTGAATTATGAGATTAAGAAGAGATCATCATGTTCAAAGGTGAAATGTGAGGCTCAAGGAGTGAATTGATGATCATCATATCTTAACTCTACCATTATGTCCAAATATCTTCGAGAAACAAATAAAAATGAGATAGTCAGGATATTGAGGCATCCAGGACCATCATGTGTGAAGGATCAAGAAGTCACCTATTCTCATGAGAGGGATATGAGAAAGAAGTGTATGAGCATCCTAAATCTGATTCCATTCAAGGAGGATTTTGAAGCCTAGAAGGGTAAGAGGATGATCTTCATATGGAGATGTTGTCATGTGAATTGACTAACCCAAAAATGCAAAAATTAAACCATGCAGTGTTGGAAGCCTTCAAGGTGTTCAAAGCAATTTATGAAGATTTAGAAAAAAATTGACCCGATCGTGCATAGTACATTCAATAACGGGTTTTTCAGGTGCAAGGAATGAGAAGTCAAATTGTTAACCTTGACTTCTTCGATTGATTTCGAGAACTCTATAAGGATTTAGGAGGAAACCAATTAGGAAATGGAAATATTGAATAATCCTTTACATTGTGGGAACATCCATTTTTATCCAAGGCCACCGAAGGTGATACTAGCAATCATCTCATACTATCAAGCAATACATACCTCTCAAGAGTGTTTCTAAACACTTAATTAGTGTTTGGTAATGAGCTCAATACATTTTGGAGGTTAGGAACATGTGATTCACCTTCAAGTTCTAATTCCACGTGGATAAAATTGATCAAAAGGGTGTTCTCTGCAATGGTATCATAGTCTTCTCCATGCAATGGTGTGACTCAAGAAGACTCCTAAGTTTTATAACCCAATTCTAGGTAGATTTATCTTCTAAGAATCCTTATCAGCTGAGATATTAATATTTTCTTGTTGAAACCCCAAAATAGGGTTTTAGATAACCTGATAAGGAGAAAATTCATATTTCTTATCATACACACCCTTCTTGACTCATTTACTTATTGAATAAGATTTAGGAGGATTAAATTCAAGTTTCTTATTTTATAACCCAAATCTGTGGACACCTGATATGCTCCCAACATTAAGCTTTAGGTGAGAAAAACTCGAGAATTAACAAAACACATTCAAGGTTGGAAGTAAATGCTAGATGTCATGAATTACCACTGTATATTTGTAATGAAATTATTTAGATAGATCTAAATATGAGCCATAATAGAACACTAAGAACACCAAAATGTATATAAATGATCACAATATGCAAGTATAAGTTATAAGACTAAGGGTGTAGCAATATTCAATCCCTTTCCTCTTGATAAACATCAATATGTGCATCCTTCCAATCATTATGCATCCTTCCTCTGACCAGCCTGCCTTTAGTTCAACCTTCACCTTGGCTCAAAGGAAATTCCTAACAAGGTTTTAAAGTTTTTTAGTGTGCAAGGATGATTACCCAAGGTGATAAATTAATTCAGTGAAAAATAATTTCCTCTGGAGGCCTAAAAAGGCCGTTTTTTTTTCCATTTTATAGCTAGTAAACAAACTTCAGGAATGTTTAGGAAATTCTAAAGCATCTGAGGGTGATTTTGGAGATTATTTAAGGTCTCTAAAGTAATTTAGTAAATAAAATACCATTCAAGATCCATTTGTTCAACAATGGGTATTCAAGGTGTAGGGAATGAGAGCTTAACCAATGAATGTTGTCTTCTATGGAATATTCTAGGAGTTCCTGAATGAGTTAAGAGGAAAAAATATGCATCAAATGTGTAATAGATAGTTACTTAGACAATGGGTTCAATAAGGAGAATCATGAGGTCTGTGAAGCATCTAAAACATCAAGAACCTCATTAAAATTCAATTCATCAAGGGAATGATCATCATGAGAATGATGAGAAAGGATCACCATGAGTGGTGATGGTAGTCATCTCGAGCTCACAAAAATGTGTTGGAAAAATCATTTATCACTAGGACAAATTAATTGATTTTCACGAACGCTCTAGGACAATGTCCCTCCTGCTTGAAGGGGAGGATCCCTTATTGTATGTAAATGAAAAAAATCTATGTGATTGGAAAAGAGGTCAAGGATCCAATAGGCACACTCCACTGCACCTACAAAAAAAGCTTGCAATTTTATGCTAGGGAGGAATTTGTGAAGAAGGTGAAGTATTTGGAGTGGTAATTTAGAGAGAGGGGGCTTAATATTACGAGTAGGATAAATCATATGCTTACAATTATTAAACAAAAATCATCAACACACAATTATAAAGAACAATAACTTTGGTAATCATATCAAGACAAAGTGAATCATGAGCATAAAATCTAATTCATTTATTAATGCAGAAAATATAAAACACCCTTCTTGATTGACATTTTTACAAAGCTGCAACATGAGAGAGAGAGGAAACACATAGAAATTAAAATATAAAATTTTCTATCTTTTTCTTATTCTTGGTAGTTATCTACTCATGAACTTACAAAATTGACAATCCCTTGAAATTGGGGTGTCATCACAATTTATAGCATTACAATGGACCTTTCATCTCCCTCGCATGACT
The DNA here is from genome assembly GCA_018340775.1 of Taxus wallichiana var. yunnanensis. Taxonomy (NCBI): domain Eukaryota; kingdom Viridiplantae; phylum Streptophyta; class Pinopsida; order Cupressales; family Taxaceae; genus Taxus; species Taxus wallichiana. The sequence continues at coordinate 520,170,104 of CM031236.1, read as the reverse complement.
TTTCAACTCCCCTTATGAACCTTCATGTTCCTTCATCACTCGTGACCTTTCATATTCCCTCGTCACTTGACTTTTCAACTCCCCTTGTGAACCTTCATGCTCCTCGTCACTCATGACCTTTCACCGTCCTTCATCATGAAGTGATGCCCAATTTCATCTTTTGGTCTCACGAAAACATCTTTGGGTTGCCTAAAACCTCTTTGACATGTGACAAGAATTTTCTATCACAACACTTTGTGGTCACACAAAATCATTTTTTGGACGTGCGAAAGCATCTCTAGGTTGCCTAAAACCTCCTTGATGCGTGACAACATCTTAGGATGCTTGCATAACATCCCTAGGTTGTACAAAACCTCCTCGACGCACAACAAGACTTTTTGTAATGTGAAAAAAATTTGTGGTCACACAAAAACAATTTTTGGTTACCTAAACCTTCTTGACGCGCAACCACACTTTGTGGTCGCATGACAACATCTTTGAGTCGCATGACCAAAATTGTTTTCTTCACTTCGGGGTCAAAATTTAATGAAATTTGGTCGTCAAATATATTAATATTTATGGAAAAGGGCCAATGAATCCAATGGGACTATTATAAGTCTTGAAAATTAAGTCTTCATTAGTTTTTAGCCATATATTCAATTTTTATCAAGCTATGCACCGATGAGTTGGGTGAAAAAAATAGTTTTCGATGAAACAAATACAAACAAACTTATGGGTAATGGAGAGAATTAAAAATACACTTTTTGGGTTTTTATTAAACTCATAACACATCGTGGAGTGTCCAAAACTTTCAATCAATTTCAATCTTATAAGAGGACTCTTTATTTATACTACAAGACAATTTTACACATCTCAATGTGTAGACACTAAATCACACACTGAGTACATTTCTAGGTCTTAATCACATACCACTATTCATATGATTCCTAAGTGAGAAAACTAGTAATTGACATCTATGTTTGGCCTATTTTCTATCTTTTTGGTTTCCTCTTTAGTCTTTGGACCCTACATCCTAGTCTAATTTGCATTTCTTTAGATTTCTTGACTCAAGACACCAACGCCTGTGCACCATCATCCCCTCAGGCGCCCTGAGTGATTTTTATATTTCTTGCCCCTTTTGGACCTCTTTTATCTTTTGGGCATCTTATTTTTTATGGTTCAAACTTTTAGCTATCAATTACAAAATTCAAACAAGGGAATCATATAAATACAAGTTATATGACCATAATAAAGGACCAAGCTCTAAGAATCTACTATCACAACCTAAGGTTGCATTCAAATGAATTCTAAGAGCATCAATGCATACATTTAGCTATCATTTAAGGGACAAACGACTACATTTTAAGCATGCACTTCATAGGTGGGAAAGTTCATTTTGACATCCACACATCTATCTACATTGCTATATCTAGCTCGCTTTCGCTATTAAGTGCATCTTGCACAAGAGCTTCCTAGGCGTCATTCTTGCACACACACACAAGAACTACATGGATTTTGAGATGTAGTGCAACATTTGGTCCTAATTTCACTCATTCGGGTGACCAGGAGCTAGTTCGACTCCTATTTACATCTTTTATTTTTAGGATTTGATGTGTTTTGGGGTTTTCTAGGACATAATTTGTTTTGCGGGTTATAGGAGAATATGCGGACATAGTACGAAACATATGCGACCAACAATGAAGGTTAGTGACATTGGTGTGACATAAGAAAAATTAGTTCCGAGGTTCTCGCATAGTCACAGGAACCTAGCAGAGGTCTCTAGCACCATGTCCAGTGCCCCTAACCCGATCCAGGATATTTTGTGTGTGGTTTTAATAGTCTCCTCCTCCTGTTCATCGAGTCTTCCGATCCGAACACTTTGGGATTCATTGCAAAATCAGCTAAGTCCTTTATCCTCTTTTTTATACCTAGGGTTTCAATTTACATTTGTTTATTGCTTGTGTCAAACCTATACTTTAGCATTTTATTTATCACATGTGAATATGCAATATCTAGGGTTTATCATATTTCAATATCTCTGTTAAATCATTTGGTGAACTGTCTCTTTCGAATGCTCTTGGGTCCTCATCTCATCATGGATATCTTTATTCATTATTTATGCTAGCCAATCCTTATTGTAGAGATAAAATCATTTCTCTCTTGGATAATACTCACATTCCTTATGATACTCATCAGGACAAAGTATATCAGTTATTCGTAAATACATTTTCTCAAAACCTTACTTTTCTACATGATACAACTTCGATCTTTCTGTTTATGATAATTATCCTCCCTATATATATACATATATATATATATATATATATATATATATATATATATATATATATATATATATATATATATCAGCTAGCATTCATAATTGGGGGTATCAAACGAACTATGATTGATAGTGGATCTTACCTAAATCTTTGTACTCTATCACTCCTTGATACATCGGTATTTCCTCTAATTTCATTCACCCAACATCCATTTCTCTTCATGCATATGATTATTCTATGCTTTTTTGCATAGGCACTATCACCTTACCATTCACGGTTGGGCAAAAATGATTCCTATTATATTTTTGTGATCGATTTCCTAGTTTATACAATTCCTTACTTGGTAGGCCATGGATTCATGCTATGCATGAAGTGCCATATAAAGTTCATTGGTGTGTTAAACTATTACGTGAGGGTTGTGATTATACCATAGTCATTGATCATGACCCATTCAAATATTTCTGCCTAGATCCAACCATTGTGTTACCTAAACCAACCACATTGCTATTATACATCCGATTGTTTATCAACAACTGCGGACTATCCTAACAACTTGCCTCCACTCGAAGGAACTATTTGTGCATTAGACATCATTCCATATGCTTCAAAGTATCACCCCCTCTTTCTACTAATTCTATGGTCATGTTAATTCAAAATTACAACACCCCTAATTGATTGTGATTTTGTGTAGGAGGCAACACATGAAACCAGCATAACATGGGATTATCTTGTAGTGTAGGAACTTGCAAGTAGGATAATCCTCTGGAGAAAGCCGGCTTCTTTCTCTAACCTAGTGCCAACTTATCCAAAGTGCGAGATAATGAAAATCTAAACTAACCCTATTCTAATGCTTTCGAGGAGACATGGATAGAAAGATGCATGAAATAAAACTACTCTAAGTGAAGGTGATGCACCAAGAAAGGATGGACAATCCCGGTGAGTGAAAAATAGGAGGCTGAGAAGGAGAGGGATGGTAAAAATCCACAGTCTAGGACAACAATCAATTCCCTAAATTACTAAAACACAACAAACTATGGGCCCTACAAAGAGATAGATATATGCACAATATACTTATAAATGTAATGGAAGGCGAGAAGATGCAATTCATACAAGTTAGGGAGAAAATGGCCACAAAACACATATTCATTGCTCGAAGCATGCACAATACATCATATCATAAGCACAAGACAAAATATTTTACAATAAGCCCAATTTCGAGGCCTTTAGCTCATAATAGCTTTGTAACAATTTTGACAGAGTTCTTTTTCCTTTTGGAAAAATCCCCCTCAAAATGAGGCAAATTTTACAATATATAAGGAAAAAGGGGGTTACCAACAACCATGATGCATTAAAAAGGTATGTGCAACCATCCATTTTGGTACTTTTCTTGCACGAGTGGTCATGGGTGCCATGCCTCATTAATTCTAGTTGTTGGGATTTCATTCATTCACCTACCCTCGTGAGGCTTATAACCCATCCATCCATGTCGTACAACTATAAGCTAACCATCCTGTGTGTTGTGCAAATGTGAAGGGGTGCAACGAGCATCAAAACATTTTCTATACACATAAAAAAATGTGACCCGACCAACCCCTAGGCGTCCAACCCCAACCCCAGACCCGACCAACCCCAGGCACCCCAACATCTAGCCATCGTGCAAGTGTGACGGGTGAGACAGGCATCAAAAACTGATCATATGTGTAAAAAAATGTGACCCGACCAACCCCGGGCATCTAACCCCCATTGACCAACCCCAAACATCAACCCCGGTGACCAACCACGGGCATCCAACCCCATCAACCCCCCCTAGGCATCCAACCCCTAGGCATCCAACCCCAGTCCAACCCCTGGCGAATAACCCCAAGCATCCAACCCCCAGTGAAACAACCCCAAAGGCGTCCAACCACTAGCCGAACAACCCCTGACATCAATCCCCACCACCAACCCCGGGCGTCTAATCCCCGGCCGACCACTCCCGAGGCATCCAAACCCCATCGACCAACCCCTAGGCATCCAACTTGTATATGACCAATGGACGACCACCTTACGAAGGCGATAACTTGAGCTCTTGGATGAGTTTTCAAGTGAAATTTTATCACCTAGAAAAGTCTCCTTATTTCTCTAGATTGCTGGTTGTGCGCGAGGAGAAAGAACTGCATTGGGAAGTGGATGATGCTTCAATATGTCTCATCTTTTACACCATGTAGGGAATGGAAATGACTTCCATAGGAACTTTTCTATACTTATAATTCCTAACATTTCTATCAAAATCTTCTATTGAATTTCAAGTCCTCTTTCACGCTGCAAACTCCTTAAGGCCCAAAAGTCTACTTCTGATGGATGGCCCCAAGACCTCTGAAACTTCCCTGAATCATTTGCAATGCTTCCCAAACTTGAAAACCCAATTGTATCATTCCATATTGATCCATGAATCACTATCCATTTCTCAACCCATCCTCCCAAGTTATCTATTTACGGGGGGTAAAAATAGATAGCAATTGGTGACTGCGAGGATGATCTGCTGCTTGATCTTGAAGACTAGTGACCTTAGGGGATCCATTAGGCATGGAGTCATATTGATTTACGAACTATCCTATCACTTGAAAAAAATCTATCTTCCAACCTCTAGGGCGCTACTGGATATTTTCATTTCAAAAGAAACCCCTGGTTGAGGATTGGTTGCTTCGTCACCAAACTTTTCCTAAAACTGGAAAGTGCAAGAGCAACAAGGGCACAACTATGTACAAACACAAAAGGACATACACATTCCAAATATAATATGTAGAGAGTGCACAAACACTTATTACAAAAGTAACCTAAACTAAAACAAGGCGATGTGCTACAAGCACTTGGAGGAATTACAACTCCTAAACTAATATGTACAAGAAGAAAATTTCACTCAATAACAATGCTTGAGATAGATTCCATTGACTAGAATCTGCAGTTCTTCTCCATCCAACCTTGATAGCTGGAAAGCATTGTTTTCTTTACAACCTGAAATCATATAAGGGCCACTCCATATTGCATCAAACTTGGAGTGCCTTCCCAAATTTTCCTTGTCTACATCCCATTTAAGGACCAAATATCCCTCTCGAAAGTTTCTAGCCTTTTCTTTCTTGTCAAAGCACCTCTTGATCAATGCTTGATCCTTTTCCATGATGTGCATGGCTTGGTTCCTCATCTCCTCCAACTCCATGAGCTCTGCATATCTAGCTTCCATGGGTTCGAACTCGGATAGTTCTAGTTGTTTCATGAGTTCCAATGTGGGTAATTCGAGGGATATAGGTAGCCTTTCCTCCCTTCCATAGACTAACATGTAAGGAGAGTTCCCTGTTGACTTCTTGGGAGTAATCCTATCAGCCCACAAGGCTGATTTCAACTTGGCATGCCAAGTTCTCTGGTTCTCATCTAGAGTTCTCCTTATAATTTTCAAAAGATTTTTGTTGGTGGACTCTACTGTCCATTACCCTATGTGGGTAGTAATTTGATGAGGTGCTCAAGTATATCCCATTTTTACTACCCACTCGTGATCTTGGAACCTAGGAATGCTAAAGCATTATCTAATATAATGGTGGTGGAACTCGAACCTCGTCACTATCCCTTCATAAAAATCTAGTATGTTGGCTTCATTTTCTTCTTTGAGTGCAACTGCCTCCATCCACTTGGTGAAATAATCTGTGGTTGTGAGGATCCATTTGTGGCCCAAGCTAGAATTTGGATTAATCACTCCAATGAAATCCAACCCCCATTGCATGAATGGTTCATTTACAGAAATGGGGTGGAGTGGAAGGGCTGTTAACCTCTCTTTGCCTATGAAGAAGGAACACTTTTTACACTTCCTAATCCATGCATAACAATCATGAAAAATGTTAGGCCAATAATAAATTGCCTTCATAATTCTAAGACCTATCACCCTTGTAGAAAAATGGCCACCTATTTCTCCATCATGAAATTCATGTAGCACCTTCTTTATCTGATCTACCTTGAGGCACCTTAGGAGGACACCATTTACATCTTTCTTGAACAAGATACCATCAATCAATACAAATGGGATACAATAGAGCCTGAAATATCTTCTTTTGGCCTTGTTTAGCCCTTGAGGGCTTTGAACTGTTTGAGAAAATGGACTATATCTTGAGTCCAACAAGGATCGGAGTGAGGCATCAGATGATTGCTCTTGATCGTCGCGTAGCACCAAAACAACCTCCCCTTTACCACTTGACTCGGCATGTTGTCTCGAAGCTAGCTGCTCACATAATCCCTTTCCCTTGACCAGCTTGGTTACCTTAATATCAATGTCATATTCCATGACCTTGGTTACCCAACCAACCCTTTTTCATTGAGGTCCTTGTTTAAAAGAAAATCTTTTATACCAACATGTGTGACTAGTAGATGAATCATATTATTTGACACTAAATGTCTAAACTTATTCAAACTTCTAATCACGGAAAGGACATGTTTCTCAATGAATGAATATCTTACCTCATAGTCCATAAGGCCTTGGCTAAAGAATGCAATAGGCTGCTCCAATCCTTCCTTACTCTGTTGCACCAAGATTACGGAGATGGTGTCGAACCACCGAATGCATATAGAAAGAAGTCTTTGGAGAAGTCCAGATTAATGAGAGTTGGAGCTTGAGATATGGCCTATTTGATAGCTTTGAAACTCTCCTTTCCCTCTATTGTCCATTTGAAATCAAATTCTTTTTCAACATCATCGTTAATGGCTTCACAAGAGTGGAAAAATTTGGTACAAACCTCAAAAAAAATTATCCTCCCCAAGAAGCTTTGGAGAGCCTTCTTATGACTTGGTAATGGTAGAGTGCGGATGGCTTCTACCCTCTCCAAATCAATTGTCAGTCCTTCCTTTGACACAATATGGCCTAAAAGTTTACCTTCATGTGCCATGAATATGCACTTTTTGGGTTCAAGGACACTCCAAACCTCCTGCACCTTTGGAAGACTTGTCTGAGGTGAAAGAGGTGAATTTCTACATTTTTAGAAAATACAGTGATGTCATCAAGATATACAAGCACTATTTTATTTAACAACCCCTTAAATGCCATATCCATTGCTCATTGAAATGTTGCTCTAGCATTTGATAGCCCAAATGGCATCTTCTGTATGCATAGGTGCCCCATTTTGTGGTAAAGGTTATTTTGAATTGATCCTCCTCTTTCACCATAATCTGATTATAGCCCGAATATCCGTCTAAGAGGGAGAATCTTTCTGAACCGGCCACTACTTGTAGAATCTACTCCATGGAGGGTAACGGATAGTGATCCTTGAGGGAGGCCCTATTTAAATCCTAAAAATCCACGCACAACCTGATTTCCCCATTCCTTTTCCTAACCGGCACCTAGATTTTCCACCCAACTTGAGTGTTTGATTGGGAAAATGATACTCACCTCAATGATCTTATTCAACTCCTTCTTATGAGAGGCTCTATATGAGGGTTGACCGACCTTTTTTTCTGACGGGCTTAGCCTCGGATGCAACTCAATGGTGTGTTGTGCCAATTTTGGGTTAAAACCCTTCAAATCCCCATAGCTCCATGTAAAGACATCTGGGAATTCCTGGAAAAGTTGCACAAGGTCATACTTTTCTTGTTCATTGCTCATCTTGCCTATTTGGAGTGTCTTACCTTCTTCAACCGAAATGGGCTTAGAATCCTCCTTTTGACTTAAATATTGGCCTTCTCTTTCCATAATTGATCATTTGGGTTGAAAATTGACTCTAAAGTCACTAAACCCTTTGGCAATTTGTTTTTCCGTAGCTACACTATTTTCTCTCCATATTGTTGCTCCAATTTCTCTTGATTTTTTTTTGAGAACTCAACCTCTTCCCATAAAAAAATTTATGATCTATTGATCATTCTCAAAAAATTGCCAGCTTGTGATATTATCCATTACAGTTGGCCTTACAATGACATGAATATGTGGTTGTGCTTTATCTCTCTTGATATTGTCCACCACATCAAATGTCGCTCCAATTATTCTGAGCTTGTCTCACGGCTTCATTTTTTTTTCGTGGTATGGCTTGAATATTGAATGCTTCAAGGTCTTCAATCTGATCCCATACCCGATGCTTATAGGATTTGAGCAGACCATTTTAGCAGCATTTTTTCCCCTGACTTGGTTTGTAATTAACTCACTATCCCCAAACACTTGCAAGTTTTTAATACCTTTCTTTCTTTCCCAATGTAATATGTGAATCAAGGCTTCATACTCAGCTACATTGTTTGAGCAAGCGAATTGAAAACAAAAAGTTGAGTAATATTTTGTACCTTGTGGTGAAACAAGCATAGCTCCCCCTCCAACACCTTGCCTCCTCCTTGAGCCATCAAAGAATAGTTTTCATACTTCATTATCATCTTTAGCATCTGGCTTGGTGATACTAGGAAGTGGTGAATCCTCTTCGTGTAAACAATAGACCCCTAATTTAGATTCTTCCATTTCCTTGTATGGATCGAAAGCATGTCCCCTCTGAGCCCAATCATCAAGAGTTAGGTCTGGAATGCTCCTAACCTTTGTATTTGTCTCTTGATCCTCCACACATTCCTCTTGATCAAATATGGTACAATTTGCATTGATTGGGCTGGTACATGAGGCTCAATATGGAAATTTACAATAGGTTCAGACTAGATTGTAGCCTTAGATCCATACCTCATTTTGAATAACATGTGTGACCAATCAGCAGACAAGTAGCCTCAATTTTAGTGGTGAAGTCTCTTGACAAACACAATGCAAAGAGTGGTGGCAAGTCTATGATTGATACATCTTGCAAGACGGTCACATTGGGACATGCATGTAATGTAAGGCTCAACCCTTTGATTACTCCAACCATTGTTATCGATTGTCCCATCTAATTGCACCACACCTTTAGAAATGACTTCATATTGAAGACCCAACTGATCGGCTATTTGTTTTGGCATTACAGAGCTACTTGCTCTCTGAATCAATCATGCAATTATGTACCAACTTATCTCAATGATCAATGAGATATAGAATGGTGGGGGCTTAAAATTTTTACCTTGTTGGCCTCCTTGATTTCCTCTGGATGAGCTGCATTGGTGAGTACCTTCTCCTTCTCTTTGGATGATTGATTCGATGTTGACCAATTTGCCATAGCAGCTTGCAGCAGGTCTCTTTGTCCTAGGATAGCTAATGACTCCCACATTGAGATGTTTACATTTATTTTCCTCATCTGCTCAATAATGTTGAATGGAGATGAGCTATCTCTTCTGCTACCCCTTACTTTGCATAGTTCTTTCTTACACATGGGTTGTTACAACGACCCTTGAGCTGGTCTAGAAGGTGGCTTGGGCTGACCTTGCACATTGGGAGTTGCATTTTTGTTATCGATAACTTGTTGGGTGATAAAGGGTTGTGGATCATTTGAATTGGATGAATGTCCCTCTCAATATTTCTCTTCTTAGACCATGTATTGGTTGCTACACTTTGAGAAGGGGCTTGATTTATACCACATAAATCTTCAACATGCCAATTGATAAGGGTGGTCTCATTTAGAGGTGCTTCTTGAGTTTCTTCATGTTGTTGATTCCCTTCTTGGCATGTCTCTTGTTCCACACCCATTGTTTTCACCATAAGAGCTTGATTCAAAGTGCCATTGAAACACATCGACTGGTTATGAGGTTGATTACATGGGAAACACCAGTCATATTCTTGAGCCATGTTGTTTTGAGCTGGAACCAAAGCCCTAGATGTTGAAACTACATTAGGGTTGTAAGGCTGAAATGGTCTAGCAGTTTGAGACTACCCTTGGTTTGGATTTTTCTTTATTTCCTGAGTGGGAGGCTTGTTAGGCTGATATGGAGGCCTATTTGTTTGAGCTTGAGGTTGGTAAGGTCTGGAGCTCTGAGCTTCTGCTTTTGATTGTCACCAACTCATTCCCCAAATTCTATAATTGTTTCATGACTTCCTGGAGTTCCTTAGAAGTACTAGAAGAAGTGGAGGCTTCATTCGAACTCTGATTTCTTGGAGCAGGGATGGGAGCTATTGTAGGTGTTTGATTAGGATTAAGATTCCCCATATCCGGATAGAGAGGCATAGGTGGCCTAGGTGCAAGTTTACTAGCTTGAATTAGGAAATTCTCAGCTCTAATGGCTATGGCATAGGCATATGGTAGGGTTATTCCTCCCATAGATTGTATCATAATAGATATATCAGAATTTAGAGCTTTAAGAAAATAGAGAAATGCACCTTCAACTATTGGTTTGACCACAATTGGGATCCTTTCCCATGTTCTTTGAAATATGGAATTGAAGTCTGTCATTTTCTCAGTTGGTGCCCTTTTGATTGTAGTCATTTCTCAAAAGGGATAAGTTTTCATCCCTCTCCCCAAAATGGCCACATAAGGTGTGCATAATTGATCCCAATTCTGAATTGACCCTACTCCCAAGCCTCTGAACCACTACAACGCTTTTCCTTTGAAAGAAGAAGCCAACAACTTGACTGCAACATCCATCTCAACAATCTCATGTATGGCACAAACATTTGCAATGTCTTGAATGTGGTCGATGGGAGTTGTGTGATTTTCTCTAGTGAAGTATGGGATATTATTTAATGCTACTATCGGGACCAATTTTTTGCATTAAGGGCAAGTGGACTACTGCCCATGAAATTTGCATAGGGGTTTGGAGGTGGCTGATTTGGTGGTTGTAGGTGAGCCATCTTGAGTGGCCTGAGAAACCTAGTTGATTGAAGAAAGGGTCTACTAGGTGGAGGTGTGGATAATGTTCTATTTGGTGGAGATGGAGACCTTTGTACTCTTCTTCCTCTTCTTCCTCTTCCTAGAGATAACTGCAAGTATTCAAAGATACCTTCTTCTCTTGTTCTAGACCGGGTTTGAACTCTTCTCATGAACTTGATAAACTTGGGCTATTGGAACCATTGGATTTGAATGACGGAGTCACCATATGTGTTGCTACAAAGCCTCTAAAGGATGGAAATTCACCAAGACACACATCTAATCTTGATAAATGTGAAAATATTGACTTCTGGTCCCACTAGGGCATGCCAAAAATGTTAATACAAAATTATAACACCCCTGATTGCTTGTGATTTTGTGTACGAGGCAACTAGATGCAACTTGCATAACATGGGATTATCCTGTAGTGTGGGACCTTGCAAGTAGGATAATCCTCCAGAGAAATTTGGCTTCTTCCTCTAACCTAGTGCCAACTTCTCCAAAGTGCAAAGAATGGAAAGCTAAACTAACCCTATTCTAATGCTTTCCAAGGAGACAGGGATAGAAAGATGCATGAAATAAAACTACTCTAAGTGAAGGTGATGCACCAAGAAAGGATGAGACAATCCCAGTGAGTGAAAAATAGGGAGAAACTGAGAAGGAGAGGGCTGGTAAAAATCCATAGTCTAGGACAACAATCAATTCCCTAAATTCATAAAGCACAACAAACTATGGGCCCTGTAAAGAGATAGATATATGCACAATATACTTATAAATGTAATGGAAGGTAGAAGATGCAATTCATACAAGTTAGGGTGAAAATGGCCACAAAAACACGAATTTATTGCTCAGAAACATGCACAATCCATCATACCATAAGCACAAGACAAAATCTTTTACAATAAGCCCAAATTCGAGGCCTTTAGCTCACAATAGCTCTGGAACAATTTTGACAGAGTTCTTTTGCTTTTGGAAAAATCCCCCTCAAAATGAGGTGAATTTTACAATATATAGGGAAAAAGGGGGTTACCAACCGGCAAGATGCATTAAAGAGGTATGGGAAACCATCCATTTTGGTACTTTTCTGCACATGTGGTCATGGGTGCCATGCCTCATTAATTCGGTTGTTGGGATTTCATTCATTCACCTACCCTCGTGAGGCTTATAACCCGTCCATCCATGTCGTACAACTGTAAGACGACTATCCTATGTGTTGCGTAAATGTGAAGGGTGTGAAGGGCATCAAAAAAAATTTCATACGCGCGTCAAAAATGTGACCCAACCAACCCCTAGGTGTCCAACCCCATGACCCGTCCAACTCGGCCATCAACCTGCAAGTGTGATAGGTGGGATAGGCATAAAAACGACCATACATGTCAAAAACAATGTCACCCAACCAAACCCTAGGTGTCTAACCCCCAGCCGAAAAACCCCGGGCATCCAACCCCGGCCCAACCAACCTCGGGAGGCCAACTCCCCACCGACCAACCCCTAGGCGTCCAACCTGTCCGACCAACCCGGGAGGCCAACTTCCAAAGGCGATAACTTGAGCTCCCGGATGAGTTTTCAAGTGAAATTTTATATGATTTCACATGGAAAAAACCCATTGAATCCAATGGAGGTAGTATCAAGATCCAATTTTGAATTTATCACCTCAAAAATTGGGAAATGCGTCTTGGGAAATGTAACTAATGGATTGTAGATTCAAACGGCTCCCGAATATACCATGAGATGAAGATAAGGGAATGTAATATTGATGGTGTAGAGCAAGTAAAAAGAGAAAAACAAACATGTATATTGTAGTAAATGTGAGGGGATAAATGGGACATTTGATTAGATGTTTTGCTTGATAATAGTTTTAGTATGTTTCAAATATTTGATAAAAATGTCTCCTACAAGTTACATATTTTAAATATGATTGAGTGACATTTATATAGATTAATCTATAAATTGTGTAAATTTATTTTTCTTTCATGTGTTTCCATAGTATAAACATGAATTTACAAAATAAAACAACTACTTGTTTCTCTTACAAAATGTAACTAGACATGAATCCAAGTCGAAGGAATGTAAAGCTTTATAGTTTGTATCAAGGTACAAGCATAACAAGTTTTGCGGTGAAAACATGAAGTTTAACATCAAAGCAAATTTCTATCCACAAAATGTAACCAAGTATAAATTTTTGGCCACACACATCTCAAAACTTTGTAGTTTGTAACAAGGTATAACTATACATTTTTTGTACAAACATAATGAAAGAGGCAATTATAAGTTATTTTGTTTCAATTTTTTTATTTTTGTGTGTTTCATGTGTCTTTTTCAAGATTGTGACTTCTCAACTACAATGCCCATCTTCTTCAATTTGTGGGGAGGTTCGTATTTCTATGCATCTTCCTTGGAATCATAGGGCAAGCCAAATCCTTGTGAATGCAGGCCAATTATATGAAACTTGGAAAGGCAAAGCACCCATGTAGGTGGTAAGTGAAGATAATCTTTGACCATCTTTATTATCATTTTCATGCAATGTAAAATATTAACAACAAATTAAATCCTTTTAAACTCTTCCTCCCATTACAAGTGTGGTGTAGTCAAGGTCATGTGAATTGAAGGGGTGGTAATCATGTTGCTAAACAAACAAGCCCACAAATCCACAAGCGGACACAAAAAAACTTTCCTAGAAGGTAGGGTATAAAAAAATAAGCCCACCTAACCCACCAACCATGTACAAACCGTAATCAATTTACCGGTGATTACCTTCCACGGAAAATGCACCTATTGATGGGTGCACGACCCATCAAACCACACCATCACATGCATGCACATGCCCTAGTGGGTCCCAGCGCGTCAGCGGTCACATCAGTAGTGTATTGTGCATTATGAAAAAATCAAATCAAATCCCATTCAACCAGCCAACAGATGGTAGCCGGATTGGCAGGGAGTGTGTGTTGTGACCAAGCAGTCACGGGTTCGATCTGGCTGCACCTCCCCTACGCGCGGGTGAAAAACACATTGTGTTTTCAACAACCCAAAAAAACTAAGTATGGAACGAATTGACACGTGGCAACATGACATCATGGGTTCGCATGGGCATTTCTTACATGCATAGGTGCAAAATGAGTGAAGGGTATCTCTCTCCATCAATTTAAAGGTTTCCACATTTACCTTATTATAAAATAGATGCATTCTTGGAGTATGTGCCATCCATTTAGTCAAATTTATGGGGTTAAAATGGATGAGTTAATCAAATTGAAACATTTAAAGGCAAAGACTTCCATATCGACAAGTTCAAACTCAATCGATGTCAATTAATAAATAAATATTTGTGGGAAATTGTTGAATGTAAAGTACTAAAACCAATTGATGCATACAAAGATGCCAAATGGGAAAGTAAGAATTGAAAAGCCACATCGGTTATTGGGCTAGGATTATTTGATGCTTACTTGCATCATACATACATATCAAAGATTTTGACATTCATTTAAATGGCATTAACCAAACTATTTGACTGCAAGCACGGAGCGCAATAGTGACACTAAAGTAGAAGTTATTTGGACTCAAGATGGAAGATGACAGTATTATTCAACACATCAATAAGTTGTTCTATTTTAAATTTGTTACTTGGAATAAAATTTTATGTGCAAGTATGATGATGCAAAAATCACATTGTTAAATTTCATGACACTTAGCTATTATAACATGGTCTTCACATTGAGTACAATAAATCCTACTTTAAAATATTTGATTTCTTCTTTGATAGAGGAAAAAAATAGAACTAAGATTTGATTTCTTGACATTCTTGATTAGCTTTTGCATAGTTCATTAAGAGAATGTTTGTCCTTGTTCAAAGTCTCATGTGCTAGTTCATCTTGATTCACTGAAGGTCTCTGCACATTTGGATTTGAATATACATTTCGAGTATTTGGGTATTTTTTGCCGAATAAAAAATAGAAATGTCTCATCCTCTCACTTGGCTTTTCTTTGTTGACAAGCCATCGAAAACATTGGCAGATTCATTCATAGTTTGATAGCCATCCGTGAGCTGTAGATCCAATTGAACATCTATATTGCAACAATGAATCTCAAAATAAAATTACCCAGTAATCTAGACCTTATTTAATATCTACATCGCAACATTGAATTCCAATTATTACAGATCTGAGTTTTTAATCCCCTCATGAGATAAAACCCCAATTATCAAGTTCCTATTACCTTTTATTGGCTTCTTGTCTGATCGATTGCTTAGAAGTGGAATATGTGGCATAGCTTTCCCGAACCCTCCTTAAACCCAAAGCAAATACAAATACACAAACATTATTTAACACATCAAAGAATCGAATCCCATTAAAGATGGGTATGCATACAATCAATCTGAATTAAACAAGCAGTAACTTTACCATTTCTACCTTCCAAGTTGAAATGAACCTTCAAAGAAACAACTCCAAGAGGAGTGTCATTGTTAGCGAACCCTAATGTCGGCTCTGAAATGCCCAACAATTATTGGTCGTTGTAGTCAAAAGAAGCCTAAAATTGGGTATTACTAAAACAAAAATGCATGCTCAAATCAAAGTGTGTTATGTAGTACCCACTTCCCTTTGACACCTTTGATACGATCATAACACCGTTGACTATACCATGGACATTGTTATAGTTTTGATTTAGTATGATAATTAGATGTTAGATCATGGATTATTGTTGACTCGATTCATATATGATGCATGATGATTGTTAGAGACATTTTATATAGATGTTGACATGTTATTAGACATGGTTTTATATATATATATATATATATGGATGTTGTTAGGAGATGTGATATTTGGATATATTAAGTAGGCCAAGAAAATTGAATTTAAAATTGATGATTATATAGTTCTTTGATGAAATTGTAAGTGATATTGTTGATTGTCTGGATGTTGTTGTGATTCATATATATATTGATGATTTTGAAATTATATTTATATTATTTTGGACGTTCTGATATGGCCACGAGGCCGAAGGAGGTATTTGTGTTTTGCAGTTAAAATATCACAACAAACATCGGGGATTGGAGACCAACCACATTGGAATTCTAGATGAATTCAACAAGGTCACCATGGCAACTAGTTTTGTTTGTGTGTGTGTTTGTTAGTGTTAGGGATTCCCATGGGGATCACCTTTAAATGTGACCAAGGGATTTTATGTATTTCTTTTATTTTTGGTCCCTTTGTTATGTTTTCATGTGTTTATTTTGTGATGCTTTTACCCTTTCATTAATTATTAAATGGTGTGTAAATATTGTGAGTAATCATATTGTTTAGTTAATTAATTAAAATATGTCATAAGAATGTAATTAATAGAGTTGTTGGCCATGTTTTAAAGTGTTGTAAGAATGTGTAAGTAATGTGTAAGTGATGTGTAAGTTAACTTTTGAGTGTGAAACACTCCACCTTGAAATTCGAATTTGTCCTTGGAGGATAGTTTTGGAGGCTTGTGGGACAAGTTAAACTTCTCCCATACCTCTTAAATTTGCATACCAACCTTGCCTATGGTTGGAGGGTTAAATTTAGACTTTTATAATGTATTTTGGGAAGACAAATTGTAGGTTTTAATTGCACTTTTCTTACATGATTTAATTTCAGTCCTTTGGGGTGTGGGTTGGACTTGAGTGTATAAGTAAACTGTCATATTATTCACCCACCTATTTATTATGCATTGGAGAATGAAGTTGAATTTGTGTTTGGGGTTGAGGATGTGTGATGTGGCATCCTACATGGATCCACCTCATCCTCTTCTCTTCCCTCTTCTATAAAATTCGAATTCTTTGTCTTGTTTTGGGTTGCTTCACTTTTGGGAGACTTCATTTTGGGTGAATTTTCTTGTTGTTTTGGGAGCTCTTGCTTGGAGAAGTTTTTGGAAGATTGTTGCATGCTTGTATTGGGTTGATTTTTGGATTGCTTGCATTGGAAGGAGCTTGTTGTTTTATAACCATGGAACAAACTCCATTATAAAGAGGTAGGAGCTTGGCTCTTGAAATACTTTTCTTTCTTTCTTTTGTTGTATATGTAAATGGTTGAATGTTATTGTTGTGAATGCTTTGGAATGTTTGTGGTTGTTGGGTAGATGGCCTAGGAATGGTGTAGGAGAAGACTATGGGTTTTATTTTGTGGGAGGCACATGTATGTTTTAGGGAGGTATAAGGGTGGAGGGAGCTAGGATTTGGGTTCCACCTTAAAAAGAAATAGTTTGCATTTCTTTACTCATTATGGGGTGCCATAAGAGGTTGGGAGGCATAAGAAAATGTGAGGAATAAGGGGTACTTGGGGGAGGCATAAGGGTATGTCAGGGATTTGAAATGATATGTATTTTGGTGGTATGTTCTTAGGTGGTGATACCCATTTCCCCTTTGGAAGGCATAAGTAGCATCCCCCATAGTTGTTTGCTCCTTTGGCTTGCATGATGAAGCCTGAGTATTGTGTGTTATGTCTTAATGTGGTTGTAAACTACATTCTATTTTGGATTGTATTTTTAAATGTGAAATGTGCATGTGAAAGATTGTCTTTGTGATGTGGAAGCTTGTTGCCATGAGTTGAAACACATTTTCTATTGCATTTTGGTTGGGACTCGGGGGCCAATGAAGAAGGATGTCTTCTCCTTTCATTGGATGTCTTGGTTGGGTGGAGAGTGTTGCCTTTCCCCTGCTCTGTTGTGATCAAATTGGAAGAATGAGAAGAATGCATGTTGTTGTTTTGGAGCTGAGAAAAGATAGTTTGACAGTCCCTTGTGAAATGAAATCTCATTGTAACCTTTCCCACTTGAAGTGGATGAACTTGTAAATATTTGTAATGGAAAGATGTTGTACTGATTGCAAGAGGAATTTGGAAATGTAAAAGAGTTATACTCTGTATTCTGTTTAGAAAGAATGTGAAAGAATGATACTATTTTGTATATTGTATTTTGAAATCAAATGGAAAGGAGGTTGTATGAGTTTCATTGGAATTAATGGAAGTGTTTACCTTGTTCATATGATATTCTTCCATTGGAAATTTGTGTTTATCATGCACTAGGAAGTCCCTGTTTTGAAAGTGGAAATGTGAAACACGTGAAAAGAAAATATATTATTTTGCCTTGTGTTCAATAAATGATTTTGGAAGGAATAAAAGAAAGAAGTTGTAAAATTGCCTTTTGAAATCAATAAATGAATGTAATACTTTTCTCAAATTGCATTGTAGTGTTGAATCTAATCATTTCAATGTATTGAAATCTCTGTTGAAAGGAAGAATTGCGTGTGAGAAAAAAATACAATATTTTGTCTCTTTGAAATGTGAAAAAAATTGAAATCAGAATTGCATTTGGTCTTGAATAGTTTGATTTGAATCAACTAAAATGTGTTAGATTGGAATTGGAACGTATTCTAAATACTAGGAAGAAGAAAGTGGCAAATAGACCCATCAAAATTTGATCCCTATTATTTGTAATTTCAAATTGGCAATTATTTAAAACCAAAATGCACAGTTCGAACCTGCAACAATAAAATAACAAATTAAATGATTGAATTGAAGTAGTAGGGCCTAAACGAGTTCAAATAGACTAAAACACTTAAGGAAATATTTCAAAACTTAGCAAAATCGGGCTCAAACCGTTTTGCAGTCATTTTTCTGTCAATAAATAGAAATGCTCAAATTGAACCTTGAATCCTTCTTTAAATTCATCTAAAAACAATCCTCCATGTCTATTTGACATGTTGAGAGAGGAAATAGATCAAATTGAATAAAATTTTACAAATTAAAATTTACAGTTACGCACTATAAAAGCCTGCAGGATGTTTTCTTAAAATTGACCCCTTTGTAAAGAGGACGTCGAGATATTTCCATAAAGTCCTCGTTTTCCCAAAACCGAGCTCTCTATCAAAAGTTATGGCCTTTTGAAGTTTTCTTCACTTGGTGTTAAAATTTTGGGAAAATTTTCTCTAAGCGCCGTGGCCCGAATTTTTCCCTTAAGCACTTAGGAAAATTTTTGGGAAAATTTTCAAAAAAATTCCACCGGCCCGCAAGCAATCATAGGCTACCACGTGGCACCATGAGGTGACAGCGGAGGGGCGGATCCTCTTTTGAACTTAGCGTTTTCAAAAATTTTCCAAACTTTCCCTGCCGGCCCGCAACCAATCAGGTGATGCCATGTGGCGTCACGAGGCATCGCGAAGGAGCGGATCCCTTTTTGTATTTTGTGTCTCGAATTTTTTTTTGAAAATTTTCCAAGTTTTCCCCACTGCTCGTCGCCTGCACCCAATCGATGGGCTACCACATGGCATCACAAGGTGTCGGCGGAGGTGCGGGTCCTTTTACCCTCTTAGCCCTTCGGGGCTTTAAGTCAATTTTCTCCCCATCGCCCGCCTTCCCGCATTGGCTTAGGAGATGTCACATGTCCTTTACGGACTCACGGGAGTGCGGGCATAGAGCCGACTTTTCACCCGCACGGAGAATTTGCAAAATGTCTCCTGTCGCCTTGCCTTTCCTTGTTTTTCCCTCGTGTTGCCTTAGGGAGTGCCACGTGTCTCTTTGCGGACCCGCGAGAGCGCAGTGCAAATGAGATTTTTTCCCCACATGGAAAAATTTTTTAAAAGTCTCCCCACGGCCTGTCAAACTTTGCCCTTTGGGCAAATTTTCACCCTTGGGCCCACAGGCCCACCCTTGGGAAAAAATTTCACCCCAAGGCCCGTCGGCCCATAACTTGAAAAATATGAGGAGTTAGGAGGAATTCTTTATATCAATGGAAAGGTGAGGAAATTTCCTATCCAATGGGAGTGATTTAGGAAAATTTTGAATGTATTAAGTATGAGAAAAATCAAGTTGAAACTTTAAGCCTATTAGAGAATGGGTATGGTGAGGAATTTTTCCCTCTGAACCTAATTGGAACTTCTAACCCCAAATTTTGGACCTTATGACCTCTAATAATTATTAATAAAAGAAAAGTATATTCTAGTAGATTAGAATTATTTGGAACCTGTTAGTGACAACTGTTGTCTTGTAACATGGTTGTAGATTCTTTAATCAAAAAAAAATATTCCATAATTTTCCTAACTAATCCTAGGTTGTTCTTGGGTCTCAAGTGGAGTTTTTAGCGGGCGTTACATGTAACCTTAGAAACTCGGGTTCCTCGGAAGCTGCGATTGCATAAGTGCTTGTTGGCACCAAGAAAAGAATATCGAGATCCCATTTTGTAAGCCCTTTCTATAGTCGAATTCTCCATAGTAGACATCTTGATCTCTGTATATCCTTCCTGGACCTGTAAACCAAAAGATCAGTTATTCACGAGAGAAAGAAATAGCGGGTAATGAACTCGAATTCTGCTCGAATACAAATAAATTTAGTCATTAATTTACTTTGTAAACAAGAATACCCACCATCGATCTCGACGGAAGGACAGTCTTGGTTATGGAAACCAACGGAGAAATATTAAGAGCGAGGCATAGATACAAAATTAAAATTAGAATACTAGAGGCATGACGTAGATAGAAAATTAAAATTTGAATTATATAGAGAATTTAGATTTTTGATCTCGAGAATGATTGTAAATCAATTTTTCTAACGACAAATATTTGGGTCGGTGCATTAATCAGTCAATAAATAAAATTATAGTTGAATCCCTTTTAAATAGGCGGATTGAATGAATTTGATGGATGTATACATTCATATGTTATCCAAAGTGCGAGTATATTAATAAAAATACAATAGAGTTATAAGACTAGGGGCCACCATACTGACTCATGGTCCCAAAAACGTAAAAAATGGTAAGGCCCCACGAAACACCCAAAGGGCAAACAAAAACAACACTATAAGGACAAAGTTCAACACCACCTTAACAAATTAAACCAAAAATATTGAAGCACATGTTGTCGAACCGAGAGGAGGATCGGCTGAGGAGGGATGTAAACTCCACCTGGAAGGCTCAATCGATGGAGTATTAACCTTCCAGATCATGTTTATCGATAAATACTTTTTATATTTAAATTTTTGTTTATTTTTATAAACATATTGTGCGTTTATCAATTTGTGTTGTGTGTTTATCAATCTACATCCTTTTTTCAAAATGAACTTAAGGCCTCGTGTTTATGGTTAACACTTTTTTCGATCGCTATGTATCAAATTATTACATAGCACTCCTTAAAATTTATTGATATTTGATAATAATTGTCATTTATAGGTAGGACCCACCAAATTGCATGGTATGCATGGCATCTATACGATGTCATACTACGAGACATGTTATCTTGTATGTTGTGTTGAAAAAATGAGCATCTTGTTTCTTTTCGACAACTAATCGATTCACAAAGACTTGGAGGCTTTTATGGAGTCATTTCATAGCACCCTTGGGCTTGAAACTTTTCAAAACAACTTGTTCTTTTTTTCCTTCATTCCTTCAAGATAACTCATCAATCCATTTGACCTACACTTGGTATGAATAGAAAGGTCTTCGGGAGAGCTATAATTTGATCTTGGTTTTAATGAAGATGATTGAGGTATCAAGGAGAACTCCATGATAGAATTTTAAGGTAGTTCCATCTAGTTTTCTCGAGTTTAATGGTGCCTGAATCACTTCTTAATGATTTTGGGTCACTTTAATGTTTTCCAAAGGATGCCTTTGAGCTGAATATATCTTGTAGACCCACCAAGATGTAGTTGGAGGACTTGAACAAATTTTTAAACAAAAGGTGCCATGCTTTATAGTGGTCTAAAAGGTGAAATCATGACTGTTTGAGAAACCGATAGCCTAATTCTTCTTCATTCTCCTAATTTCATGGGAAAATTGTGTTTTTTCTTCTAAGGAAATGACTTAAAAACAAAATATTTTCTCATTCATCCAAGTAATGGCATCGAATCAAATCAGTTGGCTTTCCATGAGGGTTTTGATAGGGTTTATGGAAAAATATCTCTCAAGTTGCGCATTCATGACTTGGTATCATTATGACTACATTAAAGATTCCTTATAATGCCCTAAGGAGTGGTCTATGGTGGATCATTTCGGTTGGACAACTCTCGCATACCTTTAGAATCTAAGTGGAAAAGTTAAACATGGCGAAAAAACATTCTTCAACATCTTCGTGATCATTTTATCCATTTCTCCTCTTCTCTCTTCTCTCCTCTATAAATGCAACTCAATTTTATTATGAAAAATCATCTCTTAAATGTAAGGTTACTCTACCCAATTGGGCTCCCAAATATTCTAAGTTGTGGACTTTTGATTTTAGCTTATGTAATGCAATCAATACCTTCTTAGGGGATTTAATATATTGTGCATACTCCTATGCGTTAGTATGATGTTTATTGGGGCTCTTATATGCCCTCTAGTTTATGTGCTTGTCATCTTGTCTCTTTGTTCTTTCATTTCATGTTATGTGTGAGCTATATTTGTAAATTTATATCTCGTTATGTCACTATTACATGGAGTAAGAGTTTGATTTAAATGCAAGGTTGATTGAGGCTCTATTCTTTCTTTTTAACATTGTATTTGTCCTCTTTCCATTATCTAAGGGAGAGTGATCCCCTCTATTTTGGTGCATCACCATTTTCTTTTGTTTCATGCTTTCTTTCTTCCCATTTTCCTTGGTATTTGTGAGAATAAAGAAGGTTAGTGTTAGTGTTAGAGTACATATGTGAGGAAGGTGGCCTTCTCTGAAGGTTTGTCCCAAGGTGCCAACGTCTCACACATTGGGGGCATCCCTATGGTGTTGTTGAGGTGGCCAAGTATTCCAAAAATTTGTGATCTTGTAGGTTGAATAGCTGCCACCATAAGACTAAATGTATTAATAATTGTGCTCAACAATAGTTGACAATCGGATTAACCCTATCTATTAAATTTGCAACAATCAAAAACCTTTAAAATGGAAAAATAATCACGTGATAAATTAGTTTTGAGGAAACAAAGATCTCAAGAAATTTTGTAATTTTGGGGAATCAAAGATCTCAAATAGTTTTAAAGTTTTGAGGAATTAGAGATCTTGGGAAATTTTACAATTTCAAGGAATTGTAGATCTCAAGATGAGTATTGGAGGAACAATTTGCAATTTAATTACAAATCTCTAAAAGTGTGTTTTTAAGCATTTCTTTTAACCCTTTCCCAATTTTCACATCCCCATTTCTTGGTTTCCTTATATTTATACTTGTAAAAGATGAAATAATGTGCTTAAAAGTTGGATAAAACTTGAAATTCAAAATATGAAAATATGTAGGAGATTTGGTTTAGTATGTCTTATAGTTTTGGGTTCAAATATGTCTTCCTTGTATAGGTTTGGGTCCAAATTTGTCCATGGGTTATAGTAATTTTGATTGACATGTTGATTGAAGGAAAATCAATGTTTGGTATTTATTGGTTGCATTTTTAATAACACATTTGGGCTCATGGCAACTTTAACCTTGGCCCATACCTTCCACAATATATATGATCAAGCTATACATGGTTGTGGATATAAATTCTCCCTTGGAATTTATTGTGTATTTTATGTTGGTTTTCTATAGTTCATTCTATTCTAAATATATCAAGGACATCTCCATCTCCCACTCTAATTATATAGGGTTTTATCTCTAATATGTATATATGAAGTGCATGTATTTGCCCAAAAGGGAGAGAATCACATGTACTTGGGTGTGGGTGAATCGACAATAGTTGAGTTATTTTTGTTTTCTCACTACAATTTCAACAATAGAAATGTCTATGTAATATCAAAACACCTCATTGCATGTCAACTCGCATTCTTTTCCTGGATTGCTAAGTTACCATATGTAAGGTTTATTCTCATGTATACTTGGGTCCATGTATAAATAAAGATACTTTTTGATGAATGTCCATCTTATGTCATATTTTTTTGCATTTTTCATGTACCCAATGTCGGTTGGTACTAAATTGAAATTTGATTTTCTTCAAACATGTGAACTTTGGTGGTTTATTTTTCTGGTCAAGAAATGCAAGGTGTTTTAGTTGACTTCTCTTATGCTTATGTAGTTTCATATCCATTTTTTCATTTCAGGTTTAATTACATTCATTGTCATTTTTTGAGTCATGTTTTATGCATCCTTGGTTATACTCTCCTTCAATCTTGCACTTGCATATGTCAACAACTTGAACCCGATATTACAAGGTTTAATACACACAAAATATATATCATATAAATGGACTAGGGCTAACTACATTCCACATTAATAATTTCTTTCTCTAATGTGTTATCCTTTTCTCATGTTCTCATTGCCCACCCTTCAACACATTTTTTATTTTTTCAAAGGTTTTGTTTTCCATGCACCGTTGCTTGTCCATTTGCTCTTCATTCCTATCAATGTGTCCACCGCAAGTGCTAGTAATTAGTAAAATGTAAAGACTAAAGCCTTGACCATGTTTGTCATAGAAAAAATAATATTTTTGGAAAGAAAGAACTATTGTGCTTTTATGGAACTCATAGTGGTTTTCATGTTGAATATTTGTTATTGTTAATGAGTGTAAAGCACAAATTTTGTTGCGTTTTTAGCATGTCTCGACCCGTAGTCTCGAAAATCCAAGCCATTTACAAACCAAAAGGAAAAGTTTTGATTTTTATATTTAAATAGCATGTACATATTCTTGTTATACTCACCAATTAGTATGTGATGCTCGCTCTCTCGATTTTGACCTAATGCTTCATAATTGGGCACTTCAATTCTACAAATGAATCCTTAATTTTTCATGGCATGCTACATATGAACCTAGTTTTAATTAATTCACATTACAATTACTTGATTTTGTACTAGAAATGGTTAAATACTAACAATTAATGTCGGTATGGATGTAGATCACCATAAATTGACTAATCTTCTACTAACTACGAGTAAAAATAACCAATCAAAGTCAATCAAAAGTATATCTAGCCTCAAAATCAACCATTGTTTATATTAATAATGGTTAGTTACAACCAATAAGGACTATTTGAGGTCAATTGGATGCAACACAATAAGTATCAAATCAACTTAATCTATTTAACATTCATATGTCATTATTAGATTGATTTTGGAGCTTTGCACACAAATTAGATATGATTGGATCATTGAAGGCCGATTGGTGGGTATGGACACGCAATGGATCGATGCTTGTCATGGACAATTTGTTTTTTTGGAAAAATGAGATGTTTTATATCTGCGTATATCTAAACTATTTAGATAAATTATTCTAAAGTTTTCTTTTATAAACACGTCACTATTTGGAGCCCAAAAATGCCAAAAATAGGACACTTTTGTTTTTAGGGAATAAATCCCTTGCCTCCCCATTATGAAGGTATTTCTATCAATTTCAACTTCTTTTGCATATGATATGTTCTAAGCATCACCTTTTACCTCCACATTCTTTCCCTTAACAATCTCGAGTATTGTTCCCACTCAAATCATGTTGACAAATAGTTCATCACATTCTCAAAACATAGTTGGGCAAATACCAATCACATTCATATGATTTGGGCAGCGATTGTTTCAAAGATAATATGCTCGACATATGGGCCTATAAGGCAATTATGTGCTCACCCTTTTACCCACACACCTTTAGGGTTGGGGGTTTAGGTGTTGAGGGCAAGAGCCTAAAAGCCGTTTTGATGATCAAGTGCCTAGGGCTTCTTGTAACACGTGATAAAAGCTTTTCAGATAAAAAGTAATATATAAAATCACTTCAAAATATTTATTACCTATATTGACATGCCATGATTTTGTCATACTCCATATGGATATAATTGTCGAGCTTCATTATTAATCCAAATAAATTTACTTTATCCAAAGGATGATGCAACTCATATCATGTTTAACCATTCAATGTCAATTAGATTGAGTATATGATGCTATTTAGATTGAAGATACCAATTAAACCTTTGCACCAATTGTGAAATGTTTTGCACGTTTTCCTTGTGAGATTATTCATTCCCAAGTTAAAAATTATTTTACCAAATGATTCAAGTGATGTGCCTTCGTAAGTTTATACCCACTAACAATTTTTGCCTTCAATTTTTGCCTTCATGGTAATTACTTGTTATTACCCAAGAGAGCAGCTTGCAAGAGCCTATGCTACAAAAGCAACATACTTGTAAAAGCATATTTGTTTACTGGGATTGGTTTACTTTTTTGGTATGGTTTTTCATCTATTTCTAAATATTGGACTGTAATTATATCGCAGTATCTCTGAGGGGACAGGAGATTAACGGAAAAATTGGAGCAGATGCGAATGAAGCCACAAACATATAGTGGAAGATGAGTGTTTGAACCGTGGGAGTCTGTTTGCTCACACAAATTATAGCTATACACATCGATGACAACCATACATATTGCCATAGTAATTATAGAACACATATATTATTAAAGATTTTGAAAAATCTGTTAGGGCAGCCGAGTTGCACTGTTTTCTACTTAGTTTTCTTCATCCTAACACATGCACAATAATCATCACAAAAATTATGTCTAGTCTAGAGCTCTGGCCTTAAACAGCTATCTATTAGACATTTCATGATTATTAGGCAACCCTCATTTCCTAATGTTTTAATTTCCATCCATAGTCACTCAAGTTCTTTGGAAGTCTGTTCATTGAATAATTTGACATTTTTTTGAATAGATTTACAAATTAAAATATTTCAAAACTAAACACTCCAGTAGATAGAAGATGCGGATCTTTTTGGTTATCAGATCTGTGTTCCACGTCACTCTTAAAACAAATACAAATAAGTAGATTGTTTATGAAATTCGATCATAGTTATCATTGGTCAATAAAAATGTCGCTGTAATCTACATATGCTGCAGTGTCATCTTACACATTAGTAGTACACAAATTTTGCAACAATTCTCTCTCTCAAAAGGGCTTTGCTACATCTCCTATATGCAGAATATTACAGAACTCTCAACAAATGAAGGTATAGACAAGGAACATTACCAACACACGATTTGGCAAGGTTATGTGCTGAAATCCCTCTCAACAAATTAATTCTTGTAGTTAAACTTAAACCTAATAGGTAAGGGAAAAAAATGATGCCCTTTATAATATTGATACTGGAATGAATGGCATTTACCAACCTACTTCCTATTCATTTGACAAACTTAAAAATGTTTCTCCAAAGAACTAAGGAAACAAGATGTTATTCAGACTTATATCCATTGGTTGTCTGACTCAAAATTGCTTGCCAAGCTCCATTTTTAACCAAACGCATTCCATTGTACCACATAGAGTCCAGAATACCTGCAACCTGTATGCGAAACATATTCAATGCAAGCCGAAATCAGAAAATGTGAACAAGTAAGCTCCCCATCATAAAATATCCAGACATTGGAGAAATGCAGAAATACTGCATACTGTCGTTGTCAAAAGACACAAGCAGAATTGTTGAAGATAGAAACATGATCTTAATATAACCATAAATGAAAGGATGCTCGTAGCTAATGAAAGATAATATCAATGAAGATAATGCCAGCCCGGTAATGATGGCTAGAATCAACATCTGGTTGTTTACATTCTGCTATATACCATGGTGAATGCAGCTTAAGACGTGCATGCCTCTACCCATTGAGCACTACAATTTTATTTTATCCTATGAGTGCATGCCAGAATTTCTAGCCTTTGGAATAAATATCAAAATTTGAAAATTCTTTCCAAACTGCTAGTCCCTTGACAAAACATTTGTATCACACAAAACAATGAAGCTATAGTAAGCTAATCAAATGCATATTAATCCAATCAAGTATAGAACATATTACCGTGAAAACACCACCAATGATTGCACAAACATTGGTAATGAAGTGTGAAAACGACTTCTTGTTTTCTGTCACCAAGACCTGGTCCAAATTAGAAATGAATGGTTAATGACAATAATAGTCGTAAGAAAGAAAGGATAAAAACAAAATGTAAGCCCAATTTGCACAAACTACAGACAAAAGACGAAGTTTAGTGAACACGGATGTAAAACAAATGGGACAAGCATTTCTGAGACATGAAAGATAATTCTGGAAATCAATAAAAACAAAGTGCCCTCGATTCTGTATGAATATTGTGCTTATGAAACATGTTGGACCTGCATTGGTGAGAGTTCAAAATGAAACTTTGCGACAGGGACAGCTGCTGTTTGCATCATACTGCTATGTGCAGTATATTCGTGCTCCTCAAGCAAAATTTTATCTTTGTCAACTCTGTTTGATACCACCTCTGTCTTAACAACTTGAAGATAATGATCAATCTGCAACCCAGAAGGTCCAACAAGGTAAACTATTAGCCAGAAGGTCCAACAAGGAAATGATCAATCTGATAATGATCAATCTGTAACTAACTATTAGCCAGAAGGGTCCAACAAGGTAAACAATGGTAATCAACAATAAAAGTTCAAAAATCAAGGCATTAACCTCTGTGCTATTATCTTAGTGATTCCATATACACATAGAACTAGCTCCACAAGCTCAACATCTTATATGCACATATCATCAAGCATTTTCATCCATACAGTGCGCCGTGCAACCATTAAGGTCCATCACTAACTCTATCTCATTGTCCCTTTGGTTTCGATGCAATTACTAACACTGACATAATTTCGATGACTTTACAAACAAATGAAAAATATAAAGCGCCTGAATCTTAAAAGTTTAAACTAATAACTTACCCATAAGATAAAGTCAAAAATACAGTGACATTTTTGGGATATAAATCCATCCAGTACAGTAGAATTAAGTTTTTTTAGGCAGTATCAGTGGCTTAATTCATTTGATATTGCTTTCGGTTATGGTCAAATCTCGAACTGGATATTTCTGTGCATTTTGGATCATCGGTATTTAGAAGGCAGTGTTCTGTGCCTTTGGTTTTTTGAAGTCCTTAATATAATCCTAGTGTTTTGATTATCCTTAAAAACTGCATAGCTCGACACATGTAACTAAGAAAAGGAAAGCATTGTTACTCAAGAACCACCATGCCAATATGACCTCAACTACGCCAACAGATGCAAGACACAAAATATGGGGTTAATCTATCAATTAGCCATTTTCAATCGAGACCAAAGTTCAATCAGAAATGCAAATATTTCAAACTTCCTAAATTTAACATGATGTAAACTTTAGAAATGTAGAGAAAGCAAATGCATATGCTTGAATGCCAATAGTAACAAAATAATGATCAGAACCACAAGATTCAAAAGCATAAGAACATGTAGAACTGCATAATTTGCCAATACTGTATTCTTCTATTTAACTGCATAACTCCAAAGTGTTGTGTCCATCTAGATATATAACCAAAGTGATAAAACACCTGTTAAAATAATCGTAGTGTTGAAAATTAATGTGTCACCTTAAGGAAAAACCCAATCGCCTGCTGAAAACTGGAGCTCACTATGATCCCAATCTGCTTCTTGTTTCCTCCGGTTCTAAACCACCATTAACAATGTCTCTAGCAGACAGCATGTTTTAAAGTCTCCTGGATATTAGACTTAGCCTCTCACCGATGCAAAACAGAAGTAGGGTTGGTTGGAGGGTAGCTATAGTGGAGACATCTTAGGGGACATATGGAAATGTATATTCGACCACCATTCTACCAATAAGAGTCATTTCGACAACTGTAATTTTCTGCCAGGCCACCCAATTGAGGGTGATAGGTATGTCTTAGGGCCAACATGGTGCCAGTTAGCTTGGATAACTGCTGCCGGAAGTTTCTACAAAACATGGGATTCTAATCCCAACTGTCGGGCAAATAGGCATCAAATCATGCCCTTCTAATCACTTCTAGAGACCGAGGATGGCGCTAGGGTTTACGGGGAGGTGCAGAATCCGTTCTGGGAGAGAGCAGCTCTGCAGGGAGACGTCAGATTCCCAGGTGGTGCCTGTTAAGGATGCCCCATGCTCTATTTTTTTGGGAAAAGAGGACGGTTTTGGGGCCCAGGTCAATTTGTATGAGAGGACAGCTATTGTGGCAAAGTTCTCAGGAAGAAAGCTCTCCACGGATGGAATCACGGGTTGGTGTGAGAAACAATGGGGAAGAGGCTCTGCGGGTTAGATTTTTGGCTAAGGGTTTTTTCCTGGTGCTTCTCCGAAGTGCGGCTCAGCAAGAGGAAACCCTCCTCAGAAGAGAAAGGCCTTTCCTGGAGCACAGGCTTGTAATTCAAAAATGGAGTTCGAACTTCGATCCGAATAATATGGTAATGGAGGATATTCAGATTTGGGTCAGATTATATGCACTTCCAATAGAATACTAGGAGCCTTGTATCCTAGCTAAAATCTGTGGGACCCTGGGGAAGGTGGTCAGGATCGATCCCAAGACTATGTAAGGGGATCTGGCAGCTTATGCTAGGGTTTGCATCTCGGTGCACTGCGTAAACCCTTTTCCAGACTCTATCTCGATTAAAACCCAAGGAGGGATCTAGATCCAACAAGTGGAGTATGAGTGGATTTTCTTCAGATGATTCAAGTGTCAGCATGTTGGACACTTGAGAAGGGATTGCAAAGCACAGACAGTGGATTCGGAGCCTAGAAGAATGGTCCCTGAGGTGCCTCAGGTCATTGGAGAGGCAGAAGAGAAAGATGGCAACTCTCATCCCACTCCAAATCAAGAGCTTCTGATCGCTTCAAAGGACAAGCCAGTGGAAGCTTACTCCGAACTTGATCTTGGAGGAAATGTCCAAGGTCATGGAGGAATCCTCTCGCTTGTGTTTGCTGCTGAAGGAAGGAATTGAAGCAGGTCATGGTGATTCTTTGGAAAATCTGAACAAATGGTCAACATGCGGTATCAAGTGTTCGACTCAGCGTTGGAAAGGGAGGCGGAGGAAGAAGCAGATGGTGCCTCTCAGAATGATTGGGAAGTGCGGTAGAGGGACCATGTTCCATTGTTGGGATTTCAGGTTAGGAGAGCTCAATTGCGGCAAGGAATATGCTCTGGGTAGGCCGAGTTTTGCTCGCAAGACCCATCAGGTGTTGTGGCGAGTAAGCAGAAACATCTTAAGTCTTTTTATAAATCAGTGAGTAAGGAGGGCAAGTCCCCCCAAAGAAACAATGAAAATTGTTTCATGGAATGTTAGGGGCATGAACACATCTGACAAGCAGTGCTCTCGAGGTGCCTCTCATTGGAACAAGGTGCAGATTTTTGTTGTTTCCAAGAAACTAAAATGACTGGTGATGATTGTCTTTCTAGCTGGGCAAGAAAGTGGAAAGCTTGGCAAGGATCTTTTGTTGATTCCGCAAGGGCTTCTGGTGGATTAGGGGTGATGTGGCTCTCAAGCAAGATGGAGGTGTCAGTAGTGGCTTCTTCTGCCAACTGTCAGTGATGTAAGATTTTAGTTAAGCATTCGAATAAGAGTTGTTTTCCTTTGCAATGTTTATGGTCCTGCTTCTATTCGTACCAAAAGGGCCATGTGGGCTTCTCTGGCGGAGGTTTTCGATAATCTTGGGGAGGAGATGGTTATCTTTTCAGGGGACTTGAACGCGACCCTCTCAGACTCAGAGTATGGGGGGGTTCGCGTAGCAATCCACTAAGATGCAGAGAGATTTCTCATCCTTTGTTAAGGACTCAAGGCTCGTGGATATTCTTCCAAAGAGTGGTTGGCTGACCTGGTCGAACAGGAGACTTGGCATGGGGCAGATCACTGTAAGGTTGGACAGATTTCTAGCCAATTCCCTTTGGCTTCAAGCTAATATTCTTTTGGAAAGTGAAGTCCTCCCTTGGTCGGGTTCGGATCATTTTCCCATTTTGCTCAACATCTCTTTAGATTTGGTGCCCAGGAACTCACCATTCAAATTTGAAGTGATGTGGATGAGGGACCCTTCCTTAAAAGAGCAGGTGAAGAGATGGTGGCTTTCCTTCGAGGTGAAGGCACTAAAATGTTCATTTAACCAAGAAGTTGGCTCTTTTAAAAGAGGAGATCTCAGTCTGGAATAAAAATTCTTTCAATAACATATTTCAAGAAAAATCAAGAGTGGAAACGAAGCTAAAGTCTTTGAATGAAAGAGTGTTTAGAGATGGAATGGATCAAGAGGCTTATCACATGGAAAAGGATCTCCTGGCTGAATTGAATGATCTTCTCCTCAAGGAAGAAATCTATTTTAGACAGAAGTCCAGAGAAGTCTGGCTGAAGGAGGGCGACAAGAATACTAAATTATTTTCATGCCTCTGTCAAACAAAGGCGCAACGCCAACTATATTTCCAAGATTCAAAACAACAGAGTAGAGAGAGTGGTTGACAGATCATGTTGTTGTTAAGAATGAGGCTGTTGGTTTCTTTGCTGAGATTTTGGGGGGTGAAACGCTTTCTCCACTTCAACAGCAGCAGGCAGCTCTTTGATCAAATCTCGCGTGTGGTCAGTGATGAGGACTCGGATTTTCTTATGGCTCCCTTCTCGGAGGAGGAAGTGCGTAGTATTGTCTTTTCGATGGAAAGAGAGAAAGCGCCTGGCCCTGATGGTTTTCTGACAGCTTTCTTTCAGGATTTTTGGGAGGTTATTGGTAAAGAGGTGTGGTTAGCAGTGGAGGAATCGCGGGCATCGGGTAAGATTTTGAAGGCAATGAATCACACTTTCATATGTTTATTCCCAAGGAATTCTTCAGCAGAATCTATGGATGCTTTCCGTCCGGTTTCCCTCTACAATACCACTTATAGGATCATCTCCAAGGCGATAGCGAGTAGGCTGAAACTTCTCCTAGAGAAGACCATTTCCTACAAACAGACGGGTTTCCTGTCGGGTCGGTCCATCATGAATGGAATCATCTTGTCGCATGAATTGATGCACTCGCTCATAGGGAACAAGGTCCCAAGTATGTTGTTGAAGCTAGACTTTAGCAAGGCATATGATAGACTTAACTGGCGATTTCGATGAAGACTTTGCAGCTTCTGGGTTTTAGTAGGATGTTTTGCAATTGGATTTTTAGTTGTATTGCCACTCTGAGCTTCTTTGTTCTAGTCAATGGCTCCGCTGAAGGTTTTTTCTAGAGCAACAAAGGGGTTCGACAAGGGGACCCCTTATCATCTTACCTTTTCATATTGGTGGCAAAAGAAGCCCTTAGTAGGGCTTTGAAAGTGGCAAGGACTGTTGGTCAAATCAGTGGGTTGAGGATTACCTCTGATTTGGAAGCAATCACTCACCAACAATTTGGAATGACTCTTTCCTCTTTTGGTCGGGCTTCGATGGAGGAGGCCAAAAATTTTCAAGTGATTTTGGATATCTACTCCGATGTTGTTGGTCAGTCTATCAACTTTGAAAAATCGTTGATCTTCTTTTTCAATACTCAGGGTAGAGTGCAATGAAGAATTCTCAATATTATGGGTTTTCAGAAAGGGTCTCTTCCCCAGAGGTATTTGGGAATCCCTCTTTTTGTGGGAGCAGGTAGATCCAATCTTTGAATGATTTGATAAGGGTGATCGAGGTGAGAATTTAGAGCTGGAAAGGAAAGTGGCTTTCTCTTGCGGGCAGAATTCTTCTTATCAATTTGGTCCTGAACGTTGTTCCGACCTGCATGTTGTCAATGATAAGAATGCCTCCTTTGGTACTTAACAAAATTGAGAAATTACTCAGGAAGTTCTTATGGAGTGGAAGCAATGAAGAGAAGAAATTGCACATGATCAAATGGGAGCAAATGGTCTTGCCCAAATCGCAGGGTGGGGCCGGAATTTTGAACCTCAAATGGCAGAACTTTGCGCTTGGGGCCAAGCATATTTGGCGTATGATCTCAAATACAGAGGAGTTGTTAGTTCTATGTTAGAAAGAAGTATTTGGGAGGGGGAGAGCTGAGTTGGTTCTTTCCAGCACAAAGGTTCCCTGCGGTTCGCACATATGGAATTTTTTTATTTGATGCCATAAAGTCTTTACTCAGCTTGCATCCTGGCGGGTTGGAAACGGTGAGTTGGCCAACTTTTGGGACGACTCTTGGGATGGGCGTCCTTCCCTTTCTCGAACCCGGATCTACATGAAGTCATGGAAGTAAGCAAGAACCAATGGGGACTCAAAGTCAAGGATTACGGAAATCAATTGGTGGAAGGATCTCTGCACTTCGATGGAAGGATCCTAGATGAGATGACCTTAACATCTTTCTAACTTCTCGAAAGAGTGCTTTCATCTCTCTTCTGGGTGGGTATTAAGCGAGAGAAAAGTTTTGTGCATCCCTGAGGTCGACTCCCTCTTAATCGGGAGAGTTGGGACGAAATAATCTCCTAAAGGTTGGTGTTTCTTATAGGACCAAAGATGGTTACAAATGGTGGGCGTCCAAAGAGGGGATTGTCATCCCTAGCTAGATGGGTTTTATGCCAAGAAGCCGAAGAGGATTTGGACCATTTTTGCAATTATTCCCTTTTGCTTATCATTGTTGGTGTTGGTTGTGTGAGAAGATTGGTTTCACTTGGATTCAAGGTAGATCCATCAAGGAAACGTTGATGGCCTGGCCCAAGCTGGGGAAAAATGGTTCTCTCAGCTCAACTGGATCAACGTGCCCATTCTTCTTCTTTGGCACATATGGTGGGAGCGTAATCTCATAATCTTTAGGGGAATTTCCTCTGATATCTCTGTTGTTATGAATAAGTTGGAGATTTCTATTTCGGAGAATGTAAACGCCAAGTGTAAAGATGTTTCTTGATTCTCTTCCATGGATGCTCGAGTAAGGGAAGCTTGGCCCCTTATAAAGCTCCCGACTCCGGGCTCTGCTTTGAAAAAAGGTTTATCTTGGATGGAGAAGGCCTTGTGTAGAAGGACAACTAGATGGAAATCACACCCTCCTGTTTGTTGCAAATTGAATTTCGACAAGGCGTCGAAGGACAATCCCGACACTTCGGGAGTGCGGTGTATAATTAGAGACGAGGGCGAGTAATTTGGTGATTGCAGGTTTGTTTCCTTTGAAGAATGGAACATGCAACAAAGCCGAGGCCTAGGCCTTGTTAGAGGGTGTCAAACTTGCGATTCATTTTGGTTGTGATGCTCTAGTGATAGAGGGGGACTCCCAAATTATTATAATTGATATCAAGCGTGGTAGTGCACTATCATGGAATCGGGATTTCCAAATTCATAATATCTTATTTTGGTTAAGTAAGATTTCGACATGGAGTATTGAGCACATTTTTCGGGAGGCCAATTGCATTGCCGACTTCTTGGCAAATCAAGGAGTAATTGCGATTGATGGCTTGGTCATTTCGGATCATGCTAGTTCGTGGGAAGGCCTTCAGGGCTTAATTGATAAGGACATTGGCAAAGGCAATTTTTTTAAAAAGGGAAGAGTGTTAGTGTTCTTTTCTGCCTTGTCATTGTGTGGTGGGTGAGAGAGCAATTTATAGGGTTTGTCAAGTCCCATGGAGATTCCACCCCTTCCATGCTTGTTCCTACAGGGGCGAAGCATGAAATGGCCTTTTTTGGAGGCATTACCAGGTCCGGGTGCGAATTATATTCAAGGTGGAGTCGGAGGCGATATGCGAAGTAGTTGAAAATATTTTAGGGGAAGAATATATGGCCGCCTCTGCAAGAGCTAGGGTTAACTCTGAGGTAGCCTCGTGGTTTGTATCTCGACTCTTACAGGTGAGGGGGCAGAAAGAAGAGGCGAGGTTATAGCAGAATATTTTGTCAAATCCCAGCATCGAGTCAGGTTAGAAGAAGCACTTGAAGCTGTTAATCTGGTGCCTCCTGTGCAAGTTGTGGGTATGGATGGGATTTCGATGGATGAAGCTAAGCGGGTGATTGCAGCCTTGTCCTCCAGGAACTCGGCTCTCATGAGATTTGTAGAGAATGTCCACAGTGCCTGTGCGGCTGGTATGGCAGGTGGAAGTCGTATCAAGAGGTTAGATCTCCCAGGTCTATCGGCGCCTATTGTTCTCGAGACGGAGGTGGTGGAGAGATTCTGGAGCAAGGTGAGCTTCTTCTACAATCTTCTGCTCCAGGTGGCAAAGGAAAGAGCGACGGCGGGTGGGAGGTAGCGGATGGGGCCGAGGGAACAAGCAGGAGAAAATGTTGTTGCTCAGGTGGTCAGTTGATTCTTCTTTTGTTTGGCAATGGTCGGCTTCCTGCCTTGTTGCAGGCTTCGTTTTTTGTAATTTTAAATCATAGTTTGGTTGGTCTTGGTTGCAACGGGTGCGATCCCATTCAATCCCTGGTTCATAGCTCCAATCAAAATTGTTTAAATTTCAAAAAAAAACAATTGTAGGCATCCTAGTAGCCTATGTATGGTGTCCAAAAAGAAATTTGCAACTATAATAGCAATTTACAGGAACTGTACCTACAAAAATGTGCATACAGAGTAAGTTTGCTGAAAACCACTAATATAACACTCTTTTCATCCGATTAGAAAGCTCTATACGGGACTCCATGGAATTAATGAATGCAGGCTTTCGTAGTCCATAAGAATTTTCAGATAAATATTTTTGAAAAGAACTGCGTAGAAACTTTTATTTATCATCGACGTTTCAGATCATCACATGTGATCCATGGATATTTCTTCCCATGACTAATTAGGAAAGGACAGACCCGCAGAAGACTCGGAATCTTAGTGGTTCTACCCTCTTTCCTAGAGTAGACACTTATCCAAATAATGACCCGGCTTTAGGACTAGTGCATGCTTCCCCACCCATCTTAACATGGTAATTATGGTGTCGCTCGGTGGATGTGGTAGGTAGCTGACTTTCATTAAATTCTTGATCCAAAGGCAGTAAGGCAACAAGAATACGAACCAACAACCTAGCAGTAAAAAGAAGGGGATTCAGAAATGTTTTCACCGTATCCTTCAGTTTTTTGTGTCATGCAACTTTATCCCTTCTTTCCTTCTAACACTGTACTTTTTATCTGAGCATGGCAGCCATGTTGTATTCAAAGAATAAATTGCCAATCACACGCCCGACGAACGGCATGTAACCATGGCCAACAATGAAAATCTTGTACCCAAGAACTTGCAATAATACTAGATCCCTTGTATTCATTTGTTGAAGTATTTTCTATATGCAAGCTACAAGTGCTATGATGCTATAGTTGATGTTTTTCCTCAACTCTAGCAAAAATTTAGCATTTCAAATTGGTAATGAATTAGCAGGATGTCAACAAGCAACAGCTGCATATGAGAAATTATACAAAAATCACGAAGGTTATGACACTGTTGAATTGAATCTATGCTTACAAGCTGGATCCTATGCCAAGTTTGTAAGTAGGAGATGAATCACCAATGCTGGTGGGAATAGCAACGAATTCAATTGATGAACTGTTTTCTGACGGTAAGAGACCAGCCTATCCTCATTAAACATGTTCTAATTATTTTTCTATCAATAAACAACAGCCCCAAGACAGATGATTAATGTGCAAACCCAAGGTCGGAGAGTCAAAATGAAGGACTGTCACAATCAAGAAGCCCAATATCAGAATGCACAACATATCAAACACAATATTCTATAAATTGAAATCAACTGAGACACAAAGAAACACTCCTCATTCACATGAAAGCCATACGGCATCTACACAATTTCATAGACTTTTTCCAACAACTTGTACCTCCCCATACTTCTGCAGAGCCTTATAAACACTTCTTCAGCACTCGTAACTCTGTTTTCACACTTTACAGACTCTCTGACTCGGCTATCTCAAGATACAGACTTCTATTGATAGTGCAACTATATTTTCTGAACGTTTGACCCTCTATGACCTCTAATTTTGACCCTCTATAACTCTAATACAACCTAATAATACATTACAGAACTCTATTAACAATTTACACTTTCAAAATACAAACATCAGTGTTTCAACATTTGCGGACCATTTATCCTCAATTCCAGCAGCAGTTGCTTTCTACTCTCTTCTCGTTGAGTTTTACAAAATTTGTGCTCCTTCTATAAATGCTTTAAAAGTTTATGGACTCTTCAAGATCTCTGAGATATTTTATAGTTCTTTGTGTGCCTCTTAACTTCCTAGAAGCTTCTTGTGTGTCCCAAGCCATTTTGGAGGTCTCTAGAATTCTCTGTGAGTATATGTGGCAAAACCTTATGCTTACACCTGTGCTTCAAGGGTCCAAAGTCGAGAGAATTTGATCCGATGAGAAAATATGAGAGAGGAAATACTTAACAGAATATTCAAGATAAACAGAAATGAAAATAAATACACAAGATTTATCCTAGGAAACATTTTCGGGAAAAAACTCAGTGCAGTAACTTCTCTCTCTCATTGCATTAACTTGACGTTTAACTTTACAATACAATAATGTACTTCCGAATTCTGCTATACCCTATTGCATGTCCAGGTATATATGTAAGCACATCAATAGGTAACCGTCAAAGCGGTTTTACAATACAATGGGTACCAAAACCATGGGCTAAGAAAACAACCCATAACGGTTCCCCATAAATCATGGGTTTTGACACTAACCATATACACATATAGATTAAAAAAACCACATATTTATACTCCGGGAAAATTAGGGATCCCAAAAATAAAATCTTGGGGGCCACATTTGTATACCGATTCTCCTCAATTCCAGTAGCACTTGGTTTTTACTCTCTTCTTGTTGAGTTTTACAAAATTTGTGCCCCTTTTATAAAAGTTGGATAAGGCTCGGACTCTTCAAGTTCTCTAAGATATTTTACAATTCTTCGTGTGCCCCTTAGCTTCCTAAAAGCTTCTTGAGTGTCCTAAGTCATTTTGGAAGTCTCTAGAATTCTTTGTGAGTATATGTGGTAAAACCTTATGCTTACACATCCGCTTCAAGGGTCCAAAGTGAATAGAATTTGATCCGATAAGCAAATACGAGAGAAGAAATACTTAACATGATATTCAAGATAAACAGAAATGCAAATGGCATACACAAGAAAACATGATTTCTCTTGGGAAACCCTTTCAAGAAAAAACCCAGCACAGTAACTTCTCTTTGTTATTGCATTAATTTAATTGTTTACAATACAATAATGTACTTCCAAGTTCTCGCTTTGCCCTACTACATGTCAAGCTATATGCAAGCACATCAATAGGTAACCGTAAAGCGGTTTTACAATGCAATTAATACCAAATCCATGGTCTAAGAAAACAACCCATAACGGTTCCTTATAAATCATGGGTTTTGACACCACCCATATACATGTATAGATAAAAAACCACATATCTATACTCCCAAAAAATAGGGATCCCAAAAAAATTCTCGGTGTCAACCCCCGAACCCCTAATTGGGGTTCACCGACCCTCCAAACCAATGCTCATACTAGAGGTATATGCAAAATATACAACATATTCTAACACAGAGTTCCACGCGTCCATGAAAAAAATTCAAAGCACAAAATCCTTGTGAAAATCCAAAAATGGCCCTAGGAAGTTTTAAATCATCATTGGGCCCTACACAAGCATTCTCGTGCTTAAAAACCACTACGGTAGGAAAGCTCTTGATGACAACTCTCGAACGAGCCCGCATTTGTGTCCCCAAGTGATCCGGAGGTCATTTTGGGCATCGAAGTTCCCAGATCTCCCTAGACCAAGACTGATAAAGAAGAGCATTCTAAGAACTTTTCAACACCTATTGGAACACGTGAATTGGACATCGTATGCTAAAGTTGTTGCTGGTCAAAGTTCGGGTAAAAGTTGGTAAAAAGGCAAGTGCAGTCAAGCAGACCCTAGTTCGTTTCTAGAACCTATTTGCATGATTCAAGGTTGGCCAAGGATAAAAATTGACTTGGACGTGTTTGGTTTGGTTTTCTAGTCTTTGTCGAGCGTGTGCAAAAAGGGGGTTCAACAGTGGGGTCCACTTTTGTTTTGGAAGGGTACCAACCCGCCGTGATATTAGTGTAATTTTAATTTTTCAATTACACTATAGTTTTTATCACATTATTTTGTGCCCTCTCATGCTGACATGTGTCAGGGGAAGAGCTTATAGATTTGGCGATTTCGTAGAGGTCCATGTGGTGGGTCCTCAAGCCACCACGTGCCCCGCCACCACCACTCGCCGATTTACTTGCCGGCTTCAACTCCCAACTCCGCAAACAATCCTCTCAACTCGACAAGGCCATTCACACCAACTCTCCAACACATGCCAACCATGCACCCTCCACGTGGGCCTTAGCGCTACCAATTTTGGCAAGGCAGATAAACATTGACCAACAAAAGCGGCCCCATGGCCATTTAAAACCATGTCACCACATTACATTTAAACCACCGCATCCACCCTCCCGCACATCACGTGGGATAATGGGTTAAAAGTGGTAAGTGGATATGCCAAGTGCCCAAAAAGGGATTTGAACCCCGCACCTGCCACCAAAATGATAAGTGTTCCAACCGCCACGCCATAGCCATGGAAACAATATAAATAGAGGCTCGTGGTATTTGATGGGGGTCGTAATGCAAACCGTGTATTATTTGTAAAGGGCAGTTTGTACTAAATGGTGATTTAAGCCATTGTAGGGGCATTTTAAGCTTCGACGGTGGTCTAGAGTGTTGTTCGAGAACTCAAAGACGCTCTATATGGACTTATTATTTGCCCATTGTGATGTTCCTTTTCCATTATTGAAAGTGTTTTGCAGTTTCTTTCAACGAAGAACAAGGGAAAATGAATGTGCAAGTACTACTGGGAAGGTAGGGGACGTTGTTAGACGTAATCCAAGTCCTCTCGAAGGTCTTATGGTATAATTTTTGCAGATTATTTGTTTCATCATGGTATTGTGAGAGTTTAAGATTGTACTTACAATTGTTTTTTAATGGATCGGTTCGGATGAACCCAAAGACGTAGCCAATTGGTGAACTCCGTAAACAATTTTTGTCTTTTGTGTTTGTATGCATTTTTATTCTTGATTATTTGCAGATTCCAATCAGATTTTAATTAATTAGATGCGATTATAACACTTTCACAATGATTTTGAAAATCGTATTTTGATCCTTTTGATCGTGTAAATTGGAAACGAATAATCGTTTTAAATTCAGATTTTTGATTAAGTATTTGTGCACATTTAAATCAGATTTTGGATTAGTTTCTCAATTCTTTTAAATCAAGAAATTGAGATTTAATCAGTATCCGATTTTAAACTATTTAATAGTAGGGGGTCTACTATAGTTTACTGATCAATTTTTGGTATCAGAGTTGGTAGAATGCTGGATTAGCTTCTGTTTTGCATTTTTAATATCAGATTTTCAGCGGTCTTGATTCAATTTGTGCAGCATTTGGGCTTGTTGATCTTCCATTTACAATTGCAGTTGTTGGGAGTAAAGTTTGTTTGAAAAAACAGGAACCAAGTAATGAGAAGGACAGATAGATCTATCTTGATCTCGCTTGCAAGGTGATGGACATGGAAATGGAATCTAGTCAGAATTAGCATTCGTCGCAGTGCTTTGGTGAGTGAAAACTATATTGTGAAGCTCTCTTCGGTATGATAATTGTATCTATTTTGTTGCCTATGTCCTTTAATTAGGAGAAAGTGAAAAGACCATTCCATTTTAAGATATGGAAATGGCATTAGGACATTGTTCAAGGATTGGACATTGTTTTTGCACTCATTTATATTTGGGTATTAATTGGTTATCAGTTGATTTTAGATTCACAACTATTTTTAAGCAACGTAAGATGCATTCTTAAAGTTGTTTAAAATTCAACAATTTGTTAACCTTTGCTCACCAGGGTGCAAAGTTCTTAGTTTCAAAATGAAGGTAAAATTAATCCAACATTTTCTTGTCTATGAGAAATGGCTATTTTTACACAGTTTTGGTTTTCATATCCATGTTTGGATAACCTTTGTGTGGTCTATTGGAAAAATATGCCTTGTTTTGAAACTATTTCAGAACTATTTGAAAACATAGGTTTCATCACTACCTCATTAAATGGGAGGATTTCTATGGTGTAGCCTTCTATTCAAGTTGTTGAACCGGGAAGAGGGATCAACCCTCGTATTGGTAAAACTTGATTTCTTGGATAGTTTTTTATTGCATAGCTGATATTGTTGATTAGCATGCATATTTCTCATAGCACATTTTGTGGGATTCTTGTTGTATGTTGAAAGGATATTTTTCCCATATGAATTTGGTTAATGGTGTCACATGTAGTGAAGAGCTGAGTGACAGGTTTAACATGCTCAGATTTATCTTCTCACATTTATGGTTGATGATTTCCATTATGATTCAGATAGCAATTTATACAGATTCAGTGGGCATTTTCAGTATGTCTAATTTTGGATATGTATCTGTTGTCATTTTTAGGTTAGTATTTGATGCTAAAGGTCATGAGTTTTTGGAAATTGTAAAACCCAAGGTGGATAAGGATGAGAAAGACTTGGTTTTGAGTTATTTGGAATTGACAAGAATCCCTTTGGGAGAATCTACCCCTAAGAGTGAAGTGCACAACTTGAAGGAGACAGTATCCAAAGTAATTGAAAGGGTTGAGAAAGATAAGAAAACATAGGAGCAATTGGAGGAGCAGAATCAAATCCTTTCAAATTTCATCCGGTCTCTGTTGGTAGAAGATAAGGTACTTGATCCAACTCCACTGGCTTCAATTCCACCACCTACTATTCTGACCAGTGATGAAGTTCAAACTATCAAAGATATTCATAAACATGATACCGTAGGAAGGCAATGGAAGCCATGGTAGATGAAATGTTAATCACAAGATTGAACTTCATCGAAGAGGCATATAAATCATATGATCGAGTCATTGTGATACAGCTTAAGTTCACCACAACACTCAAAGCAGTTTGGAAAGAGAATTGAAATTATGGGTTGAATGTATCCAAGATCTCCGGCTCATGAGTGAGACAGATGTGCAAGTTCTTTTAGCCCACAAAGTGTTTGATGATGCAAAATTCAACCTATCTAAACAATGGGTGTTCAGTATTGATTGGAAAGTAAAGGTCCTCGAAGAAGCTATCGGTGAACTCAAAAACATGCTACAGAAAGGAGAAGCTTTCAAAGCCTGCATTATCTCTGCTTTTCAAGATCTTCGTTGCCAGCTCCTCAAAGAGAACTCGAAGATAAGTCTACAATCCAAGAAATCAAATCCAAGTTCAAAGCATTTGTCAAAGAAGATTTGTTCAAACAAGATGCCATGTCCAAAGAGAAAATGAGAGAAATTTGTGCACTCCAAACAGCCATCACAGAAGCAAACAAGGAATTCTTAGAGAATGCAAATTTTGGGAAAGAAATGGAGAAGTGTCTAGATAGCTGGACTCATGCGACTGCCAATACCACCATTCCCGAGGTATGGAGATAGCAGGTGCATTAGTGAGATTCAGAAATCAAGTGCTCAAGGCAAAGACCGGGACGGCCACTCCTTCAAATGTTTTAGCACCAAGCTCTTAGTCTTTTGTTTTAATCAATGTATTTTGTTAAGTTGGCCATCTCTTGTATAATCATGTAATATTTAAGTAGGGGCCAATTTAATATTATAAGACTTGGTTAAATGTTAATCTTTTGATTAAAAGAAAGGAAACTGAAGGGACTCGGTTTGTAACTGCCCAAGTGGCTATAAAAGGCCTCACCTCTTATTTTGAAGGGGTTGGATTTTGATGTTTTGATGTAAAGATACTGAATTGGCAAGTAATACAGAAGAAGTTCTACTCTCATCCTTTCCGTGTTCTATTTGTTTCTGCTCTCTATCTGATTCATGTGGGTTATATATATATATATATATATATATATATATATATTTGAATAAGAAACTTTGTGTCTTTTAGTTGATGTTATGCTTAGAACTTTGTGTCTATTACATATATGTCCTGTATTCAAATGTGTATGATTCAGGCTTTATTACTCATGCATGCATAAGTAAGGTATTATTCTGAGATCTATATATCTGAAAGTGTTGCTTTCTTCATTCCCTGAGCTATTAATTCTTCGTATTGAAAATCTTATGAGATGAAGACATCTAAAGCATCAAAATCCTCATTGAAATATTGATAGTTTGTACATTTGTAAATAAGTAGATTTGCTTGTTTGTTTGTGTGTTCAATAAGGGAACCTCTCCCATAAAGAGGAGGGATTGTTGTCCCTTGACTGTTGCTTGTTTTCAAGTCAAATTTTACAAAGACACACTATAGTTATTATCACATTATTTTGTGCCCTCTCGTGCCGACACGTGGCGGTGAAGAGCTTATAGATTTGGCGATTTCGTAGAGGTCCATGTTGTGGGTCTTGAGGCCACCACGTGGCTCGCCACCACCACTCACCGATTCACTTGCCGGCTTGATGAACCAAGCTTCAACTCCGAAGCTCCACAATCAATCCTCTCGACACGGCCAGCAGGCCGTTCACACCAACTCTCTAACACACGCAACCCATGCATCCTCCACATGGGCATTAGCGCTCAAGACACAAACCTGGCGCTACCAATTTTGGCCCAAAGAGACAAACCTTGGCCAACAAAAGTGGCCCCATGGTCATTTAAAACCATGCCACCACATTACAATTAAACCATCCCATCCAGCCTCCCGCACATCACGTGGGATAATGGGTTAAAAGTGGTAAGTGGATATGCAAGCGCCCAAAATGGGATTTGAACCCCACACCGCCGCCAAAACGATAAGGGTTCCAACCGCTGCACCAC
This sequence comes from Taxus wallichiana var. yunnanensis, assembly GCA_018340775.1. Lineage (NCBI taxonomy): Eukaryota > Viridiplantae > Streptophyta > Pinopsida > Cupressales > Taxaceae > Taxus > Taxus wallichiana. Next base: position 520,125,698 of record CM031236.1, on the reverse strand, counting down.
AACCGTGGAAACAATATAAATAGTGGCTCGTGGTATTTGAATGGGGTCACAATGCAAACCGTGTGTATTATTTGTAAAGGGCGTTTGTACAAATGGTGATTTTAGCCATTGTAGGGGCATTTTTAGCTTCCGAGAGGAAGTGGAGTGTTGTTCGAGAACTCAAATATGCTCCGTATGGACTTATTATTTTCCCATTATGATGTTCATTTTCTGTTATTGGAAGCATTTCGCAATTGCTTTCAATAGAGAACTAAGGGAAACCGAAAGTGCAAGTACTATAGACAAGATAGGGGACATTGTCGGACATAGTCCGAGTCCTCTAAAGGTCTAATGGTATAATTTTTGAAGGTTATTTGTTTCATTATGGTATTGTGAGCTTTTAAAATTGTAGTTACAATCGATTTTTGACGGATCAGTTCAAATGAACCTGGAGACGTAGCCAATTGGTGAATTTCGTAAACAATTTCCGTGTTGTGTGTTCATATGCATCTATTATTTCTTATTATTTGTAGATTCAAATCAGATTTTAATTAATTAGATGTGATTATAACACTTTCACAACATTTCAAAATAGTATTTTTGATCCTTTGGATCGTGTAAATTGGAAACGAATAATCGCGTTTTAAATTCAGATTTTCAATTCAATATTTGTGCACCTTTTAAATAAGATTTTGGATTAGTTTCTCAATTCTTTTAAATCAAGAAATTGACATTTAATCAAGTATCCGATTTTAAACAATTTAATAGTAGGGGGTCTACTACATGACTTATGGATTACCGAGTGCTCAAATACAAAAGTTATGTGAGCTAAAAACTTCATGGGGTCTTCACCCTCTTTTGTTCACCGTAAGTACCTTGAGATGCTCTGTATGTTCATGTTTATGTGGGACCCTAAAGCATTGATGTGGGACCCCCTCGTGCCTATCCAAGATCTTGTCAAGTGTCAAGATCTTGGGATGTCTCTCGTCATGGGATTATGAACCCTGGCGGACTGTGACCTTTATAAATTGTGCCTTTATTTTCCCTCACATCCACTTGACTTTCTCTTAGGACATGCCAAATTGTTTTAAGTTTTCGGGCCCTCACCTTTATTCCCTTCTTTCCCTCCTCTCATTTGACTATGATGCGAGCATCAACAAAACTCGAAGATTGCATATCTTTTGACATTTTGACTAAGGAAGGTGGCAAAAATGCGAGAAAAGGTCAACAAAGACAATAAGGTACAAAAGGAAAGTGTGAGGCAACGTGCAAAAGTTTTGACAAAGGAAGACCCAATGGAGTCAAAGCGCGTGAATGTGTTGGGTTTGGGACAATAGGGCGCTCGAATCTTTCAATGAGGAAAATGGAGTGTGCCCGAAGCAATACTAGGAGGCGAAGAGACCAAGTAGTAGGTGAACAACGGACCGCCAACTCAATAGTGACATGGAAGTTCCAGATGCAATGCTCTCAACTACCAAGCTAGAAGTGGTTGGACGCCATTAATGCACCGAGTTCGAATTTCAGTTTGAGATGGACTTTGAGAAGATAGATAAGATTAGATAATAAGATAATTATATTAATGTCCAACAAATGACCACAAAAGTAGGTCAATGGGACTGTATAGTACAATGCAAGAGGTGCAGCAGGAGACCCAAAGGGGTCATCCAAACAATAAAAGAAGAGAGAAGAAGAGAGAGAGGAAAGGAGAAGGAGAAGCAAAGGCCATCGTGGCCGAAAGAGTGCAAATGGATGGAGCTGAAGAGGAGGGTGGGAGAATCCCACCATTCGACACTTGTCACTAAAGCATCCAGACACCGACCGAAAGTAGCCAAAGCAATATGCCCGTGTCCTACAGTGAAGCCGTGGGAAGACTAGAATGCCGGTGTCCGAAAGAAGGGCGAACAAAACGAGCCCTCTACGTTCTCTTGGACGAACGTGGCCTCTAAGAGAGGACCCCTAACCAAGTGCGATCATGAATACCTCTGGACTGGGAGGTAGCCCCTCGGGTCCCTGAAAATCTCGTCTGAGAATCCTAACCGGTATCACGGAGCCACTTGGTGCCCCTCCCCGAGGGGCCCGAGGGGAACATCGTAAAGAAAGAAGTAATCTGTAGAGTAGCAGCCTGTCTGGGAGGAGACTGAAGGGTCTCATTTCGGAGCCTAAGAGCCTCCTGTAGGTAGAGAGCAAGACACTGTTGATCATGGTACTTGAAGAAAGCTGCAAAAGACGGATGCTCCCGAAATAAGCAATGGAATCTCCCTCTGATCTCGTAGTAGATAGGACACCTGAAAATGAAGTGATCTTTTGTTTCAATCTCTGGAGAGAACAAAGCTAGCAAATCCTCTTAGAGCGGTCCAATTGGTGATCCTCCACGCGAAGCCTATGAGAGCCCACTCTGAACTGGCCTAGAGAAATGCGGAGTGCTTGTAACCAAGTGTCGGGATATATACAGTCTAGTTGATAAGCCCGTCTGTGATCTCAAGAAAATGTGCAGCATAGAAAGCCATCTTAGGACGAAGACCATCCAAAGGGTTGATCCAAGTATGCTGGATGAACTGCCTGTAAATGTCTTCTCTGATAATTTTGTGCAGATCCTGCTTACCCGGTAGGAGGTGGGCAGGTGCATCTAAGGAGTATCTGTAAGGTGGGAGACGGTCCATCTGAATCCCGAGAGAGCCGAGAAGACGTGAGACTCCGACATACCGGATGGGAGGAGCGGGTGCTATGGTCAAAAAGAGCAATAGCCTCAGAGGAACGGTAGGCGAGGTAGAGATACCTATCTCTGCCTGCAGACTAGCTTGAAAGCCCTCGAATGCGATGCAAAAGCGAAACCAGGCCAAATATAGTCTCCAATCTAAAGGGATGAGCTCGAACTCGGCCAAGATGATATTATGTGGAACTGTCTCTCTGCACCTGATGATGCGTCTGAGCATGAGGATCTAGACCCGCTCAACTGTAGCCCAATCAGAGTCAAGCAAGGATGGTCCCCAAACCTCGGAACCATAAAGAATCGTGGGTCGCACAAGAGAATCCGAGAGAGACATCTTCGACAAGATGTCCTGGAAGTGGTGGCGGAAGCACTGTCTCTCCAAGATTGCCAAAGAGCCATAACCCTTGATGATGTGGAATCAAGGGCGGGCCGAAGGCGAAGTAGAACCAAGTAAATAAAACTCCCAGATAAGTATAGGAGTTGGTGATCTCAATCTCCTCCCCTCTATAGAAGAAATGGAAGTCCGAAGTCTTCAACCCATTGAAGATCATGACCTTGGTTTTACCAAGGTTAACTGTCAGCTGTCTATGGTTCGCTATAGAGGGCTAAGGCGTCTAGCTGTCTCTGCAATCCCTCCGAGGAAGAGGCGAGGACTACGTCATCCGCAAAAAGGAGGATGTAGATCAATGCTTGGTGAAGAAGACAACCATCCCCTTCCTGGATATGGTCCTTGAGAAAGTCCTCCAACTCATCAATGTAGATACCAAACAAAGTAGGTGAGAGGGGGCAACCTTGCTTAACACCTATAGTACTTTGGATGAAATCACAAAAACCGGTAACTTGCATGTAAAGACGGCCTAAAACATCCTCATACATGTGCATAATGGAAGCAAGAAGGGTTTCGGGAATACGATGTCTCTGAGCCTATGGAAAAGAGCTTCCGTGGCACAGAATCAAATGCTTTCCGAAAATCAACGAAGGAAGAAAGACCTTAGAGGATTGGTGACGAGCCTCCTCAATGATGGCTCGAAGAGTGAGGATGTGGTCGATGGTCTAGTAAGCAAGGCCGAACCCCACTTGCCCCTTGGCTCTGCAATGGTGTTGCTCCAAGAACTCAGAAAGCCGCATGTGGAGGACCGTGGCATAGAGCTTGGAGAATGTGTGGCCAACCATGATCGTCCTGTAGTTGTTCGGGTCGAAAGTGGGACCCGACTTGTGGATGGGGTGAATGATATGATGGGACCATGACTTCGGAAAACCTGTACAAACCACCTGATTGAAGAGATCCACAAGGTAGTTGTTTAGAGTGTCTAAGTCGTGCTTGAAGAATTCCACCTGAAACCCTCATCAGCTGCCATGTTGTTGTTCATGGCTAGGATGGTTTTCTTCACATTCGTGTAAGTAAATATCTGGCAGATAGGGGGAGGGAAAACCACCTACATCTGAGGCTGGCCAGGAATATCATAAAGGGTGGAAGTATGAGTGAACATGGAGTTAGGAAGTAAGTCCTGGGGTAAAGAGGAATGGCGGGGAAGAATGGTACGCCAGAAACGTTTAGGGGAGTGCATAAGGGAAGCACGGAGCTCAAATCGATGGCGAGAGATGAAGGTGTGTTTCTTGTGGCGGAGGAGACGGCGGTAGTCGGACTTGAGAGACGGGAAGGAGGGGAGAGCGTGTGTGAAAGCAAAGCGAAGCTGCCGGTGAAGGGCTTTGCAGTCATCATCGTACCACTGGTTCATGGGGCAGGTCCTCATAAATGGAAGGGTGGGAGTGAAGTGGGGGAAGGAGCACAGAGCAACATCGCGAATGGCGGAGGAAAGGGTATCAAACATCACATCAGAGGAGAGTGAGGAAAATTGGGGTGTAGGGGGAAGAAGCTGACGAAGGTGAAAAGAGAAGTCTCCAGGATCACCTTCATCAAACTTCCAGATGGTACGGTAAGGGTTGTGAGAGGGAGTCAGGGAATGGGGGAATTACCTGTAAGGAGAAGGAAAGGGTCGCATGGTCAGCTAGGGGAATGGGGGATACACACAAATGGCAAATGTAGGGAATCAGTTGGAAGTAGTCATGATGTAATCCACCACGCTGGCTCCACCACCATGAGGTAAGTGAAGAAGCGGGACTCAGGGAAGCACTGAATGCCATTAAGAATCAACAGATCATGAGATTCCCCCAACTGTAGGAGGTGTCGACCGTATGACGTCAAGGGTCCTGCTACATCCTCAAAATCCCACTGAAAACCAACTAGATCAGGGTCCATCTCCGATGTACAAAGTACGTCATCAGTCCTGTCATGAAGTGGAACCTGGAGGTTCCTGGTACGTGCATTAAAGTCCCCCAAGATGATGACGTCCCCACTCACCGAGTATTGGGAAATGGTTGTATATAGGTCAAAGAAAGGGTCCTCTTCTAGGCCATTGTGATGGGAGCCAACAGAGCTGGTAGTGGCTCACAAATGCAACAACCTAGGCTCGAGCTTGCACGGCAATGGAGTCACGACCTCAGAGGAAGAGGAAACGACACTCTCAACCCTAAGACCTCTGTGACACAAATGGGAGCGTAGGGTTCTATAGAAACGAGCCTCAACAGAGTTAAATGAACCCACGATTTTTTGATTTTTCGGTTTGCACAAGAAATTTCAAAATCCTTATGGGCAGGAAGATTGCCTATAAATATATGCATTTGCCTTGCTTCGGAGCTTTTGGAGATTTAGAGCTTTTGGAGAACTTGAAGAGGAGAGTGAAGATTTCGAGAGCCGCCACCCCATAGCCTATTAAATTGTAAATACTCCATAAGTATCGACTATTGTAGATGTTGTATGGCCTTTTTAAAAATACATCCAACCTCTATTGTAGATTTCGTTGGGTTTTACTCTGCAAACGATCCGAGGATCGTTTCGATCCGCCAATTGTTGTCAAGTGGTATCAGAGCATGGCTACAAACCTTGAAGTTAGATTGAGAGGTGAAGGATTGGTAGAACGTCGACCGTGAGACTAGTCATAAGGAGAAGATGTTGCCAAGAAGAGAAGCCGGTGTGGCATAGCAAATGCAACGAACATAGGAGCACTAGAGCAAGTGATGACAGAGCTAAGTGGTGTGAGAAGCAAATTGGAAGTTGTTGAGGAAGACATACGAAGAGGATTTGTGGCACCGAATGCACAAAGCGATGATGAAGGCAAGGCAAAAGGGAGGAATGCACGCAATGTAGAAGTTGTTGAGGATGTGCAAGAAGAGGCTAAAGCCATAGACGTAGGGGAAGCGTGATTGCTTCAAGCAATTTCTAAAATGGGTCGTGGATCGAGAGTGGATGTTCCCTCGTTTTCTAGAAGGTTGTACCGAGAAGAATTTGTAGATAGGTTGACAAGTATGGAGGAATACTCGAAGTCCGAAGAAATTGTCAACACACTGCGCGCATTAGAGTAAAGCACAAACCAAGTTGAAAGAACATGCAGCATTATGGTGGAAAGATGTGCAAAACGAGAGACAAAGGAGAGGAAAGGATAAGAAAGTGCACTGGAATCACATGGTCGAAAAATGAGGAGTAAGTTTTTCCCATTCGATTACAAATAAGCTTGTTCAAGAAGTTGCAAAACTTGAGACAAAAGGTGATGTCAGTTGAGGATTACACGAAGGAGTTCCATCAAATCATGGTAAGATCTGGACACGTGGAAGTTTACCAGGAGAAGGTCATGTGATATATCAATGGCTTGAGATTTGGAATTCGGGAAGAGCGTAGCATGTTGCGCATTCAAACCTGTGGAAGAAGTTTATCAACTAGCTTTGAAGGTGGAAGAAAAATTGGCACACAAAAGTCAAAGTGTGGCCAAAACAGAGCCTACAATATGCGCGGTAGAGGAGGAAGTGGTCGAGGATATAACAGACCGCAAGAAGAAGAGCGCAATAGTGTGCGAGACACTATCCCAAAATAGTGTGCGAGACACTATCCCAAAATAGTGTGCGGAGTAATGAAGCGGTGTACTCTTCAAGAGGATACGGGAGATTTAGTTAAGGACGGGAAGAGGATTCTCTGGGACATGTTTCAAGTGTGGAACCATAGGGCACCGTGCATTCGAATGCCCAAATGCACAAAGTGAAGTTATGAGTAGGCACACAGAAGTTGGCACGCATGTGGCACATGGAGATGATGAATCGATGGGGTCAACAGAACATTCTGAGATACCAGAATGCGGAGAAGCCTTGATGATAAGGAAGGTATTGTTGAAGACATCACATAAAGAAGAGGAACCGTAAGTTAGGTGAAAAATGTTGTAAGGTAATTGTCGATAGTGGGAGCACAACTAATCTTGTTTCCTACAAAATGGTGGAGAAGTTAGGGATGAAGAAGATTGTGCATCTCACCACTATAACGTGCCATGGTTACAAAAGGGACATCGAATTTCAATAAATGAGTAAAGCCTTTTGAAATTCTAGATTAGTAATTATTACGACTAAGTATTGTGTGATGTGATGCCAATGGATGTCTATTATCTACTGTTGGGAAGGCCTTGGCAGTATGATAAGAAGGTTGTCCATGATGGGCGCACGAATGTCATTAGCATAGAGAAGGATGGCGCAAATTTAACTTGTCGCCATTAAAGACTGACGAGAAAGGAGAAGTGCACAATAGAGTTTGTGCGAGACTCTTAAGTTTGTTAGGTAAGGACTTCTACGAGGAGTTGAGGAAGAAAAGAATGTAATGTCCCGTTTCCTACGCCAAAGGCCTAAGGGCCAATTCGAGTCCAAGCCCTGGTCATACCCAAGGGGCTTTGGACACTGGGAGCTATTGGGTATGAATATCTAGTCCATTTTGTTATAATTCTTCATTGACATAAGCAAAAAGGTGTTTTAGAGGGACTAGATGTTATGTTTTGTCGTTAGGAAGGGGCCACATGGTACTAATGTTCTAATTTTGCGTTGGGGGGTCACTTTTGGACCATGGCGACTTAAAAGGAAAGTAACTTAAGTTACTTTTATTTTATTGGCCCTTCCAAGGGAAAAATGCGACTAGGGTTTATTGGGGCTCTTTTGCCTTGGAGAAGTTATATAAGGAGTTGGGGGAAAAGGAAAGGCATTCTTGCATACCTAATTATCTTCTTTCATGTGCAACTATTGTTTGCAAATCTATAGCTTGTGGAGTGAAATCCCACAGGAACCCTAGCTTCGGTGGTGAGAGATCCATCCCTAGCTAGCAGGGCATTCTTCGGTAGTGAAAGATCTACCCTAGCTTGTCATTTTGGAGCTATTTTTCAAGGCTGATTCACAGAGATATTTTCAGAGGTTTTAGAGATAGGGTTTTGAGGTTTTTGAGATAATTTGTGAAGATAATCAATGGGTTTTCAGATCAGACTTACAACAGCAATAAAGAAAGGGTTTGGCATCATTTCTAGAGGATTTCAAAGGGGTTTTGACCATCTACCAAAAAGGGCGACTTGTTTTGGAGATTGCAGCCTTTATTTGGAGGGTTTCTAGTTGGCCATTTTCAGATCTGAGGGTTGGAATATCATCTTCTATATTTGTAAATGTTATTTCCAAAGTTTCATAGTTTTTGCACTTGTATTCGGGAAGATATGAATTTTAGAAGTTTTCCAGCTGTTTAGGGCACGCTGTAATTTTCTGGCAGCGTTATATTGTCTGAAAAATTCCAAAAATAGTTTTCTTATGTTCTTTATAATATTAGCAAGCTCTCTTTAAATTTTCAAGTGATTTGAGTGGATATTTTGGGAGTTATTAATTTTCTTCAGTTCGCTGCCCTAACTGGTAAAAATCTACAAAAATCAGTATTTTATTTGGCTGCAAATTTTCAATATTTTGTGTTATTTAAGTGGTATCCCACAAGGGATATTTCAAAGAACTGTTAGGTGTTATTACTAAAGGAAGTGAGAGAAGGTTGCACAAAGAAGGAAGACATTCCTCAGAGGTACGCAAGGTATTAGAAGAATTCCCAGAAATTGTGATGAGAAGAATTGCTACAAGGATTACCACCGGTCATGAAATATCAATCACCAAATAGACTTGATACCAAGAGCTAGTTTACCAAATAAGGCAATGTATAGAATGACCCTAGAAGAAAATGAAGAAGTGCGCAGACAAGTGCAAGAATAGCTTGATAGAAGACTAGTGTGCGAAAGCTTGAGTCCTTATGTAGTACCAGCAATGTTAGCACCAAAGAAAGGAGAAAAATGGTGCATGTGTGTTGATTCTAGAGCCATCGACAAGATTACCATAAAGTATAGGTTTTCACAACCCAAAATGGACGATTTGATGGATTGCCTTAGTGGAGCGCGGGACTTTTCCAAGATCGATTTGAAGAGTGGTTATCACCAAATCCGCATTAGGGAAGGAGATGAGTGGAAGACCACATTCAAAGCGAAGGAAGGCTTGTATGAGTGATTAGTCATGCCATTTGGGTTAACCAATTCCCAAGTACTTTCATGAGACTAATGAATGAAGTATTGAAGCCATTCTTGGGAAAATTTGTGATTGTATATCCTGGATGACATACTTGTGTTGAAGAAATGAAGAGCACATTGAACAGCTACATAGGGAAATGAAGCACTTGCATGGAGAGAAGTTGTTAGTGAACATGAAGAAGTGAGCAAAGAGTTGACATACCCGGGTTTCGTGATATCCCAAAAAGGATTGCGAATGGACCCAAAAAAGGTGCGCACAATTGTAGAATGGCCAACACCGAGAAGTGTGACTGAGGCACGAAGCTTTCATGGTTTAGCAAGATTCTATAGGAAGTTTATAACAAATTTAGGTGTAGTATGTGCAACAATCACGGAGACAATGAAGGGAGATCGCAAGGAGTTTGTGTGGACAAAAGAGATCGATCATAGCTTCCTAGAATTGAAGAGGATTATAGCTCAAGCAATGTTCGCATTACCTAGTTTTGAAAAGGTATTTCAGGTGGATTGTGATGCAAGTGGCAAAGTACTAAGCCAAGAAGGAGGCCAATAGCCTATTTTAGTGAAAAGATGAATGATGCAAAAAAATACTCAACCTATGATCGGAGTTCTACGCGATAATTCAGCGCTAAAGAAGAAGAGGCATTATTTGTTGCCAAATGAGTTTGTTTTGTACATTGATCATCAAGCGTTGTAGTTTATCAATAGTCGAGTGAAAGCAAGTCAAAGGCACATGAAGTGGGTAGAGTTCCTACAAAGCTATTCATTTGTGTTGAAGCACCGCAGTGGAAAATCTAACAAGGTCACGGATGCATTGGGTGGGAGAGAGTTAGCGTTGATGTAAATGCACAATGAAGTCATAGGATTTGAAACCCTAAGGGATTTATATGCATAAGACAAGGATTTCAAATAAGTGTGGAAGCATGCTAGGAACCACCGCGTGTGGATAGGACACCTTGGTTAGATTATTTTATCCAAGGAGAAATGTTGTTCGCGGAGCGCAATTGTGTATACCAAAAGGCTCAATGCTCAAGCGCCTTATCGGGGAAAGGCATAGTGGAGGATTAGAAGGTCATTTTGGGAATGACAAAACTTTGGCGCAGCTAAAGGAACGATACTATTGGCCGAAGATGGGCATGGATGTGCACAAGTATGTACAAAGATGTACGTTTTATCATTTGGCCAAGGGGCGCAAATAAAATGCAAGATCAGATCGACTTTACCGATACCAAGGAGACCATGGGAAGACATTAGCATGGATTTTGTGCTAGGATTGCCAAGAACACGGAGAGGAAACGATTCCATTTTTGTGGTAGTCGATAGATTTTTAAAAATGGCACATTTTATTACATGCAAAAAGACTAGTGATGCATCGAACATAGTGCATTTATGTTTAAAATAAGTAGTGCGATTGCATGGTTACTGATAAACATAGTATAAAACAAGGTTACCAAGTTCTAGCACATTTGTGGAGGAATTGGTGAGCACGTTAACTTACAATTCCGCTTAGCATCCACAAACCGATGGACCGACGAAGTGGTTAATGAAGTTTAGGCAATTTGTTGCTCAGCTTAGTAGGAGACAAGCCGGGAAAATGGGATATGATGTTGGCGCAAGCTGAATTTGCCTACAATGACTCAATTAACAAGAGCACAGAAGAACCTCGTTTCAGATTGTTTTATGGGATAAGTTTGAGAAGAGTCACGGAGTTGCGTGAAGTAGCCGACAACAACCCGAAATGCGGAAGCGAAGAATATGCGGAGTATATGCGCGAAATACATAAGGTAGTGCGCGAAAAGTTGGCAAGGAATAATCAAGGTTACAAGGAATGAGCGGATAAAGGACGCAGAGCAAAGGAATTTAAGGATGGAGATCCGATAATGGCACATTTGCGGAAGGAAAGGTTTCCCAAAGGAACCTATAATAAATTAAAGTTGACAAAAATTGGACCATGTAAGGTAATCCAGAAGACTAGGTCATATGCATATAAGTTGGAGATGCCCAAAGGATTAAATATCTCTCTGATATTTAATGATTCAGATTTATATGAGTTTCATGAAGGAGATATTGATGTTGAGAAGCAAAGCACAGAGGAGCTAGATGAAGATGCTACTGGAAGTTGAAGAAACTTTAGACTAGAGAAAGTAGATACCAGAAAAGAAGGCCAAAGAAATTGAGACCATACTAGACTCGAGAGTGACAGAGAAAACGCATGGAAAGGAGTACAGAGAATATCTAGTGAAGTGGAAAGAGCGCACGTAAGAAGACGCGACATAGATAAGTGCGAAGGAACTTGGTCAGCTTGGCCATACTCTAGAGCCCAACTCGTGAGATGGAGCTCACTTTTGTTTTACCTAGGATGTTTGATGCGGGAGCATCACCGGAAACTCGAAGACTGCATATCTTTTGACATTTTGGCTAAGGAAGGTGGCACGCACAAGATGCAGAAAAGGTCGGCAAAGACAATAAGGTGTAGAAGAAAAGTGCGAGGCAGCACACAGAAGTTTTGACAAAGGAAAACCCAATGGAGCCAGGCGCGTCAATGTTTTGGACTAGAAAATAGGGGCACACGGATCTTTTGACGAGGAAAATGGAGTGTGCACAAAGCAATCCTATAAGGTAGAAAGACCAAGTAGTAGGTGAACAGAGGACCACCAACTCAACAATGACGTGGAAGTTCCAAATGGAATGGTCTCAACTACCAAGCTAGAAGTAGTTGGACATCATTAATGCACCAGAGTTCGAATTTCAGTTTGAGCAGGATTGTGAAAAGATTCTAGAAGAAATTTCAAAATCCTTCTAGGTAGGAAGATTGCCTATAAACATCTTCATATCGCCTTGTTTTGGAGCTTTTGGAGAACTCTGAGAGGAGAGTTAGGATTTCTGAGAGCTGCCACCCCATAGCCTGTTAAATTTTAACTACTCCATAAATATCGACTATTGTAGATGTCGTATGGCCTTTTAATAAATATATCCAACCTCTATTGTAGATTTCCGTTGGGTTTACTCTGCAAACGATCCAGGGTCGTTCCAATCCAGCCAGATTGTCATCAGACTGCGAGCTTTGAATAATGCGTACAAGTGACACGTGGGCTTGCAGTCTCAGGCAAATACTGTTTTTTTGCAAACTCAGAAGCTTAGAGTTTTGAGTAGGTTCGTGTTTCCATAAGCATCTGCTAGATATTATAAAGGACCTTGCTTCAAGTGTAACCAGTTCTCAACACTTAGAGCTCAATGAGACTCCACGGCCCTAACACTTTTAATTAAATGTTAGGTAAATTTGTGACCTGTATGCAGGACCCTAACACTTTATGAAGTGTTGAGTTTTTATGTGGCCCCAAAATATATTACCTGGCATCAAGTAATTCAAAAGTGACTCTTTGACAAATTTAAGCATTATTATTGTGACCCCTTAGTGCCTTTTTAAACACTAAAATTATTGGGTCCTATTTTAAACTTAATTTGGGGGCAAATATGGGACTCCATGAATGATTTGAAGAGTTTCGTAATGCTGCCATTGATTCTGCAACTGCTGATACCCAAAACAAGTAAAATTTAGCAGGATTAATTGTGTTCTCGGGATGCTCCAGCATCAATGATTGATTTTGGAATAGCCAAAACCACAACACGCACTTCAGTCCAAAAGGTAAAAAAGAATGAGTGTAAGAATATTGTGTCAGATTGTATCAATGACCACCTAAGCCTATCCCTTGTAATGGATCAGTACAACCTCTTATAGTTAAACTCAAGAATATATGGGAACTAAACCACGGCAGCCGCAGCACAGCTATTTTAAGTTATCCATATATTTTGATAGACTAACAGCATGATGAGAGTTTTCACCCCTAAAAGTGAGGAAGTGGACCTTCAAAAGCCAACAGATGCAGTTCATAAGGAGACTGAGCACACAAGAATCAGTCAATGGATAACAGATCGATGAGTAAACACCGCTTGATATAAAATCTGCATTTGCATTGGTCACATTCAAAATTATATGCAATTGAGCATAAAGATGAGTGTAATCTATGAGACCCACTGATATAATTTTCTAAATTTTTACTAAGAAAGTAGCTTCTTGCAACATGGTACCCTCTAATGACACCAATATGTCACCCAATTTAATTCAATACTAGCCTAAAAATATGACACGTGATCAATAATTATCTACACATATTCCCAGCTATGAAATGCAAGACAACCATTGTAATGAGTTTTAGGTTTTTAACCTGAGTAATATGAGAAATAAACATTCGACAATGTTATTCCAGGACATCCATATCTTTTGAAAAACTGGCAGAAAAAGAGGGCACTTCACCCTAGGAAATGGACTTTAAAGCCAAAGGATGCAGTGCTAGGGATACAAGAAGGATTTAAATTTTAGACAGATCGCAGATTGATGAGTAGCAGTTCTAATTAGTCCACACTGCTTGATATAAAAGTTAAGTTTATATTCGGCATATATCAGTAATATCACCAGTGCTACATTCATACACAATTGAACATAAAGGTCGGAGTAATCTATGAGACCTACTAAAATGATTTTCTAATTTCTGAATCAAAGAAGTAGCTTCTTGTGACCTTGTACCCTCCAATGAAAACAAATCATCGTCCTTTTAAGCTGATTTGAGAATGCATTTAAAATAAAATGAAAGAGCAAAAATGATAATAAGGAATTCAGAAGGAAGATGTAATGAATAATACTCCCAATTTATCCAAAGAAGACATTGGTATGGTGGAGATATTAATTTCTCCTTTTCAGTTTCAAAAAAGTTAAACATGCATGTGTGTTGTCAAAAAGAAAAAGAGATAATATGATAAGGCCATACACTACTCAAAAAAATTCACAAGAGTGTCATTCAAACAACTAAATGAAATTTAAAAAAAAAGCGCTCATCTTAAAACCCACTTACCGTGACATTTTCATGATTTGCAATGTAGGGTTTCCCAGATAACCGATCAATACTTGCACCAACATAAGGTGACAAACGATTCACTTCCTTCAACAATTTCCAGGATAGTTTTTTCCCAAAAGAAAAATGAGAGATGACATGGGACATATTCATTGCTGCAGCATCAAATGAATGTGATCCAGAGTGAGCTGATATGATAAGGTTTCCAGGCACCTGCATCCAGGAAAATGGTGAAGATCATGCATTTTGATTCACTTCAATCACAAAGAATGATAGAATGGTGCCTCACTCCATGCAAAGATTTTTATATGTTTAGAATCTTAGATCCATAGTTTTTATGGGAATGCTTGCTAAATGAACGATCAAAAAGCATTTCAGCCTGCAAAATGAATATGCATGGGAGTGCAGGCTGCAGCCATTGGAGACACTGGCAAACCCAAAAATCAGGCTAAGATTGGATTTTGCACATATGGCCCTCTCATTATTTGATATGGGTATGCGTAAACAATTGCATGCACACACAGAGAACAGACAGTCGCACCCACATACGAAAAAGATAAGCACACATAGATATACGCGTGCATCTATGAAAATGCCAAAATTAAAAAACTCACTCAGGCAACAAATCAAACATACAGTTACAAGTACATCCAAGTCCTGCGTAACTGAAACCACTAGTTGGAATGGATAAATGGTGATTCCTGAAAAAATGTGCAGATATGTAACAAACACAAGACATGCTAGGAGCCAAGAATTTTCAAAGGCAAATGATTGATGACTGCATGAAAGATGAATGTGCTATGTGCGGATATTTTATCAGGACCCTTCCATCCTTAACTCTTTTCTTTTGTATCAGGTATTATTATAAAAGCATAGTTAACATGTTTGAAAAGTTCGGTAGGTTTGGACACAGAAAACGTTTGAAATTTCAGAATTTTGCAAAAGGTTCGGTTTCAATCGGTTTGGTTCAAAAAATTTACTTATTTAAATAATAATAATAAATAATCCACATTTATTTTAGATAACAATTACAGATTTTTTTAAATGAACATACAGGTATATACATAATAGTCTATAATTTTAAAACCAAAGAAATACAAACTTAAAAATTATAAATAAACTAAATACAAACTATTAAACTAAAATAATCTTATATTTAACCTAAATAATAAATAACTTAAATATTAAACTAAAAGTAAATACTATTAATTAAACTTAGTAAAACTTTTAAACTATCTAGTAATACCATATACGGTAATGATATAGACTATATCATATAGTAAATAAAAATACAAAAAAACTTAGTGATCATTGTTGCAACACGACATCTGCAACCACACCTTCCATGGCCTCTGAAATGACCTGGAATCTGCAGACACACTCCATGAAATGGCTCGGAATTGCAGAATACGGCCCAAATTGGAGAATACAGCCCAGAGAATGCAGAATACCGCCACATGATGGGAACAGGTATAATAATTACACAGATCAAAGGTATTTGCAATTACCTATTGCACAGATCAAATTGTGTTTTCCTCCTTTCCGTTTTAACATTTTCCTCAAGCAGGCTTGTGGCACAACAAATGGGGGTTAAATCAGGTTATTTTTTCCTTTATAGCAGGTTTTAAAAGTTTTTAATGTTGTAAACGGTTTCTTATGGACTTGACTGAGCAAGTTCATTCTTCCCTAAAAGAATGCTGCAAACCGAATTTTGTACAGGTTCATATGAATATGGCAACTATGAATAAAAGGATTCATGTGCTTTATAAGTTGTCCCTTGAGTTATTTGGAATAATTTCACATGCATGGGATGTTGTGGTTGTCTAGATTAGAATTGGTATAAATAAAGTGCATAGGCTAGTGCAAAGGTATTCATTGAATATTATGTATTAAGCTTTGCTCCAAGGAGGTTGCCTCTTCAAAGAGGCTAAAAGGATGTTGCCCCTTTGAAGTGGCCCGCGATATCTAGATATATCATATAAGCTTTATGTTCTTCATTTCATTGAGTATTCTATTCTTCCACGTACTTTATTACCATTTGAATTATTTTTCAGCAAGTAGGTTCATAACAAACTCACTCAGATAACAAATTCGTTCATTATTTACTATGGGTGTGCATAAACACTTGCATGCACAGGGAGAGAGACAACCACATGCACAAAAAGCTACACATGTGCATGTGTGAAAATGCCAAAATAAAAAACCCACTCAAGGCAACAAATCAACCATACAGTTACAAACTTACAACTACCTCCAAATTCTGTGTAGCTGAAAGCACTAGTTGGGTACAGAAAACTGGTGATTCCTGAATAAAAATGCACAGATATGTAACAAACACAAGACTTGCTAGGAGTCGAGAATTTTCAACAGAAAATGATTGATGACTGCATGAAAGATGGGTGTGCTCTTTGTAGATGTTTCCCCTCTTCTCTCTTGCTGCCACCGATATGGGAGTTACAGAACTGTGAGTACCAACTATGTTTGGAACTCATGGATTATCTAATGGCTACTTCCTACATAAAATGTCAAGTTTACACCATATTTTGAACCGCATAATGAGTACAATAAAGTACAAACATAAAATACACTATATCGTGCTCATCATTTCCTCCATGTTTATGAGTAAGTGCACTTAATTTTATTTGTGGGCATAGATTGACTGCCAAGTGAATGGAGAGTTACACTTAGCCTGAGGCAAGTAGCCTTATTTCATGGGCATGTTATGCGGTAATCTGCTTCTTGGTAATGTCGTAGGCCCTGCTGTCAATCAAAGTGCCTCAAGAGAGTGGTGTTGTCACTTTAGGCAACACCCCTCCATTAATTTAATATTTTTGGCTCACTTCTTAGTTTCATTGTTACCATAAGACGTCAGCCTGTTGCACAGAAAAAGCTTAGGGTCTTTTTCTCTCCATCATCTTTCTGATCTGGCATAGTTTGTTCAAAGTCACTTCAAGCCATCTAGCCATCATTTTAATCATTTTTCAAGCTTTCAAGAATCCTTTTAAAAACCATAGTTATCCCTCATTTGCAAAAGACCCCTGAATCAGCCCAATGACCCAGCAACTACGTCAGTCCTCAAGTTAAAAATAAACTCATACAGAGCTCAAAAGATTTAAGTTAGAAAACCAGTGGTAAAGGTACCAAAGGCCTGAAATTGGTTGTTAAAATATAAGTAGTCTAAGAACGGATGAAGAATGTATATCACTTGAAGAAGGGGAAGCAGATTTAAATCCTGAGCACATATTAGAAATGATATTTTTGTGGCTTCCATTGATCTATTTTGGTATTCGCAGTGTCTGCAAGAAGTGGAAGGCTTTCTGGTCTTCTCTAATATTTTCAAACCCAATGGACTTGAGTGCGTAAAGTCTACTCATAACTGCTTCCAAATGATGCAATTAAAGGATCAAGTGGAGAGCTGGTATTTATATGCCACAGCTTGATTTACAGTCGATGTATGCAAATGGCTTTTGAGTTTTCTCCAATGCTGAGCACATCAAGTACAATTGCCAAATACATTGTGAGGAGGAAAATAATGAGTCCTATCAAGTGGTGAATGTGGACTTCAAAGGGATAAGGAGCAAAATTTTAGTAGAAATATATGATTTTCCTGAAAATTCGTGTAGGATTGCAGTGGACCAGCTGCAAGGGATTTATTCAATTAAAAATTCTTTTGTGCCAGTCAATCTAACAATGTGGTTTTCTGTAAAAGTTATTTTTTTTGTAAGAAAATTACACCTAATACGGGATTATGATTTTCAGCACACAAGACTGTAGCCATATGACATTTGTTTCTTTGCCTCTCAGTACTGGGAACCTTATGCACACGATCACCAAGTTGAGTAAAGAGTTTCAATTTTTATGGTGGACAAGATTTATCTTGGTGATTACACTCTCACAAACATAATTGTAGAGAATCTAATTTACAAGGATTCCAAGCCTTTGTTTTGCGAGGAGATTAGGATCAGTGTTTATAAACCATCCGAACTAGAACCGGAAACCAGAACTGGCTGGATTGACCAGTTCAATAGTAAAGGGAACAAACTAGTAGAAAAACCAGCTAGGGGACTGGTTTTGTACTGAACCAGCCAGTTCGATGCACGGAACTGATCCAAACCAGTCGGTTTTGTCCCAAACCGGTCTTCACAAAAAAACAGTGATTTGACATTTACAAGACTTTTTTTTAAATCCAACTTTCTAATTGGCTTTATTCTAGAAACTTATTTAAATCTAATACAATATTTTAATTAAATTTTAAAAATCTAATTAAATTACTTGTAAAAGCCTTTCACCCTATCTCAAATTAAAAAAATTTAAAATAAACTAAAAATATAAAAACTTTACTTAAATAATTTAAAATTATTCTATATACTAATACTAGGACATGTTCCCTATTTACAAAAAAGAAACCTATTTTAACCATCATCCGCCGACATTATTCATATATAATTGGAGACCCCGCTATATTGAGTCCCCATCCGAAAGCCCCGATCCATCCCGAGCTCCAATTCAAAATCCACGTCGGGAGCAGAACCCTTGAGCCAGCCCTGCCAGAGGTGTTCGAAGGCGCCACCCGCAGCAGCTCGGAGCTCCACCCACCAGCACGGCACAGGCTCCAGAGGCATACCCAGAGCGCGAACATCTGGAAGCTTTATGCGAGCATGCCCAGACTTCTTATCCCGCGCGAAAACCACCAAGGACTCAGCGAAATCCAATAGAATCTGAAAGCGCTTCTCCAAGTCCGCCATACCCGCATCATTACCCTGTGAACACAGAGCCCCCAAGACACCGGCCAAGATACCAGACTAAAATTAGCAACCTCGAGGCAAGGTTTCCGCAGAAAGAGGGCGCCAACCAGTAAGCGCCAGATTAACCACCTCCACCTTCGAGGGACACAGAACCAGAAGATTTTCTACGAAGATGGAAGCAATTCCGCTATTAATTCTCGGCCACCCTTCCGCATTCAAAAACCCAACCCCAACACCACTTTCACAGCCTCCAGATCCTCAGAGCAAGAAATATGAAATACTTTCTTCAGCCTACAGTCGGAGACCTTATTACGAAAGGCCATTTCCCTCATATCGCAAGACAATGCCAACAATGGAGCCCGAGGAGGATCCATAACAGCTACAAGCAAAAACTGAACAAAAAGAGCCCCCCCATCGCCTTAAGTAGCAATCCCATCCTTCACACGCGGAGAGAACTGCCGTCGATTCCATAATTAGGCTCCTCCTTCGAAACCATCATATCAAGGCCCTCCCACGCAGAGCCATTAATATCAACCTTCTCCCAAAGAATTTGCTCAATACCTTTATTTGCTAGCCAGTCGGCACACTGATTACCCTCCCTATACACGTGCCTGATGCTCCAATTATTAAAAAAGGAGAGTTGCCATAAAACTTTTTGAACCCCTAAGTCCAGCTTCCATGAAAGGGCTCTTTTTTTAATAATGGCATTAATGATTACCAAGGAATCCCCCTCAATTTCCAGATTCTCAATTTTAAGCGAGGCCGCTAAGGACAATCCCTTACTAAGCGCTTGAAGCTCTGTTGAATTACAGGTACCCACTTTAAGCTTATAGGAAGCAGCACTCACCAACTTACCCATGGAATTACGAATTAAGCACCCCGCTCCAGAAACACCCGGATTCCCCAGGCAGCTCCATCAAAATTAGTTTTAAAAACCGGGGAAGGGGGGACCATTTAACCTTTTTTCTAGCCAAGGAGGAAGGCACAAAAGATTTCATAGCACCATCACTAGGTTTGATAATCAGAGGCCAATTTCTTTCAAGCATCCTGTCTTGAGAAGTAAAAGGACAAGATCTCTACCAATTAGATGACACCACTTCCGAAATGGCTCCTTCCAACTTGCATAAGGACCATTTCCACATAACTAAACTCTTCCCTAAAGAGCCGTTTATTCCTTTCCCACCATAAACTCCAAAGAGAAGCACAAGGCTGCAAAGCCATATGGCGACAAAGCCCCCGAGTGGGAATACACCGGCCAGGCCAATATAGCTGCCGGGAGGGAGGACGGTTGAACCCATGGCAAGATTAAGCTTGGCGCACAACCAATTCCAACACTCCAGCAAAGGGGCAAGTGTAATAACAAATGATCCCTATCTTCTTCTGCTTTTTCGCATAAAACACACCTAGAGGGGCCCTGAAACCCAAACTTTTTCTTCTTTCTGAGTAAGAATTTTACCTTGGAAGGCCATCTAGGAAAAGAGGCCGGCCTTTGGGGGCAGGGAGGTTCTAAACATTCTTTCCAAATGTTATCCTCCGTCACAATATCCTCATGAAGCAAAAGATAACCCAAATGCGAGGAATACGACCCGAGGAAGCAAGCAAGTCCAAACAATTTCATCTTGCTTGCCAGAGATCAACACTTGCCTATCCTGCAAAGCAGACTTAAAATTCTTCATTACCGACTCGAGAGCCCTAAATGATCAATTCATTCCATAAAAAATAGAGGGAGGAGGTTCATCCAATTGCCCATAGTTCGAGACACAAGGACCCCAATCTTCGAGTAGCCTCTCTTTAATTTCCTCAAATTCGGAACGTCCCCCAAAGTAGGGAACCCATTCCAGGGATCGTCCCAAAAAGGGCTTTTCACCATTCCCCACTTTCCAGTCCACATTGTATAAGAACAAAGACCTGCAATCCAACATGAAATTCCAAATATGAGAACCCCTGGGTGGGTTCACAATACGGAGAATAGATTCTGGAAGGGGGCTCCCAGATATTTCTTTTCAAAAACTTGACTGAGGAGACTGTTAGGATTTGAAATTAAATTCCACACCATCTTAGCACCTAGAGCCAAATTTTGTAGGCCCAGATTAAGAATCCCCACCCCACCCAGAGCCTTGGGTTTTGTTAAAACATCCCAACTGATCAGTGGGATTTTCCTTTCTCGAGAGACCTTGCCACAGAACTTTCTCATCATCACCTTCACTTTTCCAACACACTTTTGGGAAATTTGAGAACGGAAAACAAATACATGGGAGAGGCACTGAGAACCGATTTGATAAGTTGCAATCTCCCAAAGCTAAGGAAAGCCATTTTCCTTTCCAAGAGTTTAATTTAGCATCCAACGAGGATAGCAAATCCTTCCACAACGAGACTTTACCCGAACCTTTAAACAAGGGAATACCAAGATATTTGACTAGAAGGAAACCCTTTCTGAATTTGAAAATATTCAGAATACGAGCTTCAAGCTGAGGGGAGACGTTGAAGAAAAAATACAGGACTTGAGGAGACTAACTTCTTGCCCTGCAACTTTTGAGTATTCATCCAAAGTCCCCTTTAACTCTTTAGCTTCCGAATGCTTGCCTGCCAAACAAAAAGGTATCATCAACAAATTGCTGATGGGATAGAGGAGGGACACCGTCGCAATTTTCAATCCTTTGAGGCTACCCTCCACCATTTCCTCTTCAAAGCCCTGCCTAAAGATTCAACAACCAAAATATAGAGAAAAGAGGACATCGGATCACCTTGCCTAATGCCTCTGTTACTAACAAAAAACCTTCAGCACTCCCATTAATTAAAACCGAGAAGGAAGGGCCAGAAATGCAGCTGAAAATCAGTCACACAACCCTTTAGAGAAACCAAATTTTCTAAGAACTCTTATGAGAAACCTCCAATTGATCTTATCATAGGCTTTACTAATATCAAGCTTTAAGAGCATACCGGGAATTCAAAGAAGAAAGGGAGTGGGTCAACTCATGAGACAAAATAACTCCCTCCAAGATTGATCTGCCCGGCATAAACCCGGTTTGTTCTTGGGATATTAAAGGATCCAAAACAACTTTCAAACGAAGGGCTATGGCCTTAGAAATAATTTTATAGGAGGTATTACAAAGAGAGACCGGCCTAAAGTCCTGCAAAGGAGGAAGGCTGAGGTAATTTCGGAAAGAGGCAAGATAAAAGTGTTATTCAACATCTTAAGCACCGAACGGGACCTCCTCGAATCTTCCACAGCTGCCCACACATCATAACCCACAATCCCCCAAAATTTCTGAAAAAAAAATCAGCAGGAAGCCATCCGGGCCTAGAGCTTTATTCTTCTCCATGGAGAAAACAACTTTTTCAATTTCAGAGAAGGAGAAAGGCTTTAAACAGAGCAGCATTTTGGGACTCGAAATAAGGGAAGGATACATTCCAAAAGGGAAGATTGAGCCCCATCAAAGGAGGCCACATCACCAAGCAAGCAAGGAGGAGAAGAAATTAATACCCTCATTGATAATATCCTTCTGATTAGTCAACAAATCCCCCTCGTTGTTCTTAATCTCCAAAATAAAGCTCGAATTCCTTTTGGATTTAACAGAAGCATGGAAAAATTTTCGTATTCTGTCCCCATCCTTAAGCCAAAGCTCCCTAGATTTCTGCTTCCAGTAAATCTCCTCTCTGAGAAGCAGCTCCCCTAATTCCCTTAGAAGAGACTTCTCCAGAGCGAAGTCCTCTTGATCCATCCCTTCAATTGAACACTTTCAAATTAAGAGCCTTCAAATCAGCTTCAACCCTCGCTTTTTCATGAAAGATATTTTTGAAACACTTACCATTCCATTCCAGCAGATCTTTTTCAGCCTCTTCAACTTTTGAGCTAGCACAAACATCTTAGAGCCCACCACTTGATAAGATTTCCACCAGAATGCAATCCATCCTTCCAAGGAAGCATCTCTGAGCCACATTAACTCAAACTTGAAGGGAGATTTGTGAGGGCAACATCACAACTGATAACAAGGGATATTGGAAAATGGTCCGATCCAGACCAAGGCAGAACAAAGCTTTCCAAAACTATGTCTTTCAGAGACCAATTAGGAAAACCAGAAATCTATCAAGCCTTTCGGCAATATTACTGAAACCCTTTCTCCTATTACTCCAGTGAACCAACCCGCTTGGGCTCCAGATCAACAAAGCACTGTCCCTAATAAAGGAACAGAAGTCCAATTGTGACTGAAGGTTTCTAACAATACCCCCTTCTTATCCTTACCATTAGTGATGGCATTAAAATCGCCACCCAAGATAAGCAAATTATCCCCCAGAGAAGAGACCGAGAGAAGCAAATCCGCCCATAAACTTTTTTTCCCCAAGATACTATTAGGGGCATACACATTAAATAAAAAGAAACTTAACTGGGAGTGGCGAAGACTAACACTTACTAGTTTCAGTTTTGGGATTGGGCTTGCAGCTCCACCTTGACAACTCCTTCCTTCCAGAGAATACCAAGACCCCCAGAAGCTCCTAACGAACCCGAGAAGACCCCTTTCCAACCTTTGGTTGAGCCACTCCCATATCGCTCCGCTCGCTTGACCGATCGACACCTTTGTTTCCTGCAAAAGAACCAACCAAGCCTCCGAGGAGAGGATATAACGCTTAAGCAAGCGTTGTTTGTCAGAGGAGTTGAGGCCTCTGACATTCCAGAAAATAGCTTCATTGAAAACAGGGAAGGATTTTCACCTTCCCGGATTCAGCAATGTCAAATTTTAGGGTGCTTTGCTTTCCCAACTCAACCTCCAACAACGCAAGCTCCTGTTTAGATTTTCTACCTCTCTTACTAGTGAGAGCCACAAAGGGTGGATTCCATACCATCCTGACTGAAGGCTAAATTAGAGGGAGACAAATCAAGTACTAATCCATCAGAGCAATTTCCCCTTCCTCCTTATCCCCTTCTGAAAAACCGGGCAATGCCAAAGCCAGAGACTCGTTATTTGAAATCCAACCATTAAGAGTTTCCATCGAGGAGGCTTGTCCCTTCACCATGCCCTCCTTGATCAAGGTGGCGAGCACCCCTGAATCCCTATGAACTTCTTTGGTTTCTTTCAGGAGAGAGCGAGGTGTCAAATTCAAAGAAGGGCCAGAGATGGCCAAAACCGAGGCCTGCCCCACTGGTAAGCCATTATTCCCACCGAGCTGAGGAACAGGGGATCGGAGGAATTTTCGGAAAAAGCAAACCATCCCCCATCTGGGATGAAGGCCTAGAAACCGCTTCTTTTTCCAATTAGATGGGCAAGCCTTCTTTAAGTGACCTAATAAACCACAAGAGAAACAATGAAGAAGCAACCCTTCATAGTCAATTGACTATGATCTGGAACCCCCATCAGTGGCCAGAATAACCGAGCTCGGAAGAGGGGAGGATAAATCCATCTCGACACAAATCCGGGCTAAAGAATTTCTCCAAGCCAATAGCGAAGGGTTAAAAATATGAACCCACGATCCGAGGGTATTAGCAATCACCTTTAGGGTAGCTTGATTCCTGAATTCTGAAGGCAGATTAGGAAAACTCAACCAAAGCGGGGCACTAAGAATTTTTTCCTTATGCGGATTAAACTCAGAGGACCACGATGCGAGATAAAGGCTCGAGGAATTAAGAAACCAGGGTCCTCCTTTGAAGACTTTCTCTCAAAGGCCTCCGAATGGAACAAAACTTGGAAGAAGCCATTCGGGAGAAAGAAAACTTTAGGCTTCCTCTCCTTGCCCCAGAACCAGAAGACCCAATTTAAGATTTTTCTCCTGGAAAACCTAGCCCCCACAAATTTACAACAGATTGCTCTTTTAACACGAACATCCACAAAGTCCCTCCTAGGGCCTGAAGGGAGATTAACCCGCACCACATCCTTAGACAGTTTAAAACCAATCCCCCACCTTGATTTCCTCCACTCTGTGAACCGCTTACTTCGAGCTCGATTGGATTTGAAGGGACCTCCTTCCCCACATCCAAGGTGGGCGAAACAATCCTTTGGCAAGAATCGGCATCCACCAACAAATTTTTTAGAGCCGAATTCCCTAACAGCCTAACCAGGGACTTGACCATTGTGCCAGGGCCAAACTTAACCAACAACGCCGAGACTTCATCCTTTCGCCAGCTCCACACCATTCTTCCCGAACCACTCCACCCCCGCTACCGCGGCGCCTAGCGGGATTCTATTCGCACTGCAGGCAAAACACCTCGGGCGGTGGCACTGTGTTGCGGCCTCCTTTCCCGCCATGGAAACTTCCTCCAACTCCGAATTCAAAAATTCACGGGAATCGCCACTACTCCGCTTCATCGCCTCCTAAGTTCTTGTTCCCAAATTAAAACTAAAATTAAACCAAGTTTAAATTTTATCAAAGTTTATGTTTAAAAATAAAATTGAAAATAATAAAGACAAAAAAACTTTTCAAGAGATACGATTACATGATAAAAGAATAAAGACAAAATGATTACGGCAAAAGTAAGACTCGATAAAAGTCTAAAAACCTAATATTAAGTATTTACTTGGAGTTACATTTCACTAAAGTATGAAGTTTATTAGACCTAGCAGCGGCACAACTGTGCAAATAGTTTCGATTTTAAATTTCTTCTACGACGAAAAATCTTCACCCAAGCTACACGTAGCTCCACATATGAGCATGTTTCATGTCTTGATTTGGTTCGATGAAAATAGAGGCCAACAATAGGAAATATTATTTAGACATTTTATGCCCTAAGATGGCGACATTTTTCACGTTTTTTATATAAATACTTCAAATATTTTAATGTGCAAATTTCAAGGTGTTTTTGAACAAAATTCAATGATTTTATTGAAAATCACCGAATTTTGAATTTTTTGATTAAAAATCGGCGAATTCTATGACATCGATTCCAACTATTAAAACATTGGTCAAGATGCCTCCATTAGTTTTTGACGTTTTTAATAGTGTGAAAGGAATGTTCAATTGTGTGGGAGCAAAAGATCATATCTTGTTCGAGAGAAAGGGTATATAGCCGCTAAAAAAATGATTGTATACAATTTGGAGAAAGGCAACTAGAATTGGCTTCCCAATGTTCTTTCCCAAGTAGTAGTGATGACAAAGGTGATACGAAAGAGGCATTCACAATCCCAAGAATGCATAAAAATATTTTTTTGTTGTAGCTAGTCTCTGGGCTCTTATTTTCCTTCTTTAATTTACATTGAGCCCTACACTTTGGTGTGTGGATATTGCAACTATTTTTAACATTTTGAATTAGATAAGTAGCAAACAATGATGGAGAATATAGGTTGCATCCTGTAATGTCCCCAATGGGATATCATAGAATCCAAAAAGGAACACCTATAATTTTTATTTATTGCACCAGACTTGTTGTGAAAATTAAGTATAATAATAATGCAATTTATCCTCAATTTACAGATCTGAAAATACCTTGGAATGGCGACCTGATCTAGAGATCAAGAACCCTCAAATCTGATCTAAATTCACTCAAATCTTTGCCAAAATAATCAGAATTAATTATGCATGCAAGAATACCCTAAATATATAGTTTTTCGACCCAAAACAAGTGCTGGAAATTTATTAAAAATCTGCAAAAGTGCATCTTACAAAATTGGCCGGAAAGAAGGTTTTCCAAGCCCAAATCAACTGAAACCAAGTTGAATATGGCCAACAAAATTATTGCAAGCTTGATGCTGATGAAATCCGGAATAGTCGTGCCCTAGGATGATCACACTTCACCCACAAGGGGGTCGCTACCCTGGAACAAGGCTTAAAACGAAGGTAGAAATCAGCCAAAACACCCTTGTCTTCAAAACCTAGCTGGAATGCCTCAAATCTGCAATATTGGGTCTTCAATCATTGCTGAAATTCTAAAATACTCCTTGAAACCTCACTAGAAAGAAACCTTAGCAAGGATGAAGAGTTTTCGTTCTTCAACCTTAGCAAGAGAGGGTTTTCGTCCTCTAATGCAAGTACACCAAAGGGTTTCCGTCCTTCAATGTAGAAATGGAAGAGCAATCAACCCAAACCAAAAACTAGATATCAAAATGACTAAAAGATGTCCTCTCCCAAGTGTGGCGACCTCCTTTTATGGTTGGAAGTGGCACATGGACCCATGCAAAAGTCCCAAATGGTTCGCTCCACTTGGAGGGAGTCACTTTTATTTAATATTTTTATTTCCCTTTGGTTTATCCCCCATATGGGTCGCATTTTCTCTTTAGAGAAAAATAAAAATAAAGTGTACATTTATTTTATTAATTTATCACTAACAAAATAAAAATTACTATGCACTAAAATTAATTTATTAGGATTAGTTTCCCTTATTTTCTACCCCTTAGCCATCGGGAAACAAAGAATAGGCTAAGGGTCTTGAACCTGTTATTTTTGAGAAAGGGATATTACAATCCTCCCTTCCCCAAATTGCTTTCCCTCAAGCAATGCAAACTTGAATGTTCCAAAATTTCTGCACCTTAGGTACCCTTCTATCCATTTGTTGACGATTTCAGTTTGCACATCCGTTTGGGGAAGTTAGCTTGTGCTAGGAGTCAACTTAGTGCCTGAAAGATGAAAGAGTTGTTGCCAAAAAGAACTCGTAAACCTACTATCCCTGTCACTCATAATGTTCTTTGTTAGCCCATGAAGTCTAAAAACTTTCTTTAAAAAACTCTCGGCCTCTAGTGGGAAGAGGAAAAAAATGGGCATACTTAGTGAGTCTATCCACCACAACATAAATAACGCTCTTACCTTGCACCGTGGGAAGTCCGGTAATGAAATCCATAGAAATACTCTCCCATTTTTTATTTGGAATAGGCAAAGGCTGCAAAAGACCTGTTGGAAAATCATGTTCCCCTTTACTTTGTTGGCATGTGAGGCACTCCGGATGTGTTGAAGAACTTCTCCTTTGAGCCCTTTCCAAACAAATTTCTCCCTAATTTGTTTGTATGTTTTGAAGTACCCTGGATGACCAGCCAAAGGAGAGTCATGCATAGCCTCCAAAATCTTATGTTTTACCTTGGATTCTGGAATCAAATAAACTTCTTTTTATAGTATGATGACATCTACTACCGTATACTTGTCATCTTCGATTTCTCCTAACTAGCAAACTGATTTTTTGCATATTCAGCTGTTATGACAGCCCTCCAATCTGTTGTAATCTCTATCATAGAACAACAATATGGTTTCCTTGACAATGCATCAGCTACTATGTTATTTTTTCCTTTAACAAACTCAATATCAAAGTCAAAAGATTGAATTTTGCTTACCCACTTCTGCTGCCTTTCATTCAAATTAGTTTGGTTGAGAAAATACCTCAAACTATTGTGATCCGTCTTCACCACAAATCTGCCACAAACTAAGTATTGTCGGAACTTCACCAAGGCATGCATGATTGCCAACATTTCCTTGTCGTAAATGGAGTACTTACGCTCAACATCTTTGAGTTTTCTACTCTCAAATGCAATTGGATGCTTATTTTGCATCAAAACAGCCCCAATACCATCTCCGGATGCATCACATTCAACAACAAAAGGAATTGAAAAATCTGGAACAAGTACCAGGCATGAACTCATTACCTTTTGAGCTTGTCAAATGCTAGTTGGGCTGAAGGTGACCAGCTGAAAGCTCCATGCTTTGTTAAATTTGTCAAGGGGGCTATAAGTTGTGAAAATCCTTTCACAAACCTTTGGTAGTAGCTACAAAGACCCAAGAATCCCCTTAGTTGAGTCAATGTGGTGGGAGGAGGCCAATCCAAGATGGCTTGGATCTTTTGTTGATCCACTTGTACTCCTTGAGCATTGATGACATGTCCAAGGTACAAAATTTCCTCCATTCCAAACTCACATTTTGATAATTTGGCAAAGAGAGATTGTTGTTCCAAAATGTCTAGCACCATATCCAAATGCTTCAAGTGCTCTTCCCATGACTTACTATAAATCAAAATGTCATCAAAGAATACCAACACAAACTTCCTCAAATGCTCTCTAAAAACATGATTCATACATGACTGAAATGTAGCAGGGGCATTGGTTAACCCAAAAGGCATTACTAGGAATTCAAAATGACCAAAATGACACCTAAAGGTTGTCTTGTGGACATCCTCTTCTCTTACCCGGATTTGATGATACCCGGACCTTAGATCAATCTTGGAAAAGAACACTGCTCCATGCAACTCATCAAGCAACTCATCAATCCTTGGTATGGGGTACCTATTTTTGATTGTCTTCTTGTTCAACAACCGGTAGTCAACACACATCCTCAAGGTCCCATCCTTCTTCTTCACAAGAACAACCAAAGAAGCGAAAGGACTAGAACTTGGTCTTATGAGTCATATTTCCAAGTAACTCCTTAATTACTCTTTCTATCTCTTCCTTGAAGACCCTTGGATGGCAGTAAGGAGAAGATATTAGCAGTGGAGCACGGTTTTAACTCAATAATATGTTAAAACCCTCTATCCGGTGGCAGCCCATGAGGTAAATCATTGAACACCTTAGCATGCTTGTCCAAAATAGGTTGAATATCAACATGATAGGACTGTTGTGATAAAAAAGAGGATGTATTTCTTACCAAACAATGCGCAGCCCATGCAATCTGCCCTCTTTTGAAAGATCTTTCCATACTCTTGGTTGTCACAACTTGGGGAGCACCATTCCTCATACCTTGTAGAACAACTTCCTTGTCTTGCACCTTGAATTTCAACTCCATGGTTTGATAGTTTTGAGTGAATTCACCCAAAGATTGCAGCCATTGTACTCAAGTACTACATCCGTCTCACCAATGCCAATGACATAAAAATCATCTCTTACCTTATGTCTTCCTAAAGTGAGCTCAAGTTGTGGGATCTTCTTCGTGCATGAGAGTGAGTATCCATCCGCTACGGTCACATTGAACCCTTGGAAATCTTCCATCTTCAATCCCATCCTAGTAACCAAGCTTTCATCAATGAAGTTATGGGTAGCTCCACTATCTATCAACACGGTGATCTTTTGTCCATGAAGGACACCTCTAACACGGAATGCATTGTTAGGAATTCTTTTATTTAGTGTTGCACATGTTAGTCTTTGTGTTATATTGTTAGTTGAATTGTTATACCCATGAAT
This sequence comes from Taxus wallichiana var. yunnanensis, assembly GCA_018340775.1. Lineage (NCBI taxonomy): Eukaryota > Viridiplantae > Streptophyta > Pinopsida > Cupressales > Taxaceae > Taxus > Taxus wallichiana. The sequence continues at coordinate 520,095,869 of CM031236.1, read as the reverse complement.
AATATTCCAAGTTAATTTTATAACACCTCCCAATTTTCTAGGAGGTTGTTTAGCTATGTAAATGGCTATATATTTGTTGTGTATTGAGCGAGTGAATATATCGAAATATATTATTATTGTGTAAACGTGTTAGTATTCTTTCAGTTGGTACCAAAGCATTGATCCTGTTCTGATGGAGAAATAGTTTGTGAAGAGGCAACGCCATTTAAATCGTTGTCTCAAATCATGAGTTCAATTTTCTGATAAGAATGCTTTAGAATAATTTTATTAGCATTATCAAAATAGTTTTCTGTGACCATAATATGCATCGATTGAATTTTGATTTGTATTGCATGCAATCTGCAACTCGCACACTATTGGTTATTTGTCTCGATCTAATCTTATTTCGTGGACACTAAGACTCGTATTTTGCCTGCTCGGATTCACATTGAATAGCCTGAGATCTACACCCTCAATGCATTACATGCTACATTCAGTTTCTGATTTCTGCAGACATTCTATTTCAGTTAACGGCTGCAGTCAAACAACATTACATCGGCTCTTGTTTACATAGATTCAACACCATCAAGCTTCTATCAGATCCTTTCTTCGACAGATTCATCGAACCAGAAAAAGTTTTCTTTGTATATTGATGTTGATTTCATAGATAAATAAATATTTGCGTAGACTTTCGTCTCAGATTTTACCTGTGCCTGCTCTCTACCTTCTCCATTATTGTGTTTTAGAGTTTGCATCGATATTGTCAACGACATTTCGATCCACCTCTAGCTCATCACAACGACCCCAACTGCATCAATCGCATGTTTTTATGCCCAAGCGTAGCATTTTAACGGAGAAGCACCGGTCCAAAGAATTTCTTTTGAACACAGTTCATACGTGTATCAACATGATGTGAGGATCCATCAATTTTTAACATTGAAGGTGTTTGTAGTTCACCATTTCATACACGTCACGAATCTCCAGACAACTGTCAGATGTTGCATGCGAAGACACTTCTCCTGACATGCTCTGGCGTTTGGAAATTTTAGACTTGGAATTTGAATCTTTCATTTAACACCAGTCAGGTCAGTTGTGTTATGTGTTGGTCAAAAAGTAATCCTTCATTTATATTTGTACTTTGTTAGTGGTTAAGGATTTATTGTCTTACGTATAGTTTGCTTTAATCTTAGGTATAGGTTCTAGAGTGAAAAGTTTATTTATGATAAATGATTGGAGTCAAGTGTGAGAGTATTAGTCTTATCATCATTTTGTCATTCTATTGAATCATTTTTTTAATAATACGGCCTGTTTAATCAACTTAGAGTATTAGGTGTCATAATAGTGTCAATTGTTTACTCATTATATCTACTCATCATGGTTAAAGTGATTACTACTATGTTCCACCAAGTTTCCGGGACGGGGACGGCAGGGGACGGGGGGACATGTTTCCGGGACAGATTTTTTTAGGCCTTTTTTTAGGGGACAGCAGGGGACGGCTATTAAAAAATAAGGAAAATTTTAAAAATATAGGAAATTTCAAATATTCCTATGATAACATTGCTAAAGCAAACCTTAATACATAAAATCAGAGTTGAATTGAGATTTCACATAAGATTTATCATTTAATCTTTAAAATATAGGAAATTTCAAATATTCATATGATAAGTATAACATATTGATAAACTTAATCTTAAAGCATTCGTCACTGTCTTCTTGCATGAAAACTCCCCATTCGTGTAGGAAAAAATTGGTTTGTAACAAGAATATGATATACCAAGATCAAAGACCAAAAGGTCTGGCATTTTGTGGCATATTTCTATGGAAAGAAAAGCGCTACAATATATTTTCTTGTAGACGCCCATAATGTAAATGTTGATAGAACTGTTTGAAATTGTGTGGTGGCATATAAATTTATTAAGGATGGATGATAAACAACATGCAGGCTTCAAAATTCAAAATTGAAATCACACGATAAGAATCCTATCAATGTCATGTAATCTAAAGAGACTACAAGTATAAGCTCCATACTTTATAATAGAACTATTTTATTCATTTCTCTCACAACTTATAGATTATACCAATGGATGATAACTAAGACTAACCACACATGACTTCTTAAAGGTTTGTTGTTGACCATTTGAACGAAGCCAACATGCAGCTTTGATTGAAGATATCCAAAACAAAGGAGTGACATTTAATAGCATATAAAATATTTCTCTCAATTATAATAGCAGAATATACCAGCCCATTTCATCTTCAATCTCCTCAATTATCTAATCAATACAGACCATTGATTTAAATATAAACGTTGTTTTGGTAACCAACTATTTTTGTTATTGTTAATCTCTTGTTGGCTTTTAGTAGCGTCTTATCGACTCTTTTGTTATGTTTAGTTGTAGTTGACAGTTGTGTTTTAACCAAAAACCATTGGATCTTTGATTCTTTTGTCATATAAATCAGAATGATTCATTTCAGGGGAAGGGCACTGATGTGACAGTTCCTCCCTGTACCAAGTGATTGTATTGAAGTTTGAACACTACCTTATGCAATAAATTTGTTATTCAGAAATGAGTTTTTTTTTGTTTTGATGTTTGTTTTAGGTTTAGGGCACTTAGAAATGAAAGTGGGGGTCCTTGTGGGCCCCCACATTGCTTTACTTTTAATTAAAAGTGTGTTTTTTTTTTTAAATGTGTTTTTAAGGCTGTTTGCGTAGGGGACGGCAGGGGATGGTTGGACGTCCCCAGTACGTTTAGGGGACTTCTAGTCGCCCCTAAGCGTCTCGGGACGCATCAGCCAGATCCCCCTTTTTTTACGTCCCGGGACGTTTCCTAAAATTTGCAAAGTTTGGGGATGGGAAGGGGACGTTTCCTACCCGTCCCCGAGGTTCCGAAACGTCCCCGGTACGGGGACGAGCTAAAAAACATAGGGGACGCGTCCCCGTGGAACATAGGATTATTATTGTTAATGCCAATGTTTTGTCGTCAAGGTCTTTTAGTGTCAAATTTTGTGAGTTGTCAAAAGTTGTAAAAATAAAATAAAAATTCTTTACGGACGCATTTTCGGTGTTACCCGACGTCCGAGTTATATTTGAGCTCCATGATCAAATCCGTCGAGTTAGCGGCATGTGGTGGGAGGCGGCCGCATCGGAGGTTGGAGGTCAATCAACGACCTCTCGTCAGTCGCCAACGACGAGGCCGCATCAAAGGTTTGGTGACATGTGTGTGTGCAGTTTTCTTTCATTTTTGTGGTGTGTTTTCCGTTATGTTCAGTGTTCCAATTTCAGTATTCTTCATTTGCAATGTTCTTGTGTGGTGTGAATAAGTGGAAATTCCACATTGAAGGGGGAACATGGTCCAATGTTCCATTTCCATCATCCAGTTTTTAGTTTGTGTGTATGAGCAACAGAATTCAACAAATTTTCCTATGTTATTCCTTGAAGTGAGATAATGATGAGAGTTGAGCAATGTATCGCTAGCATCATGATATTGTGGTTGTTGGTAATCCACTGGAAAACCATCTATAGTTGTGGTTGTTAGTAATCCACTAGGAAAACTATCTATAGTTGTGGTTGTTGGTTAACCACTGGGAAAACCATCCAAATCATGAGCAAGCTACGAGCTGCACGTTGCGATACTGACACGGGCATGTTTTCCCCATGTTCGCACTAAGCGGGGAATGTTAGGAATTCTTTTATTTAGTGTTGCACATGTTAGTCTTTGTGTTATGTTGTTAGTTGGATTGTTATACCCGTGAATAATATTCCGGGTTAATTGTTATAACACCTCCCAATTTTCTAGGAGGTTGTTTAGCTATGTAAATGGCTATATATTAGTTGTGTATTGAGTGTGTGAATATATCAAAATATATTATTATTGTGTAAAATTGTTAGTATTCTTTCATGCATAATATCTAGGTGCTCGGATAAGGTAGCTAGTGTGTCATTCATGGGAACCACTTCCTCTTCCTTTGCTTGCTCTTCAACTTCTTCCGGATCAACATTCTCTTCATCTTCTTCTTCTCATCTGAAACTACCTCAATGTAATGGGCTGCCCCTTTACCAAGGCAACGATGGTTGGGTGTCCATGGATCCTTACAGCTGAAGCATAACTTTTTCCTTCTTAGCTCATTCCTTGCCTCTATTTCCTTGTTTTTTTCAGCCACTCTCTTGTATCAGATTTCCCTTGAGTTGACTTACCTTGCTGTCCAAAATTTGTTGTCCTTTGCTCACTATTTTGAGTTGGTCTTGGTTGTCCAAATGACCCCTTTGGCTGCCCCAAAGGTGCAGTCCTATGTTGTCCATAAGGCACAGTCCTAGGCTGTCCAAAAGGCAAATTTTTGCTTTTTGGGACTGAAGTTTCAAGGTCCAAAGATTTCTTTATAGCTCCTTGTAGAGAGGGAGGGTTGAAAGCCTTGACTAGGCCTCTAAGTGGCTCCACTAGGCCCTCAATGAACAACACCACAAGCCTTCGTTCACTTACATCCGGCACCATCACAGCAAGTCTTTGAAACTCATAAATATATCTATCCAATAGCCCCTCTTGTTTGAGTTGAGCCAACTCTCTAAAGTGGATCTTTGGATCTATTCTATCAAACCTTTCTGTTAGACATTGGCTGAATTCTTCAATTGTTGTGATAGATCCGTGCCCTTGTGTGATCAACCCATGGTACCACCATTCATGTGCTACCCCTTCCAAATGCAAAGTGGCAAATTTGAGGGCTTCCTCCTCATACATGGGATTCAAGGACAAGTATGTATCTAACTTTTGTAACCATGCTCTTGTTGAACACTTATTGGATCCATCATAAGAAGGAAGAGTTACCTTTCCCAACCTCTGTTGTATGTCTCTTCTTGGTTGCTCATGTTGAACTCTTCTATTCTTTCTTGTGCCTTTACTATTCTTCACTTGGCAGTAATCTCTAAAGGACAACATATCTCTCACCCTGAAACTGAGGGCTGTGTACTCTTCACCCCATGCCTCTGTCTTCCATGTCACTTGGTGGATCTAACTCAACTAGTTGTTCTTCTTTCTGAAGGAATTTGGCCCTAAATATTTGAGGAGGTTTAATGGAGGTCTTTGCTTGACCGAGATGAACTTCCTTCACCATTATTTGTTGCTCCTTGGTTCGCTGATTTGTTGATATTGTGTCCATGTAGAGCCTTAGCCAAGTCCATAATAGATCTTGTCAATGCATCACGCATTTCCCTTTGAGATTCCCTCAAAACATATTCTAACTCCCTTTGGCTCCTTGAAATTACTTCTTGAATAAAACTCATAGCATATGCAGGAGGAGCTCTATAGTCTTTATCATCCATGGTTTCTTTCCTTGGAGTCGACTTCTTCTTTGATAAACCTAAATCGTTTTTCTTTGTGCATTAAGATCTGATTTCTTCTCACAAGCTAGCAAGGATTACCACTCGATACCATTGTAATGCCCCTAATAGGAACAGCTGTAATTTCTAATTTATTGCAGCAAATTGGTTAAGGAAAATTTAGGATAATAACGCAATTTTTACTCAATTTACAAATCTGAAAATACCCTAGAAATGGTGAGTTGATCTAGGGTTCAATAACCCTCAAATCTTATATAAACTTACTCAAATAATTGCAAAAATAAACAGAATTAATTATGCATCCAAGAATATCCAAAATATATGCTTTTGGACCAAAAACAAGTGCTGGAAATTTATTAAAAAATTGTAGAAGTACAGCTTACAAAAAAGGCCGGAAAGAAGGTTTTCCAAGCCTAGATCAACTGAAACCAAGTTGAATATGGCCTCCAAAATCATGGCAAGTCTGATGGTGATGAGATCCGGATTAGTCGTGCTCTAGTATGATCAGACTTCACCCATAAGGGGGTCGTTTCCCTCGAAATGAGGGCTGAAAATGAAGGTAGAAATCAACCAAAACACCCTTGTCTTCAAACCCTAGTTGGAATGCCACAAATCTGCAATATTGGGTCTTCAATCACTGCTGAAATTTTGAAATACTCCTTGAAAGCTCACTAAAAACTCCTGAAATGGAGGATCTTCACACAAAGGATGAAGAGTTTTCATTCTTCAACCTTAGCAAGAGAGGGTTTTCATCCTCTAATGCAAGTACACCAAAGGGTTTTCGTCCTTCAATGTAAAAATGGAAGAGCAATCAGCCCAAACCAGAAAATAGATATCAAAATGACTAAAAGATGTCCTCTCCTAAGTGTGGCAACCTCCTTTTATGGTTGGAAGTGGCACAAGGACCCATGCAAAAGGCCCAAATGGTTTGCTCCACTTGGAGAAAGTCACTTTTATTTAATATTTTTATTTCCCCTTTGTTTTATCCCCCATATGGGTCACATTTTCTCTTTAGGGAAAAATAAAAAATAAAGTGTACATTTACTTTATTAATTTATCACTAATAAAATAATTAAAGTGCTTATAATAAAAATTACTATGCACTAAAATTAGTTTATTAGGATTAGTTTCCCTTATTTTCTACCCCTTAGCCGTTGGGAAACAAAGAATAGGCTAAGGGTCTTCGACTGTTATTTTTGAGAAGGGGATATTACAATGCCTCTAGGGTGTGTCTCATCTTCTTATTGTCTTTTGTCTTTCAATTCATAGCTTGTCTTTTCTTAGGCCTTTAAGCTTAAAGCCCTTTAAAAAATTGTTAATGATATGATATGATTTGATCATTTATCATAAAACGTTATATTTTGTAGAAACAATGCTTATGGTTAATACTTAAACTTGAAAGACAAAAATTGATCTTTATACGTTCGAATAGATCGCATTTTTCTAGATGTTCTATTTTCAAATCAATGCTGTATTTGGTTTTATTTTGTTAGCCTTGTAATCATCAGTTTCAGATTTAATATTGATTAATTGTTTTGAAAGCTATTAGCATGACGGTTATGAAAACTTATTTTATTGATCGATTTGCATGCATACATGTTTTTGCTATATAGATATTCCTCAATTTAATCTATATATATAAGCTATAGCAAGAATTTCATTTCAAGAAGTTAATATCCAAAGATATCCCTCAAGACGATATGTATTGATGAAAAGATAACAAAGCCACAAAAGTTCAAATTTATGGGAACATTTTTAATTGATGAAAAGACAATAGCACATATAAAAACAAAATTTAATGTTTTGTAAATTTTAAATTGTATAATTTATTTATGTGCACTGAAAAGATGTGTAGGATGTGAGAGACTAACTAAGATGTTATAGATCGCTGCGGAATACGGGTAGGGGTTTGAAACACGGATATGCCGATTTTCAAAAACCCTTGGTTCGGGTACATTTTGGGCACGCATTACCTAAATACATACATACACACATATGTATGTGTGGATGTATGTATGCATGTAGGTATAATTATATATGCATTTCAATCATTTTCTAGTTCATCGAAATAAACAAGTTAAAATATAGTAGGATCAAAGTTCAAAGCATTCAATATGCTTAAAATTTTGCATTTTCATTAATCATGAGGTATAATACATGTGATAAATGACTATCATGTCAATATGAATACAAATAATCTAGAATATATCATCTAGATTTTCCTCGAAATCAAATTCCTTCATGCACTTCCACTAGTTCCACCTTGATAGCATCGCCTCCACTCCAATCTCCAATCTCATCCTCAATAGCTGCCTCCTAACAAATCCTCCCGGCAATAGCTGCCTCCAAACAAATCCTCCTTGCAATGGCTACCTCCTCAATTTGTCTTTGGCACTTTGCTCTTACACTTGCAAAAACCAACAATGAATTGTTTGTGTTTTAGTAATGCTTGAGTGCCTTTTTATAGGTTTTAGTGGAGTTTAGGGTTTGATTTTTTTATTAATTTATGAGTTTTAAGGGTTTCCTTTGACTGAGGCAATGCAACAGCGACTCAGAAACACCACGGAAACATCCCAGGTGCACCCGGGACATACCCGAGCGTACCAAGGATGTATCCCCACGTTTTTGTACCGGAAATGTACCAAGGGGGTACGGTGGTTGGGGGTGTTGGATGTACTCTTAGGCCACTAATAATTAGCCCTAGTATAACAACAAAAACAAACTACATAAGATTGATTTGTAACAGCAATTAACTGAAGTCCCTAAATGTTAGCTAAATCTAACCCAAAATCTAGAATATCTAGTAGGCTTCGAATTTGACAATATGTAGCATGTTTTTATGGATTTAGGCTGTATTTTGGGCATGTGAAATCTAATGCTGGACCATAAAGGGGGCTTAAGTGGCCACGTTTTCCAGTAAATAGAGATTCCTCAACTTGGGACAGACATTCAAGATGCCTACTCTTAGAATTTGAAGATGCTTTAAGAACAAGAATTGTATCTTTTTGAATTTAGTTTCTAAACTACTATGCTTTTATAAAAATGGTACAGTTCAAGTGGGTCAAATAGCTGAATTTTGAAGAGGTGCATCTGTTTTTAAATGAATCAGGATAGATAGACATTTGTGCTTCCCACCATATTTTGAGCAAATTGAAGTATTTTATTTAAAGACATTGATGCAAAGTTAGAAGACATCACATTGTTTTTTATCTATACTATTTTTGAAAATTGAATTCATGGAAAATTAGATGACAGCACATTGTTTGTTATCTATATTTTTTTATATTGATTAATGATTATTTGTTTATTAACTTTACAAGTCTATAGTACTGAAAACAGAACAGCATTCTGTCCCCCAGTTTTTCCAAAATATATGGAAATTTCAATCATTATTTTTTTAAATTTTGTATAGAATGAAGCATAGATTTTGAAAACATTTATTTTATTTTGGATGAAAGGATGAAAAAATACCTCAAAAAGCAATACACATATATTTACCATATATCAAGACATGTTTGTCAATAAATAACGATTAAATCCTTAACTATGTCAAACCATAGAAAGAATTGTGTTTTTAGAAAGATGAAAACCAGCTCAACACATAATATTGCATTTTCATGAAATGTCATAATAGATAATATTCATGGAAGAAGTCCTTTGTTGCCAAAATATGTATAAAATGCAAATTTTGTTGAGTTTGAGCAAGTCCAACCCCTAGATTTGGAAATCCAAGCCATTTAAAAGCCAACAACAAAGCCTTTTAAATTTCAATTTGAACTAATGCAAGCACATTATAGTTTGCTGTAGTGCAAATTTGCTAGATGATGCACATTCACCCCCATTAGACCCAAATCTTCACAACGGAGCACTTCAATTACATAATTGAATCCTTAATTTTCACATCATGCTCAAGAGTGAAAATGGTATTTTGTAATTTCACCAGCTAATTTTAGTTTAAAGTACCGATGCTCGAGTCAGATATGATTCCTTTTTCACAACTACTTGGTGCTTTGATATATCATTATATTTCTTTTAACTTATCATTTATCGAGAGCATGATTTCAATTGTTGGCGACAAGTGTCACTAAAATCCTATAAGAGAATAAGCTTAATGTTTTCACCTATACTAACTAATCTAATCTATCCTATTATTAATGTAACATACTTCTGATTGTAATGGCCAATATTGTCTATATGACTATATAGGTGGTTATTTGACTTATGATTATATTGCATTGTTATATACCAAGTTGGGGCCTTTAATTGTATTATTATGAATACATTATGACCATGTGGTCAAAGGCCTAAAGGGCTCCTATGATTTTTGTGGGCTTTGACTTGTATTTGGTTAAAGTTACTTATTGTAATGTATGAATTTGATTGAAAATAACTACTAAGGTTTGGTGTGACTACAAGGTTTGGAGAGAATTGTGATTTTATTTATCATGTGGCATTTTGACTTCATCATTTTTCTAATTCTTCTTTCGATTTAATGTTTTGAAAACCATTATTTGTGTATGTTGTGGTGGTAACAACTAACAACCCTCCACTCACAAGAAGAAGTGGAGTAAAAATATACCGAGCTCCACTTCTTCATGCAAGCCTTTAATTGTTCAATTGACTCCTCATCTCCCTTATACATCAAAAGAGAACTTTCTCCTCATTGTTCCTCTAAAAGGAGGTACTTATAGCCTCCTCAACTCTCAACCACAAAGGAAGATGTAGGCAATGCACTTCCCGCCAACAATTATATTGTGCAAGGTGTGTACCAATGTGGTCACCCTTTCTTCCTCCTTGGGAAGACATGCTTCAATATCGTTCATGTAGACTGCACACAAGTAGATCCACCAAACCTTGGGATTCTTTTCAAATGCCCTCAGCCCAAAGCAATCTTTTGGTCACGCACATTGTGCATGATACCCACTTACGCACATCTTAGGTTGAAGTGCCTTTGCTCTGGATTCCTCTCCTAGAATTTTTTTCTACAAATGGCAGATATTGTCCCCTCAAAAGCTTCTTTTGTGTGTCTCCACCATCATGCACTTCCTTCCAATGACTTCATAAGATGCTTGAATCCATCCTCCACATGCAATGCTAGTGGTGTCTAGGGCAAACATATTACTCTTCCAACTTGGAAGGCCATCATCCTTAGGATTTATGTATTTGTTCTCTTGCACTTTTATGTTGTGAATATGTTTGAGGCCCTCTTTCGTATCCACATTTTACGTGTACACCTCTCCATATTGATCATCCAAGGAAGTGACCACTCTCTATTCTCCATTCTCACCGCTTTGGTATGCCTGCATTTCACGCCTCTTCGAGTCCATTGGCATCCAGATGGACCGTCTCCCACCCTTCAGCTATTCTTTGGATGCTCTCGCCCACCTGCTACCCAACCAACATGATCTTCATAGGATAATCAGAGATGATATCTACAGACAGTTCATCCAGCACACATGGACCAACCCCTCGGGGTTGCGTCGAAGATGTCATTCTATGCGGCACACTTTCTCGAGATTCGTGATGGGGTCATCTTCAGACCCATGTACGTTTCCCGACATTGGTTGCAGGTCCTTCGTATCTCTCTGGGTCAGTTTCGAGTGGGCTCACATTGACTCCGTATTGAGACTAACCACCACTTAGACCGCTCGGAGCGGACTTGCCTGCTTTTCTCTCTCCAGGAGGTTGAAACCGAAGAACACTTCATTTTCAGATGTCCTGTTTACTATGAGATTCGTGGGCGATTCCATTGCCTGTTCCGCGAGCTTCCTTCCTTCACAACTTTCTTCAAATACTATGATCAGAGATGTCTTGCCCTCTACCTTCAGAAGGCCATTAGGTTGGGGCAGGCTCCTCCATCCTCCCCCGACGGATGGCTACTAGACTGATCACTTCCTTCTTCCCGTTGCTCTCTCGGTGAGGGGTGCTAAGCGGCATTTGGTCACGTGTTTGGACCCTCAGCCTAGGTCCGTCCGGTCCCGTGACTCCGTTTCTTCCACCCGTGGCTCCTTATCTCAGGCATGTCCCATGGCACCTCCACATGGACAACGATCCACCGGGCCTACTTTGAGGCACCGCCTTCCTCCGGTCGTCGGCTCCCCAGGCATTCCACAGTCTCTGCTTCTTGTCGTCGGCGCACTGCGAGTTACTCCCATCCGGCCTCGAGTGTTAGGTGATGTTGTTGGGGATGTTGCTCCTTCCGCTCCCTCCCCACACTGTCATCTCTCTCTTCTTCATTTCTGGCCTCTCGGCCTCTGTTGTTTCCTTCTCCTCCTCTCCTTCTCTCATTGTATTTTGGGTGACCCATTTGGGTCCTCTTGCTGGGTTTGTTTTGCTTTGTACTCTGCAGTCCCATTGACCTACTTTTGTGGTCATGTGTTGGACATTAATAACATTATCTTATCTTATCTTATCTCAAAGCTCGTTTAGCGGCCCTTCAAGAGCATATCAAAATTATTCCCGTAGCATCATGACCTTACCAACAATGAAAGGAAGTTATCTACCTCCTAACTTGATCACTTCAAAGTCAACAACAAATTTTTGCTCTTAAGATGTCTACTTCTACATTCCACAAAATAACAAGCGACTACGTGAGGATCTTGTTAGCCATGAGCAACACATTGGGAGAAGGATGCAACAACAAAATCCCATTCATCTACAAAGCCTCATTTCTAAGGATGTTTACCTCAAACCCGATATCAACCAAAATGTCACATGTCAACCAGCTGTTATTGGTTGCGATTATGATCAACTCTTGATCATAAGGTGCATTACAGGCTACTCTGATTTCCTTGGGTTGTTTTTCACCTTGAGTGTGCTCCTTCCCCACACTTAGTGCAAGCCAACTCTTCAATCATGGCACAACTCTTTTAGTGTTCAAGAGATTGAGAACCTACATCAATTATCCCACCTCTTTAGGAGAATGGCCATTTCACCGCTTCCCTTGTTCAGCTCTCCATGTTGTGCTTGAACGGGACCTCTCTTTACAAGCTCCTTACAACCTTTATGACCTCAACTAGGATCTTTTTTTGTGTTTTACCATCAACATAGGCCTATGTTGCCACTTCCAGTATGCAATGTACCTTTTCTTTAAGCAAGATTGGCTTCATCATGTTCACTTTTTTGCTTACACAATCAACTCTCAAAACTACTAGCCTAGGTGCGCTGTCTTATTCATGTTAGGCAATGTGGATCATCCCCACGCCCTTTTGTGCCTTCTCTCTTTGAAGGATCTTGCTAGAAAGATCCAAGTAGCCTTCGATTCGCAATGCCCACAAGTTGGAAACTTGGGACAATCCCTTTGATAATGATTTGGTACACTACACTTATACCAAAACCCATTGAGGTCGATCTCCTTAGTGTCCACCTCCTCAACACCTATACACACACCCATATTGACAACCTCAAGTAGAGGTATCGTGCCCTACAAATTTAATAGATCATCTTATAGTCCAGCATGTTGTGCATATTGTTTTCACAAACTTTGCTCCATCACGTATGCAAATGAATGGATGAAAACGTTATTATGGAGTGGTGATGCAAATGACCAAATGTTTACATGAAATGCGAAAGAGTTGTAAAATAATCATATGAGAACATCCACATGGCCATAGACTACTTTATCGTGGTTTTTTTTGGGTAAATTTTGTATTATTTTTTATTTTTGTGAAATTTTACATTGTGTTTTATTTTATTTTTTGAAGTTTTATATTGTTTTTGAGTTTTTATAGTTTTACATTGTTTTTGATAGGTTATCAAGCATGAAATTGTCAAAAATGCATAGCATTAATCGGCTCAGTTCCTCAAATCCACTAAATCAGCAAGTTTGTAAGCGCGAGAATCATATTTGTGGATAATGATGTACGAACCGAACCGATTGTCTTTGTTCAAGTTCTTGGGATGAGTTATGTTGGTTTTCGTTTAACACGAGATCTTTGATCTTAAACTCGTGCATCTACACCTTATGGCATGCTAGTGAGATTCGATCTCAATAGACTCATAAATGGTCAAAAGCATTAATGTGTCATTCGTCAAGTAAGTCAAGTTACGGGAGACGCATGAGACAATAGTTACCATTGGTAACGAATTCTTGTAATGTGATGCGAGTGACGGAATTTCAAGCTCAATGGGCATGACAACTCTCATGTCGTAGACAAGTGAAAATGATGTTGCCCTAATGAATGTGTAAATACTAGTGCAATAGGCCCAAAGAGCATAGGGTAAATGCGTGCGCCAATCACGATGCGAGGCACTAACCACCTTCTACAAGATCTTCTTTATAGTTTTGTTGGAAGCCTTGGCTTGACCATTTGCTTGTGGGTAGTAATGGGATTAAAAAGTTGTGTTCGATATGATAATTGCCATACAATTGTTTCATGTCTTTGTTATTGAAATAACTCCCATTGTCGGATATAATTTGGTCAAAATACCAAACGACAAATGATATATTGCATGATAAAATTTATGATTTGCGCCCTTTTCGTTCTAGCAAGCGAAATGGTCTCAATGCATTTAGTAAAATATTTTGTGGCAATGATGATGAAAGTGTGGCCTTCGGATGATAAGGGATTAAACTTGTCAACGAGGTCTAATCCCCATTAATAAAAAGGCCATATGGATCGGAACAATTGTAACTCTTGAGGGGGATGTGCGTGAGGTTAGCAAAGTGTTCACATTTTTGCATCGCTTGATGTAGTCGCAAGAATATTTCTCTAACATGGGCCAATAATAACCGATACACAAAATACACTTAGCAATAGCAATCCCACTAAAATGGCCCCAACATGTACCATCGTGGGCTTCATACTAGCGACTAATGATTCTCGTGGGAGTAGGGAACGTAAGAGAATGTCGTTGTAACCATGTTTGTAAAGGATGTCTCCTATGAGTCCATATCGAGTTGTCCTTTGTAAGAACGTGCACCTAGCTGACTTTGTATGTCCTTGAGGTGGTGTTTTGAATTTGAGGAACATAACCATCTCATATCGGACAAGAGTAGGGACAACATCGATATTGAAGATGTTTAAGGTGTTGTTGTAGTCGAATGATGGTTGAGACAAGTTCGCGCAAAATGTAGACACTAGAAAACGCACCTTGTGCATGAGGTCAATTGATAAAATACAAAAACATTATAAAATCCCACAAAAGCAACTAAAAATCATAAAACCTAATAAAACTTGATAAAACACATCACACATCCACTTAAAACAATACATCTCACCCAAAAACATTAAATCATGATGCACCTATCCATAAACACCTCATCACATTTAATAAATCACATTGCCTCTCATGTAATAAATCTCTCATATAATAAATCACATTTTCAGATATTGTGGGTATCTTCAAACCGTCCCTATCTCATCTATTACCTTGCCCAATTATGAGGTTAAAATCGAATTTCCCTTCATGATGAAAAAAGTGTTGAGACTCACGACCCACCTTTGTTTATTGTCGCTAACATCGACTCCAAGTTATTTAAACGTGTGTTTATCAACAATGGATCTAGTATCAACATCATAGCCTCCATAAGACTTTATCACCTTCATATTCCATTATCTCACCTATCCACATCTTCACTTGATTGAGAGAATTCAATGATGCCCCTTGTGCAACACTTGAAGAATTGTATTGCCTCTCAAAGTTGGGTCAAAGACACTCCACACCCTCTTCCATGATATCAAAGGTGAGTTCTGATATAAAATATTTCTAGGTCATCCATGGATCCACAAAATGCAAATTGTGTCATCCCCATAACATCAATGCCGGAAATACCCAGCAAGATAAAGTTACACATCGTGTCCCCTGGGGATCTGATCCATTCAAATACTACAATCATGTCACACTTCCATCTACTCGTATCATCCATGTGGCTCAAGTCACACCTATTGTCTCGTCACCTAGACTACACAATATTTCTCTTAATGTATCAATTGGCGTGAATCCACCTACTAAGAGTCCGACTGAACTTTGTTCGAGCCCTTCAACTAGTAGCATTGATCTATCACCACCTTCATTAACCGTCATTTTTATCGACACAAAATCTGAACCTTTACACCAAAAATCAACTTCGACACTTCCAGATGTGATTATTCTTCCTTACACTCCTCCAACCTTGTCATCACCTTCCTCATCAATTCTAAGCTCCACTTCTCCAAATATTACATCTACAACTCCCTAATCATCACAAGATCGTGGCAAGGTGCCTATGTCTAATTTCTTACATTCTTCGGGGCTAGGGAATACAAGCTGCCTTATTCTACTCGTAGCGTTACCAAATATGCCAACGGTTAAAGACATCGCCCAACCTTCCTCAACCAAGCTCAACAAATGGTCTCTAATCTCCTTTGGCATCCCTCCTAACCATACATACTTTGTGTATGGAGGATACGATACTTCATCCATCCCCCAATTAACAACATGTCTACTTCTAAATCCAAGTTTGTCACCAATATTTCATACATGGCTAATCTTGGTTATCTAATACAAAGCTTGCTTAAGCAAGAATGGAAAGTATATAAATTAGGGAAAATTGAGCAAGGCACTTCTAACCTTATACAACCCCAATATCAATTGTCAAGCGGAGAAAAATCCGGGTTAGGATATGTATGCCTAAACAATGACTTGAGCAGTTGACCACTATGTTCACCGATATGAGTAGTCAAAGAGCCTATTATACATGTACACGTCATTATCACAAACCTTAACCAATCTCATGCACCCGAAAAATCTCACATGTTTCTACCCAAAGCCACGCATGATTGCAATTCTTTGATCTCTTTCACAAGTTTAGTACTATATTTGATTACGCTTTTGTTAATATAAATGTGCCTAATTTTACCTCAAACTCGGATATAGACAATTGTTAAACTAATGATGCTACCGTTCTTCCAAGCATTGATAATCTCTTATTACGTAACAATGTCACTATCAGTAGTATTGAATCTTTTCCAATTGATTACCACCCCCAGGACCAACTTATGACACTTGATTTGTTTCCCACTAAGGAAGCCATCTTGTGTCATTTAGACAACATGGACAAAGAACCCTAGAAGTCTATGAAACCACCCATTCAATTGAATGGCAAGGACCATTTTAGGGATACAAAGGACACTTTGCACGAGGAAACCGAAAAATTGCCATTGTCGACCACACTAACGAGGTACCACACAAGCTCATCAAGGAGGCTATCATCGTGAACATCGAACTCTCGAACAATCATGCATCGTCTTACTATGGAAATCCCATCCGAAAAGTGAACCAAATACACCGCACTCTTACAAGTCACAAATGTGTTTGCTTAGTCCGACGCTGCCATGTCAAGAATGGACCCTAATGCGATTGTCCACAATCTTGTTCTTAAACTTGATGTTAATCCTGTCAAACAAAAGTTCGCATAAGATGCATCCTAGGGTTGCTTTGCTAGTCAAAGAGAAATTGCAAAAACTTCTCAACGTTGGCTTTATTCAACCCATCGGTTACGCTAACAGGATATCGAACATGATTCCCGTGAGCCAAGAAATTGGAGGCATTCGTGTTTGCACGAACTTTCATGACATCAACAACACTTGCCTAAAAAGCGGTTTTCCGTTGCAAATATCAACACTATCATTGAAAACACTACGGGACATGAAATGTTCTAATTTAAGGATGGTTTCTCCAATTATAAACAGATCAAAATAGCACGAGAAGGCCAAGTATAAGCCCGCATTTACTACATTTTGGGAAACATTATGTTATAAGGTCATGCCCTTTGGCCTTAAGAATGTTAGTGCTACTTATCAAAGGGTGATAACCTACATTTTCCATTATTATACATGACATCGTCAAAGGTTGTGTAGATGATCTTCTAGCCAAGTCCAAACTACATGTTGATAACTTATCAGTCCTCCATAAGATTTTTGTGCATCTATTAGAATATAACATTTGTCTTAATCCCAAGAAATGTGTATTCGCGATTTGCATCCGGTAAGTTATGGGGTTCATTATTTCATGCTAAGTCACAAGGTCTGCTGAATTTTTGGCTAAAATTTGAAATTCATCATACTTGAAACACGCCCTAAAAAGTTCGTCGAAATTCATGCAGTTCGCATAGGGAAAAATGCCAAAAAACACACGATAGGAAGCGAGGGAAAAAAACATGGAAAACAATCTAAACAACTCGTTAAAAACCCTAGTTTCGCTCTCGCTAAAAATATCAAATATTTTTGTTTTCATTGGGCGACATACATCAAATTTTTGAGTGATTTCAAAAAGAATTTGCATGCCGCCACGGTGTTTGTGGTGAAGCTTGAAAAACAAGCAAAAGTCTCGATATTGGCATCTACAATGTGGGCACCTTCGGTCGTTGTGTAGGCTCACCGTAGCTGCATGGGCAAAATATATGACTTTAGGTTGTAGGTGTGTGGGAAAACTTGTAAAGTTTAGGCGACAATATTTGACTGAATCGCCATTAGTGGAGCACCAAGAAAAAATTCATGGTCAGCAAAGAGGGCATAAAAGTGCCTTTGAATTCCTCCAAGTAAGAGTTGCGTTCAATGCATTTTAATTTCTACATTTTCTTATTTTTTTAGGTTATATTGTTTTAATTTTTCTTTTCATTAGTTTAATTTTAAGTTTCACGTATTTTTAAGTTTTGTTTTATTGTTTATTTTATAATTCATTTTTTGTTTTAATTATTTTCTCTTATTTTTAAAAAACATTTTAACCTTTAGAAAATTTGTTTTACTTTTTATTTTATTTGTTTCAAACTTTTTTAAATTTTTCGATTGAATTTTTATTATACATATTTTTAAAATCCAATATGAAAGAGTTTTTATTTAAACTTTTATATAAACTTTATAACGATGTTTAAAATTTCTTTATAATGTTTTTTATTTTTAATTTTATTTGTTATTTAATTTTAATTTTTTATTGTATTTATTTTTTTAATTTAAAATCTTGCAATACATTTTTAAATTAATTTTTTGATTTCTTTTTAATCATTTTAATTATTTTAAAATTAATAATTTACAATTTATCAATACAATTTGTATTGATTTAATTTATAAAAATTTAATAATGAATAATAAATTTGTTAAATTAATTTTTAAATTTTAATAATGAATTCATTTTTAATTTATTTTTATAGAATATGAAATTCCTACGGTACAAATTCTTAAACCCTTATTTATTGGTATCTCATGACAATCCCTTGATGGATGGCTAGGAAACATCTTTTATACTATCATAAGCACCGTTGGACCACAACCTATTCGATAATAATCATTAATTTTTATGTTGTCTTTCTTATATTTTTGTGTTAATTTTTATTATTACATATAATTTTATTAATTTTAAATTTAAATATTAGTTAAAGTAAAACTTAAATTTATTAGGTATCAATTTAAATTTTTTAATTTTAAATATTGTGATTTGATATTAACGTATGTTTTTAGATTTATTTCAATGTTTTTATTTTTGTTATTTGTTTGTATTTGTTTACATTTACTTTTATTTTTAATATATTAAAAATATTTGTATTGTTAATTTCTTAAATTTTTAAACATATTCTATATTTATTTTCTTATGTGTCCCTTGTCTTTGTGATATTACTTTTGCAAGTGATTTCATGGCTCCTTTGAAATCAAAAGTTGAGGGATGGAAGCACGTCACACGCACAAGGACTAGAAATGAAATCAAATGTAACTTATGCAACAAAGTTTTTATTGGCAGTATAACTAGGGCAATCGACCACTTTCTTGGCAGAGCGAGGTGGGCTAGGTGGGGGTGTTAAAGCTTGTCCTAATGTCACGCCAAAAATCATAGCCAAATTGGAGAAAGAGGAACAACAATCACTTGTTGGAAAACACATCAGCAACACAAAAAAACAAAGAATTGAAGAGGCTATTTCCAGAAACACATCAAAGGGATTTTCTACAAGCATGTCTTCATCTTGTATGCAATCAAACACATGTGGTAGTGGAACAATTCTTGACACTTGGAAACCGCGCAAAAGCAAGATGTAGATGATGCATTAGCAGATTTGTTTTATTCAAGTGTCATTCCATTCAATGTGGCAAGGAGTCCTTTTTTAAAAATGCAATTAAAAAATATCTAAATTTGGCAAAGGATACACTCCACCTAGTTCGGAGAGGCTTAGGACTACTCTTTTGGAAAGGTCAAAAGAGAGGGTGACTAGAAATATGGTAGGCATCAAGGCCTCTTGGAGTGTAACAGTTGCAGTATATTGAGTGATGGTTGGTCTGATATGTGTCAACAACCCTTGATTAATGTCTTGGTGTATTGCCCTCAAGGAATATCTTTTCTAAAAGTTGTTGACACCATGAGCCACAAGAAGACTTCAGAGTTTATTTTCAAAATCTTGGATAAAACAATTCAGGAAGTGGGTGAGGAAATGTAGTTCGAGAGTGACACGATAACGCCACTAATTGTGTAGGCGCTAGACAAATGATAATGGACAAGTATCCTCTAATCTAGCGGAGCCCTTGCAGCTCATTGCTGAATTTTCTACTTCAGAACTTGGCAAAATTTCTATGGGTTCATGAAGCAATTCAAAGGGGGAGGACAATTACAAACTTTATAAGGAACCACCACCTTACATTGAGCATTTATAGACAACATGCATCTAAGGAGTTGTTGAGGCCTTGTGAAACAAGGTTTGCCTCTTTTTATATCACTTTAAAAAGAGTAGTTGAAGAGAAAGTTGCAATAAGATCAGTGATTTGTTGCAATGAGTGGGAAAAATCTGCACTTTCAACAAGCTTTAAGGGAAAGCATGCAAAACAAATGATTATAAACAACCTTTGGGAAAGTGCAAACAAAGTTCTAAAGTTTGTGAGCCTATAGTGGATGTTCTTCGCATGGTTGATTGTGACACCCCTTGTCTTGGCATGGTTTATGAAGCTATGGACCATTGTAAAGAATCCATTCGAAGGCATTCAATGATGTGGAGGCGGATTACAAAGAAATATGGGATGTCATTGATGTAAGATGGAAAATGATGCACACACCCATACATTCAGCAGCTTGTTATCCGAGCCTAGGCTCTTTCGTATAGATAGAGAGAGTGATTACGAAGTCATGGGTGGGCTTTATTAAGCCATTGACAACCTTGTTCCATATCCTGAACTTGCAAGGATAACTAGGCACCAAACAAGGGCATTTCAAGCGGAAGAAGGGGTATTTTCAACACGAGGAACCAAGGATGATAGACCGCTTCTTGGGGATACAAATGATGGAATTTTTATGTATCAAGTGCAAAAGAACTACTGATGCTTTGCTCTTGAATTTTGAGTCAAGGAGCAAGTGCATCAACGTGTGAAAGGAATTGGAGTTGTTTTGATCACATCTAAGAAAAAAACAAAGAATAGTCAAGAAAGTTAGGAGATCTTGTTTATATTCGCAGCGATTTGCGGATGCGCATGAAAAATATGGAAATAGAATCTTCTTCTTCTCAATCCCAACTTGTTGCGAGAAGACTTGGAGGATGTAGATGATCCTGACTTCCATTGTGATGAATCTAGTGATGATGATAATGTTGATGAGCCAAGTGCACTTGATGATATGGAACTTTTTGATTTAGCCAAGTAGCCTTTAAGGCTATAGAATATGTTTGATCTTTTATGATATGGAAACGTTTTGATGTAGCAAGTAACCTTTATGATATGGAAACTTTTTGATGTAGCAAGTAGCCTATAAGGCTATAGAGTATGTTCGCTCTTTGATGACATGGAACATTTTGATGTAACAAGTAGCCTTTAAGGCTATAGTAGGGTTAGTATGAAGTCTAAAAACTTAATATTACATGTTTAAGATTGTGGTTTGACATAATTTCATATGTTTTTATGTTTTTCTATTAATCAAACTTAATGGCGATTTTTTTTAACTTTATCCATTGGCGAACTTGAACCGAATTTTATCCTTGTCGAACTTGAACTCGAACTCGAAATCGAACCTTGTTACTTAGGTTTCATGTCATGGTATTGAAGTTGACTCGCAAAGATCAAATCCATCATTTATATGCCCCCACCAATTAATCTCAAACAATTGCGCAACCTTGAAGGCAAAATATAAGCTATCAAATGTTATATAGCTCGGCATTGGATCAATGTAAGCCATTTAATCACCTCCTTAAGAAGGGTGTCACCTTTGCTGGAGGAAGAATGTCAAGGCACGTTCGAACTTTTTAAATACTACCCACTCTCGCCACCTATGCTTTTCATACCACAACACGAGTTACCATTCTATCGGTATATTTCTACTTGAGTTTGCTCTTGGAAGTATGCTCACCCAATGGAATGCACCGAATCGAGAATGTCATTTATTACGTCAATCATACCATGGTATCTTAAGAGTTCAACTACACACACATGCACAAGCTTTGTCTTACGGTCGTGTTCTCCACATGAAAAATGTGATATTATATCCTAAACCACACAACTTATATAGTTATCAAATCCAACCCGCTTCACTACATGATGAGCAAAATTTATCATATAGCAGTCACACGGCCAAATGGATCGTACTCCTTACAGAGTTTTACCTAGAGTTCATCTCAAAAATTCTATTAAGGGCCAAGTCATTGCGAATCAACTTGCAAAAGCCACCAATTTTCGACTCAAATCCTTTAAACCTCAATCTACCCAACGAATCTATTTTCACTATCTTCGAGGACGATGACCCGGTAGATGTTGAGCAAGAATTTGACATGACCTTGCGATTTTATGGCTATAAAACATATCAAGGGGAAAGGTTGGAGCTGTATTTATCACCCCTCAAGGAGCACATTTACATTGTCATTCAAGGTAAACTTTTCATGCACTAACAACATGGCTAAGTATGAGGCATTAGTCATTGGCCCTCAACTAGCCCGTGTCTTATCAATTTAAGCGATTACGTATTTTTGGCGACTCACAATTAGTTCATCAAATTCAAGGTTTGTATCGTTGTCACAATGAGGTTCTCCAACAATACAAGACCATAGCTGAAAAATTACTTGCGCATGACTCATTGCTTATGAGATCCAAGCATCTTCACGATCCACCACTCACTTTGCAAACACTATGGCTTCCTTAGGACCCTATATATAGTTGGAAACAAGTAATGAGTTGGACACATTCAATGTACATTTATGCATCTTGTCTCAACCATCATGTGAACGCACCAACACCTTAAATATCTCTTCAATATTGATGTCATCCCTCTTCCTATCTAGTATGAGGAGTTGATTGTGTTCCTCAAATTCAAAACACTACCCCAAGCACTTAATAAGTAAAGTAGGTGCATGCTATTACAAAAGGCTACTCAATTTGTACTCATAAGTGACATCCTTTATAAGTGTGATTACAACAGCATTCTCTTATGTTTCCTACTCCCTCGAGAATCATTAGTCACTATTATAGAAACCCATGATGACATATCGAGAGGCCATATTAACAAGATGGCTATTACTAAGCATATTTTGCGTAAGGGTTATTATTGGCCATGTTGGATAAACATTTCTCTAACTACATCAAGCGGTGCGAAAAATGTCAAAACTTTACTAACCTCACACACGTCCCTACTCAAGAGTTACAACCTATCGGTCCATATGGCCTTTTTTTCAATGGGAATCGAGACTTCGTTAACAAGTGTAGTCCCCTATCATATAAAGGCCATGCTTTTCATCATCGCTGCGCATAGTATTTTACTAAATGGGTTGAGCGATTCCAATTGTTATAACGACAGGATGCAAATTGTAAACTTTATCATGAAATATATCATTTTCCATTTTCGTATTTTCCAACCAAAATTATATTTGACAATGGGAGTTCATTCAAAAACCAATACATGAAACAATTGTGCAACAAGTATCATATCTAGCACAGCTTTTCAACCCCATTCCTACCCACAAGCAAATGGTCAAGTTCAAGATTCCAACAAAAATATAAAGAAGATCTTACTGAAGGTGGTGATGCCTCACATTGTGATTGCACACGCAATTACCCTGTGCTCTTTGGGCCTACAACACTAGTATTTGCACACCAATTGGGGCAACACAATTTTCACTAGTCTACATCATGAAGCCATCATGCCCCTCAAGCTTGAAGTTTTATCAACGTGCATCACCAATGATGACTATCGTTGGGAGCGTCTCACCCAACTAGACTTACTTGATGAACAATGCGTTAATGCCTTTGGCCATGTACGAGTCTACCGAGATCGAGTCACACGAGCATACCATTGGAATGTGCACATGTATGAAATTGAGATCTAAGATCTTGTTTTAAAAGAAAACAAACATAGCTCATCGCAAGCACCCAAATAAAGAGACAAGTTTGCTTCGAATCGGTTTGGTCCACACTTCATTATCCACAAATGTGGTTTGGGCGCAAAAAACTTGTTGATTTATATGGATTTGAGGAACTGATCCACTTAATGCTATGCATTTGATGCAATTTCATGCCTCTATCAAAAACAATATAAAACTTTAAAAACTCAAAAACAATATAAAATTTCAACAACAAAATCAGAAACAATAGTAAATTTGTGGAAAAAAAAATAACATGATAAAGCAATTTACAGCCATCTAGATGTTTTCACATGATCATTATACAATTCATTCACATTCCATGTAAATATTTGGTCATTCACATCACCACTTTGTAGCATTGTTTTCATCCATAAATTTGCATACAAGTCAAAGATCTTGGTAAGTTAACAACTTGTCACTGACACGTTTTGATATAAGATGGCTAAATCCGGCTCTTTGAACCTCGTCTTTTGTTATTTTGCGAATTAAAGGACTTTGCGTCGAGAAATTCAAGCACCTTTACACATTTTAAAACACTTGACATGAAGGTCCAAGGACATCGTTGAAATCACTAGTATGTATGGCTTTGCGTCTTCTATTCACAATCAATCATCCCAAAAACAAAAATATATCCAAATCACCTAATGCATTGACTAGTGTGTCTTCATTTATCCGTAAGTCTTCATGACAATTAGTAATTAAAACGTATGTGCGCACACAATGGATCTCGATAAGTCAAAGGACTAGTATGTCCCTTGATGATAAGTCATATTTTGTTTAAATCATTGGTTTTTGTCTCCCCTAGTTTAATAAGAAGTGTCTTCATTCTTGTTCGCAACAAACGAATATCTTCATTTTACTCCATATTACATTCATGCAAAACCATAAAAAATAATTTTCATATTTTTGTCTATATTTTCCTACGTTGAACATCTATGGCCGAATGACAAATCAAAAAAGTAAAAACACCCATTTCTAAAAATTTACACATGTAGTTTCCCATCTCATGCAAAGCAACAAATAATCAATAATAATCCTTACACATATTTACGACAAAAAAGTGAGATCGAATCTCATATAAACATATACATCACAGCATTGGACCCTTATCGGGTCTCGGCCTATTATCTCCTATAAGAGAGCCCAATGGCTGAACCGAAGGACTCCTCGGAGGACCTGGCATCACGCGGATCATGCACCCGTTGAATCTCTGAGTGATCCGTGCAACGTTGGAACATCCCAAGGTGTGGGACCTTGTCGCCTTGGGATGAACCTCTAGATAAGGCCGGCTTCCTTTGAAACTTGGAGCACTTGATTTAAGATCAATATGCAAGGCTAAAACATTTTAAAATAATTCTAATATACTCAACTGATGGGCTTAAAGTCAGAGATAACAAAAGAAGAATAAGGTGATGCACCAAGTATATTGAACAGATAGACCCACTTAAATGCACAATCAACTCCTCACAACAATATATGATATGCACATGTCTTTCAATCTTCCTCTATCCATGACTATAAATAATAATGCAACTTTGTAACAGAAAGGAAATAGCTTTTCCACAACTGATATTCAAAGTAACTATATCACTTTTCAAGCCGAGCTTATAGATTGATTGAGTGACGGAAGGGTAGTGGAGGGCAGCGATGAAGGGGAAGCGGCAGCGATGAAGGAACAAAACGGTCGCTTTTTTCAAAATTTAAAATCTGCAACGGTCGGTCGGCCTCCCCCAAGATTCTAGAAAGGCGTAGGATGTGGGCCACGGTCTGTCGGTAGCGCTGCAGAATCGCCTAGGGCCCAGATTATCAGATGATTTCCGTGTTCCCAATGCTAATACCTTATGCGACTCGCCTGTCTCGATCCAGTTCAGACAGATTTTGTCTCCATCTCTCTGGTAGATTCGGCTGACTTGGCAGCACAGCTCACCCTTCTCGGCGATAGAGCTATCTTTGTAAAATTCGTGGGTCGTCGTCTCTCGGTTGAAGGAATACGCATGGTGCGACACACAGTGGGGCAGTGGCCTCCGCATTCGTTTCCTGGAAAGGGGTTTTTTTCTCGTTATCCTCCGAAGTTTAACACAGAGGGACGACACCCTAGAGAGGAAAGACTTTCTCTTCACTGAATCGGGTCTGCATATTCGTGAGTGGTCTACCCACTTTGATCCAGCTCAAGCGGAAATGGATGGTTTACATGTCTGGATCAGACTTTATTCACTGCCTAGTGAATTTTGGTCCTCCTCCATTCTATCCAAAATTTGCTCCAGCTTAGGCCGTGTTGTGCGTATAGACCTTGTTACTTTGGAAGGTACTCTTTCTTCCTTTGCCAGGATTTGCATCTCTATCGATCCCTCCAATAAACTGAAGGATTTCATAGTCATATCCACCCCCACGGGTCAATGGGTACAGAAAGTGGATTATGAGGCGGTTTCTGATAGCTGCTTCAAATGTAAAGCACTGGGCATTTGCAAAAATCTTGTAAAAATCCTCCTGTTTCCAGCGTTGTAGCTTGGAGGAAAAAGATTTCTCCATCCTCTGTCTCCAACTCTGCTGATCCTCTTTCATTCGGGTTTGTTCCCATTAAGGTTGTTGATCTCCTCAGTCTGTTCCTGTGAATGAGCCGCTAGTGCTTGATCCGAGCACAATCTCCTTGGTAAAAGAAACAACGTCATGGTTCAAGATTCTACTCGGATTCTTTCTCTTTTCCAGGAAGGTATCGCGTTGGGCCTTGGTGCAGATGCTGCCTCCCTGGAAAAATGGGTTAATGAGAAGGACGAGGTGCTTCAATCCATCAATGGTGCATCCGAGGATTTTAATAATAGCCCGGACAATGCTCTCATTGATCCGTCTTGGCCAACTTGCAGCAGAGTTCAATCCTGCCGACTCCTGCCATTCTAAACATGGACAAGGGGCCGAAAGCTCATCCTGGTCGACCCTCCAGAAACATCCTTTCTCTCAAAGACATTGCAACAGGTAAGCAGCTCCAGCTCCGTTCCTTTTTTCCATCCTCAAGTAGGAGAGGCGGGTCCTCTCTGAAGATCCAATGATCCTTTTCTCTTGGAATGTTAGGGGTCTGAATGCCCCTAACAAACAGCGTCTGCTGAGACGTTATGCTCTTGATTCTAAAGATTTCTTATGTCTTATTCAAGAAACTAAGATGTCTTCTGGACTGTAAGTCCGGCTGGTTTCGTAAGTGGAAAGGTTGGGAAGGTTGCTTCTCGGACTCTCTTGGTGCCTCTGGTGGTCTGGGAGTTTTATGGAATTCCAATTTTTGTTGTCTCGAGCCTTTATTGGTCGACCCCAATTTCATTTGGTGTAAAGTTTTTATCAAACATTCTGATGTGTCCTTCTTTCTTTGTAATGCTTACGGTCCTAACACTCCGTTAAAAAAGGGAGCTTTGGTCGAAGATTCAGACAATCCTTGACTCTATCCGAACTTCAAGACAATAGTGGCAGGGGATTTCAATGCTACCCTCTCTGATAAAGATAAAGAGGGGGAATCAATGGCAGCCTCGCTCTCAAGTGGATTTCACCTCTTTTGTTGCCTCCGCTAAGTTAATTGATGTGGAACCCAGCTCTGGGTGGTTTACCTGGAATAATCGGCGTATCGGGTTTAGTTCTATGGCTGTTCGATTGGATCATTTTCTGGTCTCCAAAGACTGGCTGCAGCACAACTTTCTCATCAAATGCTCTGTTCTTCCTCTTTCTGGTTCCGATCACTTTCTTGTCTCTCAACATTTCTTTTGACATCCCACCACGTCATTCTCCTTTCAAATTTGAGTCCATGTGGATGTAGGACCCTTCTCTTAGGCCACTGATTAACTCTTGGTGGGATTCCTTCGAGGTGGAAGGGACTTGGATGTTCAAACTATCTAAGAAGCTTTCTCTGTTAAAAGACAATTGCTGGAATGGAATGTTTCCTGTTTCAAAAATATTTTTCAAGAAAAACAGAGAGTTGAGAATGCCTTGCATCTTCTTAATGAATCGGTTTTCTCCAGAGGTATGTTTCAGGAAGACTTCATCAATGAAAAATCTTTACTCTGTGAGCTCGGTGATCTTCTTCTTAAAGAAGAAATTCATTGGAGACAGAAATCTCGTGAAATTTGGTTGGCCGATGGGGACAAAAATACCAAATTCTTCCATGCTTCTGTCAAAGCTAGAAGAAATGTCAATTATATCTCCTCTCTAAAGTTAGATGATGAATCGGTGTTGTCTTCTCAATCTCTAATTAAATCAGAGACGGTGATGTTTTTTCAAAAGCTCCTGAATGGTGATGAGGCCTCTCCTCTGGTTGAACAGCGTACTTTCTTTAATCAGATTCCTATTTTAGTTGATGATCTTGACAACGCTAAACTTCTATCTCCTTTTTCTAAAGATGAAGTTCGCAGGATTGTTTTCTCTATGCAAAGGGATAAAGCGCCCGGTCCGGATGGTTTTCCTGCCTCGTTTTTCCAAGACTTCTGGGACGTCATTGGGGATACCGTTTGGCAATCCGTGGAGGAATCTAGATGTTCAGGCAAGCTCCTTAGTGCTCTCAATCACACTTTTATTTGCATGTTCTCCAAAAGGCGCACAAGATCTCTCTTGATGATTTCAGGCCGATCTCCCTTTGCAATACGTCTTATAAAATCATTTCAAAGGCTATAGCGTCAAGGATGAGTGTTCTTCTTCATAAGCTTGTTGCGCAGGAACAAAGCGGTTTCATCCCAAGAAGATCTATTGTTGATGGTATAATCATTTCTCATGAAATGATTCACACTCTTCACTCCTCCAACCGCTCTGGTATGATGATTAAATTGGATTTCAGCAAAGCTTATGATCGTATTAATTGGAGATTCCTTTGTAAATCCCTTCAAGCTATGGGCTTTGGCAAGCATTTTTGTAATTGGATCTTCAATTGTATTTCTTCACCTCGGTTTTCAGTTCTAGTTAATGGTTCAACTGAAGGTTTCTTCAGTAGTAGTAGGGTCTAAGGCAAGGTGATCCTCTTTCCTCCTTCCTTTTCATCCTGGTTGTTGAGGCTCTTAGTCGTAGTATCAAAGTTGCTCTTCAGGTCGGGGAGCTCAAGGGTTTTCGGCTAACCACCAACCTTCCCCCTCTCGCACCAACAATTCGCCGACGATACTTTCCTTTTCGGTCAAGCGTCCATCCCGGAAGCCCGTTGCCTTTCCTCCATACTGGATTCTTATTCGTCGGCCTCAAGTCAGGTAATCAACTTTCACAAATCTGTTATTTTCTTCTTCAATGTCACACCCAGTTGCAGGGCAGGATTAAGGCAATTTTAGGCTTTGCGGTGGGTTCCCTCCCCCACAAATATTTGGGTATCCCTCTCTTTTCTGGCAATGGTAAAGTGAATCTTTGGGACGGGCTTCTCAACTCTTTGTCGGCAAGATTACTTTCGTGGAAAGGAAAATGGTTGTCCTTGGCTGGTCGAGCTCTCCTGATCAACTCAGTCCTCCTAGCCCTCCCGATTTATATGTTGTCGGTCTTGATGATTCCAAAGACTCTTGCACAAAATTGAGAAATTAGTCAGAACCTTCCTTTGGCAAGGGAATAATGAAGAGAGAAAATTTCACTTGGTGAAGTGGGAGACTGTCAAGCTACCCAAATCTCTTGGTGGCCTGGGCATTTTGGATTTGGCTCTTCAGAATCTGGCTCTCGGTGCCAAACTTGTTTGGAATTTTATCTCCGATTCTAAGCGGTTGGCATTTCAGGTTCTTTCACATAAATATCTTGAGGCGGGTCGACCAAAGCTCCTACTCTCCAGCCAAGAGCTCCCTAAAGGCTCTCATATATGGAACTTTTATGCAATTGCAAATCCTTGATCGCTGACTCGGTCTCTTGGCAAATCAACAATGGTCAATTAGCCGCCTTTTGGGAGGATAGCTGGAATGGGTCTCACCCGCTTAACCTTATTCCCAATCTTAACAGAGTTATGAATGTCACCAGTGTTTCATGGGGCACTAAAGTAGCTGATTTTGGTCGCCAGCATCCGAATGGCTCACCATCCTGGCAATGGAAAAATCTTTCGACCATTGGTGCCTCCCTCCAAGAATCTTCTACTCTATCTGAAGCCCTTCGGGCTAGGCATGTTCACTTCAATGAAGGAGAAGATAATTTGTTATGGCTCGGTGATAACACAGGCACTTATACGGTGAAAGCCGTTATGCTCATCTCATTTCTTAGTCGAGTTTGGGTTCTCCCTGCCCCTATGGCTGTTGGCACCCTAGTCTCTTGCCTAAGGTGGCTATCTTTCGGTTGGTTGGTTTTTAAAAAGAAAGTTCTTACTCAGGAGAGGAGAAGATCTTGGGGTTACGTCGGTCCCTCCAAATGTGTGCTCTATGGTGAAGCCGAGGAAGATCAGGATCATCTGTTCCTTTTTTGTTCTTTTGCTTCCAACTGTTGGCATTGGCTTCTTTCCAAATTGAATCTTGCTTGGGCCCCCTGTAATAATATTGTTGATACTCTCCTATCTTGGCCTAGGTGTGGTCAAGGTAGTTCTCTCAGTTCTATTTGGCTCATTGCTCCTTTTTTCCTTATTTGGCACATTTGGTGGGAGCGTAATCTTCATTTTTTAGGATCAATCTGCTGAGCTCCCTATTTTTCTAAATAAGTTGGAAGTGGCCATCTCTAAAAATGTCAGCAAAAATAGTCTCTTGAACCCCACTTTTACTTTCTAGAGATGCGACAATCAGAAAATCTTGGCCTCTCATCAAACTCCCCAGTCCAGGTTCAATCATCAAGAAGGTCTTTCCCAAGTTGAGAAATTAATCAGAAGAAAAAGGGCCAAATGGCGTCCTCCCCCTAAGGGCTTGTGGAAACTGAACTTTGATGGGGCCTCTAGGGGTAACCCTAGTAAATCAAGTGTTGGATGCATTATCAGGAGTGATTCTGGCACTCTCATTTCCGCTGGTTCCTTCCCTATTCTGGATTGCTCCTGCAATTTGGCTGAAGCACAAGCTCTTTTGGAAGGCGTCAAATTGGTTGTTCATCTTGGATGTGAAACCCTTTTCATTGAAGGTGATTCCCAAATCATTATACACACAATCTCTCGTGGGTCTTCCCCCTCTTGGAAATTAAACCCCTTCATCTCCAACATTCTCTTTTGGTTAGGCAAATTACGCACATGGCACATCAATCACATTTTTCGTGAAGCTAAGCTAACCGAAAAGCGGATCTTCTCGCTAATTATGCCATTGATTACCCTGCCGCCACCATCATTTCGGGACACGCAGAAGCTTGGCTTGGCCTCTCCAACATCTTATCACACGAGTTGTAGGGTACTCGGCTTCACATGGATTTGCCCTTCCACGCGTGTAATGCCTCTTTTAGGCGAGGGTGCAGGCTGGTGGTGGATTCTTGCCCCGATTTCAATAATTTTGTGTTGCTTGCTAGCCTTCTTTCTTTGTTCATGGCGTTCTTAGGCTTCCCTGTTTGTTTTTCTTCAGAGCTCTATTCCGGAAGAAGCTTCTCCTTTTGATATTGATAGGGATCGCCTCTCTGAAATCTTTCGTTACTCCTCTCATGAGGAAGCAGAAGCAATTGAAACTATTTTGGGCGATGCTTATCGCTTCCGGTCTTGGCGTGCCGTTCCAATTCGAGAGATTGCCTCGGCCTTTGTTTCCTTTTGTTTGTTGTTGCATTGGGACACTATTGTTGTCGAGTTCGTTGCCAACGACGAGATTTACCCTGCATACAGGGTTAGTCTCCACGATGAATTGATTGATTTCTCCCTCCCTGATCCTCTCCTGTGGGTCGATGAGGTGGATGAGCTCGCTATAGGGTCTGGTCGCAGCGTACAATGGCTTTGTGGGCGATCAAGGACCTCCTTCGTTACGCTCAGAATGCTCAGTCCCTGTTTTCGGCGGGACGTCTTGACCACAGGCTCCTCCCGAAGTGCATGTTGATGAAGCTCGGTATCCTATTCAAACCTGCTTTCTTAAAAAATGGCAAGAACTTAAAGACAGGGCTACTGGTGCCTTCCACCTCCTTCTGTGGGAGGCCAATAGGCGTGCGGGTTCCCAGATTGGCTGACTTCTCGGTTTTGGCCTTTATTCCTGGCTCGCAATGTTTGCTTCAGTTCTTGTGTTTTGGTGCTTCGTGTTTCTCTTCTTCCTCTTGTTGTTATCTGTGTTCCTTCCCTTTCCCCCTTCCTTCCTTCTTCTTTTCCTTGTCATCCTCTCCTCTATTGTATGGTTGGGGCCTAACCCTCCGGTTCATAGCTCTGGTCAAAACGGTTATTAATCAAAAAAACAAAAAGCTATATCACTTTTCACATGAATTGAAACAAGATAATTGGGATAAAG
Source organism: Taxus wallichiana var. yunnanensis (assembly GCA_018340775.1). Classification (NCBI taxonomy): domain Eukaryota; kingdom Viridiplantae; phylum Streptophyta; class Pinopsida; order Cupressales; family Taxaceae; genus Taxus; species Taxus wallichiana. The sequence goes on along the minus strand of CM031236.1, from coordinate 520,063,963 downwards.
GTAGATTAACCAATCACATCAAGGAATTAAACATTCACAAGCTATAAATTGATCAATGATTAACACAATAAACCAGACTTTTCACGGCAAAATATTGTTCTGAATATAACTGAAAGGCTCAAAGTATATGAAGCACTCTTCCAAGCTTGAAGAGTAACTTCTCCAAATGATCTATATGTCTACATAAACTTAATGCATTTAACTATTTATAAGTTTCAAAGGTTGAGCCATTACAGCTGAACCTTAACTAACAAATTACTAAAAATAGAGTATAATAAGTTCAAGGGAACAGGCTCCCATAAAAATAGTAAAGTTGTTGCAAAGGTTTGACTAAGTCAACCCTGCAACTTTGACTAATTCAGAGCTTGGAACCGTCCCAATCATGGCCGTCTGGCTTAGCTTGGACTGCATCATCTTTCTCTTGTTTGGTTTTCCCCTGATCTTCTTCCCATGACCATCGGTGTTTGTAATCAACAAAACATTTGATGATTCTTGTACTTCCATCTCCTCTAGTCCACATACATAATAATTTACCACGTCCGTTGTATCAATCTCCCTTGCAACTTTAGTTGCTAACCTTTTCAACTTATTCACCACTTTCTTCAGTGGACTTATGAAATTATGGCACGAGACTAACCTGTAAATTGAATCGTTATTGAAAGTTTTAGTTACTTCATCATCTTTCGTTACCAAATCTTTGAAATTTGATTTAATTTGGTCCACTAGAAGAGCATAAATATTCTCATTGAAAAACTTGCAGTCGATATTATCAAACTCTTCTAAAATATCATTTAGACCATCCATTATTTCCACGCATTTATCATCCAATTTCTTAATCAAATCTTGCAACACCTGGGATCTAAATTCCATAGCCTTTTGAAACTCAAACAATTTAGAAGTATCATCAATTACTCCTTGAAGGAGTAAATCTAGGTCCACATCTCTAATCTCGCTCCATGTAGTCAAATTCAGATTCAAATTATTGTTATCCTCAAAGAGGATTTCATCTATCCTATGAATAGAAGTTCTTTCAATTTGTAAATCATTATACAATTCAACAACTATTTTAATCAAAGGATTAGCTTCTGAAGCATACATTCTATCCATCCATCCACTCGATCTTCCCTTCTGACCTATCTTCTCAATTTCATGATATGAAATATCATCCAAACCGGAAGAAACTGTCAGAGCAGTTATAGTTGAAGGATCGGTAGTTGGAGTGGGTTGTGTTACTTTCCTTAACAGATCAGTGAGTTGTTCAACTTTTGACTTCAATTCATCTTTGGAAGCTTTATCTTTATCATACTTCTCCAACAAATTTCCAAGGGCCACTTGAACATTTTGCTGCGCCTTCATGCGGTTCCTTCCCTAGTGAAAACCTAGAGATTTGATAATCTGTTGCTGTAATAGTTTCTTTAGTTTTCCCCTCAACGGGGGTAGCTATTTCCATGACCCTTTCTCTGATTGGTTTATCGATAAACTAGAGACGATCCTTGGCCGTTTGGCATGTCTCTTCAGAGTAGATTCCAGCACGCTCAAATCTATCACATCTACAAGAGGCACCTTTTTCTTTTGCTTTGGGATTTGGCGATATAGCCATTCAGGTATAATAGATGTAGATGAAAGTGGCATGGTTGGTTGGGCACTTGGAGCATTGGATAAGACAATAACACTGGTAATATCAGTTGACAATGAAATGGAGGTGCTTATGATAGATGAGGTGGAAGTGAGAATAGCCTCGGGAGCGGATGCAACAAGACTAGAAGTGGAAATGGAAGGAAATGAAAGTTCTTTGAGAAAATGGAGATGGCGGAGACCCAATCATTTCCCCTACTGAGAGGACAGGAAGGGATGAAAACACTTGGGCCATGGATGGGGATGGAAAAGCAGAGGTGAGTGAAGGAGTAGTGGATAATGATGGGGAAAGTGGAGCTGAAGATAGTGACAATGGTAATGAAGAAGGGGTGGCAAATCTTGTGACACAACTAGAGAATCACTAACTTCAACAACTTCTGTTACTTGTATTGTAGAGGACACAACCTTGGCAATGGGAACTTTTGAAAGAGAGGAACTCCCAACAACAAATGAGATCTTCCTTGGAGTTATATTGGCCTTTTGAGTAGACCTTTTACCTTTCGTGGGTGTAGGGAGACTCAATGTTGGTTGGGCTTCTATTCTTATAGATTGATCTATCCCTTTGGGTGAAATTCCCAAGGTAGCCAACCAATCATATGTCCTTTGTAGAATGGGCCCCACCCTTTCCTTAGTATTGCAATGTTCTTCCTGGTACCAATCGATCCATGGCAAAGGTTGATTAGCAACATTATTGTTCATGTACACTGGATCCAATACTTCATCATCATCCTCCATTCCTTCTAGAATATCCACAATACCAAATTGTTTAACCTCATTCAAAGTCAACCTTTCATATTATTGTTGTCTAATGATAACCTCATCCCGAAAATGAATCCAAATATCCTCTAGTTGAGGCACATGAGAACTGGCCAACCCTGTTTCACTGAATTTAATCAAAGTTGGTTATGGGATGGAAAGTTCTGCAAAGTAACTTAGACATTTCTCCATCCACATTCTTTGCTTTGTAAATATTGGCACAGGTATACCTTCCTATTGAAATAGGAAACTGGACTCTGCCTTATGTCGTTTGTTTTGAATTTTGTGATAATCCAACAATTGCTAAACCAATTCTAATAAAACCCATTTGTCGATAGGACGTCTTGGTAACTTCTTTAGGGGCACCCAAGAAACCGAGAATCTTGATGTATGTGAACGTCGGAAATTGAAGATAAATAGCTCCCCATTCCCTTACCTCTTTAAAAGTTTCATCAAAAATTCTCCAATTATACAAATTTTTATCAAAACGATAAAGGAGGATAGCAAAAAAGGCATCATTGACTCTCTGAAATGTTTGTTTCCTTCTTCCATTGTAATTTGAGGATAAAATTGATAAATTTGTAACACACTTCTAACACCTTTTGTATTCAAACCATTGAATTCCCCCATGGCAACGGCAGCATAAACGAGGAAGGAAGTCATGAAGAAGTTTTTAGAAGTCAAAACATTGCTCAACTGAAAACAAATTGAGTTGTTGATATGTTCCCCCCATCGTATGAATTCCTTATTCTTCTTGATAGTAGCAATATAGAGGAACATCCATTCCTAAAACTCCTTCGCCGAAGCGCGCCGAAGCGAGACCCGAAACTCTACTCAACAATACAATAAGATCATTTACTTTTTGGATGAAGTCTGAGCGGAACAATGTTTTAGGAAGCTTGATGACATTCTTGGCCAAGTAACTCTTCATTATGACCTTTGTACACAGTTTAATTTCTTTATCCCAATGTTCAACTACATTCTGGTGAAATTGTTGCATATCCTTCAACATCTGGAAGTTTAAATAAATCTTCAAAGAAATCGGCGTCCAACCTGATTACGACCTTACCGTCATCGTCCTTTACCGATTCAGAATCCTTATCAAAATGGGTTGTTGCAGCTAAGACAAACTCAGGACAGTGCATGGATGAAGGAAAACCCACAGCGAGAGCGAGCCCATTGTCGAATATGGCCTGCATCCAAGGCTTCTTATTAGGGGCTTTTAATCTTTCCCAGAAGTCTGGAAAATCTATTTGTCCAAGGTCAAGTATCTCCAATATTCCCCAAATCTAAAGATAGGCATGAGTGAGGAGCAACTCCTAAGAATGTGTACTTCATCTTTCCCTTGCCCTTTGATGAGGAAGTTGACATTAATTCAGAATTCGAAATCTGAATAGTCTTTGGAAATTTTGTAAGAAACCATAAAGGTTCCGAAATCCCGAAGTCCGAAAGTCCGAAAATGGTAATTCGAAAAGGCTTCAACTTCAAGTACAAACCTCCGAAAGCCCAAACTCTTCACAATCTTGAAACCCCAAAAGCGAATCTCTCAAATCCCGACTCGAAAGCCTGAAACTCCGAAGGCACCGCTAACTCCAAAACTCCGAAAAGCGAACCTCCGAAAGTCCGAAAGGCAAACCTCGAAATTTTGTCCTCCGAAAACCCCAAAGCTGCGACCTCCGAAATTGTGTCAAAGGGCACATAACGAAAATTGAATGTTGTGAAGATCGAAAGGAAATGGTTGCACAATTCTTGGACTTGATAAAACTAGATGCCTGCATGAATTGAAGTTTGCAGTATTGAGAAAAGAATCGAATGACATGGTTAAAGGACGAACGACAGATGATAAGGGTTTCCATGTCAAGCAAGAAAAGAAGAACAGATAAAAAAGAAAAACAAACAAAAACCTTGATCGATCATAACCAAAAAGAAATAACTTAAAAAAATTTACTTGAAAACGATGCCTTGAAAGTACAAAATGGTGCGGTAAAATCAGAGTGTCAGAGCAAAAGCCAGGTGAAAATGACAGGTAAAAATTTGAGTTTATATAGGAAACCCTAGAATTAATGCTCGGAAGCCAACACGTGTGGGGGTAGTTGGAAATTAAATGTTTGTGGAAGGTCCAAAGCAATCACTGAAACTCGAAATGAAGCACAATCATTGCAATGCGAAATCCAAAGTCCAAAACCCTAAAAGTCCGAAGTTCTAAAATTTCGGAACTTCAGAGTTGGACTTTGAGGAACTCCACAAAAATAATATCCACAAAAATAATGTGAGACTCTGAAACCTGAAAGTCTAAAGTTCCAAAATTTCGAACTTTCGGGCTTTCGGAGTTCAGAACTTCAGAACTCTGAAACGAAAATAACAAAAATGCCAAAGAAAATTCTGAAAATAACAAAAATTGCAAGGCTATTACACGGCGATCGCGTGGCGATTGCAAGGCAATTGCAACCCGATTGCACATACCCTAAAAAAGCGTAAACAATTCAAAAATCACAAAAAAGTACAATGTTTACCTTTTGCTCCACACCATATCTCTTTCCTATCCTCCAATCTTCATCCACTACATGTCGAAATGAGGACCCCAAATCGCTCCTACTTATGTTCCATGATAGCTCGTTAACCACCCTAAATTTGTGGCTCGGTTGCTCGGGCGACTTGCCCTACCTACGTCCTTTGTCGAACCTCTGTTGCTCCATCTCCCAGTGCCATGCCACGTCTCTGTGCAACTCCACTCCAACACCCGTCACTAAGGCAATTTCCCCGTACATGTCTCCCCTTCGACACCTCCACTCGCACCTCATTGCACTCTCCCCTCTATTAGGTTGCCACCATGCTCCTCCAACCCTTGTCCCTTCTCTACCTCTTGTTCGCTCTCAACCTCAAAGACCCAATCGCACTCGCAACCTTGCATGCGTTAAGAGCAATCTTTACGTTGCACCGCAGCAATTTGTCTTAGTACACCCACTCTTTGGGTCTTTGTGCCTTACTATTTCTTGAGATCACAACTATAATTGAATGGGTTTGATTATAGAGGCTAGTTAGGGAAGGCCTCAAGATGAAGCATGATGTAAATAAATGCGCCAAGGAGTTAAAAGATGCAGTATTTTTGAATAAACGCACCAATAAAAACCATATTGTCGTGTCAAGTAAACTAGGATATTAACAAGGGGGATATTTACAAGGGCTTCATGGTCTGAATTGGATCATGAAACGTTAGTAAGCTCAGCTATTTAGCCATTGATCTCAATCCACTAATCAAATTGACTAAGTATGCAACTTGAAGACACTTCCGATGTTCCTACTAAGACAATTCAGCAGAAAAACAAATATTGTAGAAGACAAAGGCATGACATAGATGCAAAGTGGTTCGGGGTTATCCAAACACCAAGGGGTCAAGTGTTTGTTTTGGAAGCAGATACATGATGATGGATTCCTTTGCAACCAAAACCACTCGACACATTCATGAAATGCCAAAATAGTTTTGCATCAAGCAAGACAATTTAATGGGTTCATACAAAAGCAAGAATGAATACAAAAAGACAAAATAGTTGACTCCATGTTATCCAAAGAAACTGACTTTATGTGCATGCCATTTGGACATTCCATTCAGTCCTTTACTGAGTTTATGCATAGTTACGCCCTTTGAGGGTTGTGAAGTTCTTCTTGGCTGAGTATTTTGGGAGTTATACCAAGTCAAATAAAGGAGATGTGTAGAAATTACGTAGTATAGCAAGTTGTAAGAACATTGTTGACGTGTTGTCAGAGCTGTAAAAGGCAAATTGGCTTGTAAGGTTGCAAAAGATGGTAGCAAGAGAAGGCACAGTCCTTAATCTTTTGAACTTTTCCAACATAGGATTTCCTCAATTTAACCCCTTGTGTTATGTGCTCTGTTTTCTGTGTGTTTTCAGTTAATTTATAATTTCTTTCCATTCATGCAAGTAACTATGATTAATTGCAGCGCTGAAGCACTACAATGCTAGGCACAAATGATTCCTTTCTCAAACAAATATTAAGAGGACAGCAAACATAATCAACTAAGTTGATTTCTCATAAAGATTCATGTTGGTGAATTAACTATGGAATATCTATGCTAATTAAGGATCAGTTCAACTAAAGTCTTCTCGGTGTTCATTGTCAAAGTAGATGTGGTCATGGGTGTGAGATTTTTCTTAGTCAACTCAGCTTAGAACATGTGGCGCCAATTATTGGTCTCCTTTATAGATGGCCAATCCATTGTGACATTGCCATTTGTGCAAGTATGAACTCCCTACATTTTCCATTTCTCATGTTTTTTGGTGACTTCTTGAAAATGTTTCAACAGTTGCAAGTCAAATGAATATTTGGAGCACCAAACTCTTCATTTTTGACTTCCTTGACTTTCATTATCACTGATGATAATCTTGAGTCTCCTACATACAGAAGGGTGATTTGAGCCTACACCACCAACTCCTTGGCATACGGCCCATAGTTCTATGTAATTGTTTGTTTACGAGCCAATATTTTGAGTTGCTGACAGCTGCTTCCCTTGTAGGATTTCTAACTATAACTCCAACTCCAGTTGGTCCTGGATTGCTTCTTAAGCCCGCCCTTGTGCGAATATTAGGATCTGGATCAAAACTTTAGGAAATCTATTTATATTTTTGAGACAACAGTTTTATTTTAAAACCCACCATGGCAAATGTGATTCAGATGGCTGAAGGAAGAATTTCACATTCTAATGGCAAAGAATCCAAATGGAACAGTGCAGAGTAGGCTAAACAATGCCAGTATGGCTAATGAGTGTCTTCATGTTGAGGGCTCCACTTAAGATGTTAAAAAGCTTGATTGATCCCCATAAAACAAATTATGGTTTTCAATGGCTCAGAAAGTTTTACTCTTATTAATAACAATTCTTCATGGCTTCCACTTCAGCAGCATCGTTTTAGACTGCAAAAGATCTCTCCTCTACCTAAAAGCCTTTTATGCTGCAGGCTTTATCTTCTGTGTGTTGCAGGGGATTAATGTTTTCAAGACTACTGAATGTCTTTTACACGTGGGTCAAGCAGACCACTCCCCTTATTATTAATGTTCTAGCAATACTTTTTACTCAGCACCATTGAATATGAGCAGACACCTGTACGAGACTGGGAGCAAGTGGTATGCTGTTTTCCCTTTGAAATGTTATTGTTGAAGGTATAAGGCATATAAAAAGAACTTATGGTTATAGAACACAGAAACAATAGAACCTGGATACGGATGTGCATGCCCTCTGAGAAAAAACCATAAATAAACACACAAGCTCTACCAGCAGATGCAAATGTTAAAAGCACGAATAAATTAACGTAGGAACTTGGGTGCAGGTTATCCAATTCCAGACAGAAGCCAATGGGCAGAGCTTGGAATGAAGATTAACAGAAACACACAAATGTACAGAAGGCTCGAGGCTTGCAGAAGATAGGACATTATGCACACCAGATATCTTTCATGCAACATTTGTAGCTACTTTGTTCTTTTTCACATAGGAGATTAGGTTTTGGAAAAGAGATCCATTCTCCACAGAGAGAAGCATCAACGACCATCAGTGTCTGCATAAGATAACCCTGGTAGGCACAAATGCTCTTCAAATGAAATTCTTAGACAACTGTGATTTCTTAGCGCTTTGACAAATTGCAAGACATAAGAGGTAAATGTACCATGTTAGATTATGCCTTCTGCTTTATCCATGGGTTCTGTGTTTATATAGTCTTGGAAACCCTTAGCTACATGCTTGAGGAGCTGTAGGTCTTGTCTCCTTCAAACCAACTTACAGTTTTTAATTTGTAAGCATTAATAAGTCTTTTTCTTTTATTCTTCTGACAAATATCCCAAAATAAGTTCCGTGTCAAAAAGTGAAGTAAAGAAAGAAAGAAAGAAAAGAACACATACAACAATCATTACCCGTACATACAAGCATTTTCAAAGGAAACATACCTTCTTGACTCGCACAAAGCCCTCTATTCTGCAAGCCGCTGTCTTTGGTGCAGGCCGTTTGGTTTCATTTGCAGAACCTGATTTATCCTCCAAAGCCAATCTTGTCTCTAAGGGAATAGGTGCAACCAACGTCTCCATAGCCTGATTGATGCACATAGGAATCAAGAATAAATTAAATGTCAAGTACAATTCAGTACAGGCATACTACAGTTGTCCTATAGAATGACAGAAATATGCACTTTAAAGTACTGAAAATGTGTTTCAGTGTGTACCGCAACCAATGAATCAGTATCCCGTTCTCCATAATAAGATTCATGATCATGGTGTCCATGATTATCCCTGAGAACAACGATATTTATCAGTGCATGAAATGTAAATTCACTATGACAAACCCAATACTTTTCCAGAATAGATATAGAACATTAGATGCAACTGCAAAACTGACAAGAGTCCAGGAATTCCACGGCACATCTATGACTACAAGCACAATAAGCCTAACTGATATGAGTGGACAAGAACATTTCATGCATTTTAATCAGATAAAGTATGAATAGTATTTTTGTCATGATAATATATTGTCCTGAATACCAAGGTTATTTTTCGGGAAATCTCACCTGCAACATAGTGTAAGTGAAAACTGTGCATGCCTCAAGCATAGTATGCATAATCAAGCAACCATAGCCACAGAATGACAGCATACATGAGTCCTTAGGCTGAATGGATGTTCGGACATACCAAAGGACAATAAAACAACCGGACAAATAACAGAAATTGAACACTTTGATTTACCTGACATCATTTCCCTTGCGGAAGATCCTAATAGAAGGGTATCCTTGAATGTGGTGCCTGAGAAAATGACAACCAAATTAGTTGCATTTACAACAGTGGTGAAAATGAAATGAACGTACATGCATGCATTTAGCGAGCAGGAGAAGAAGATAGAGCATCGAACAGGGGAGACGACAAGGATTTCATAAAATGGTATACTCATAATGTAAACAAATGCACCACAACCAATATCCCCTATTGAATCTTGCTCCTAATATTATGGAACCCCAATAATGGTACTACGCATAATGTGAAACAAGTGCATTACAACCAATATCTATTGTTGAATCGTGCTCCTAATATTATGAAACCCCAATATTACATGGGAATAGGCAATGATGTGAACTCAGTCGAAAGCCTTCCTGATATTCACAAAAAAGAAATATACTTCACAATAATTAGATCTTATATCTCAGGGCACAAAAACATGGGTACTTGTCCGGATATATTTCTAAAAGCGGCTTGGATGTTAACACGAAAAGCACCTCCCCTATAAATACAGAAACATACATTTCAAGACCAGTGACATAAAATTTTGGGTATGTTGTCCATACCGGTCTAGTATATTTCCCATGTTCTCCATAGAAGAGGTATAGATCAGAGGGGGTAGGGCATGTAAACCCAATATGAACATTATATAAGCTAATTGGAAAACCGATCTTCTTGTAGGCTTCCACATTGGAGTTCTCATACACCAAATTGGTGTCTCACTTGGTGTGTAAAGAGATAGAATCCCTTATTACAAGTATAGCATAATTTTGTTCTCTTATCAAGCATAAGAAAAGTTGAAGTGTAAAGAAAATAGGCAATACCTTCTACATAAATCAATTTCATCTGTGCAGTCAACCTTGCCCAATAAGATTCTTCTGTCCATCTCAGGATCGTATCTGAACATCAACAACTTGGTTTAAAACTCCACTCAGAAGCGAATGCATTCAAACAATAACAATTGAGAGACCTTTACAGTAAGGCACGTGCTGAGATTCATATACAAATAATAAATCTTCCAATGCAAGAAATATCCAGCATTACCTCTCTTTGATGATTTTGGCTGCTTTTTCCCACGAAGGTTTCTGGAAAATAAGTAATAAAACATGCACCTCAAAATCAGAGATTGTGGATCTAGTGAGTGAGATAAATTTGTGTTCATTTATACAAATATTGGCAGACCATTTCCAAAATTAATGTTTTTAGAAGAATGGGTCCTTTATTTACTTTACACTCCCAAAATTCAAACATAGACAATTCAAGAATAAGCCACAAAACCAGTTAAAGTCATTAGTTCGTGACAATATAGGAAAAAATATGAGCATATATAACTTTTAGCATGAAATTGATTACCAGGCGAGCGCTCCACATACACCAAGGTGCAAAAAAATTGACCACAACAATTGCATACCTGGCAACAAAAACAATTTAAACCAATTAGAATTGGTGAACCAACAAATATCCGAATGTTAGAAACAATCAATCTCTTGCAAAATAAGTGCGGATATTTGAAAAACATCAAAGAATGAATACTTTCTTCAAATATTAATGTTCCTGAACTCGGTAATATTAAGGCAAAGAACCTGTATAGGTAAAAATAATTAAACTAATGCTCAACTCAATAAGATTTGACTAGCAACTAGACTTGACTACCTTTTCACATTCCCAAAACATACAGCATCAAAACCAAATCCTATTCTATCATCCAAAAGAACACATTATAAAACCTCTACGCCAGAATATATTTCTTATTCTCCAAGATATATAAATATAAATACTGTTTGATTCCATTGCTATCCCAAAAAGGATAGAGGTATAATAAACAAGAATTAATTTTTAATGAACTTATGATCAGTTTGAAGAGAAGACAAAAAAAAATTAAAAATAATGATAATGATTAAAATATATCTGGATTGGATAGAACAGATGCATATGAAAAAAATTGGATCTGACAGGATCTGGACCAGGTCCAGTAGGATTTGGTAACCGAGGGGATCTAAGGCATATTTTGGAACACCTGCTCATGCTCCTTAAGGATCTTCTGCAGTTTCTGTGGAACAAACTGGGGATCATCATTAGCTTCAAAAGAGTAGAGTTTTTCCCCCACATTGAAGGGACCCTCTCTTAAAAATTCCATTCAATGGGAACTACACACCCAGTTGGAGGACTCTAGAATCCCTTGAGTAGATAGGAATTTCATTCCGAGATAAAACGAATCAACATTTTTGAAGATTCACTGCAAAAGTGCCCAAGTTTTCGAGCCACTGCACCCCAAAAACAACACTTAGACCTCATAGAGGACCAGAGTGCATGGGAGTATCTAGAAGATAGATTCCCATAAAGAGTTTTGTGACATGGCTTTTCCACATGTAATGGATTTTCCAATCGCATTCATGACTTGACATTTGGATACAAGATGGACAAAGCAATTTAGATTCTCAATCAACTTCCCATAAACAAAATTAGATGTACTAACCCTATTGATAGGATCCCCTGGTGCTTGATGATTACTTCAATCATAAGCGGGATGGGTAATTTGTCTAGGAGTGGTAATGATGGTTGTCATCATGGTGCTAGGGGATTACTGGAGATATGTCCCACTGTGACCAACACCACAAGACACTTTTAAAGTGGTAGGTCTGCAATAACAGCTTCACCAGGACCTAAAATCAAGTTCCCAAGACATTACAAGTGACGCATGGTTGCAATCATCTCATTACGAAAAATCTACTGACTAGTATTTTCAGAAATATTAATTTTCACGACCAAGACTTTTCTTGGAGTGCACTAGTGAAGTCAGAACAAAATACCTCCCAATTTATAAGAATATTTTTTCCAGAAGTTTTGACCATCCTGATTGTGAAAGTGATATCCAGGACTCTCAAAAACGGAAAAAGACAGAATACCAAAAATATTGAGGAACAGGAAGGACAGAATATTAAAAATAGACTTTGCCATGAAAAACATTTTCTAAAAGAAAACCTAAAATTTTTTTCCACCACCAGTCATATCCCTCAATCCTTTCACCTACACTGCTGATTCATTTACCCAAATCGTCAACCTTATACCAATTGTAATGATGTTTCTATATTATGCAAGCCACACAACAATAGCCAAATAGAGAAAAAGTGCAATAGAACATATCAAAATAAGAATCAATTGATATCACGAAATATGATAGAAGAACCACTTCAAGCATGCAACCTTCAAATATAACAGTGTAGGATAATAATTCAACAATGATGATCCCAAATGAAATCCTCTTCTCTAGCAAAATAATCATGATTCGATTTAGGTAACCCATAAGCCACTTATGAGAGAAACCATAGTTCAAAAACTAGTAGTCGGTAATTACCTAACAGCGCAAAATTTTGACTTGGACTCGAACTTAGCAATTACTCGGCAACTTTGTCACTATGTAAAAAATATATATAAATTCATAACAAATAAAACACTCTCGCCGATGGGGCTTGGGTGGATTGGTTAAGTCAGATGGTAGTATATGGCGCCGCCGATGTTCAAATGTAATGTCCTTTTTAAGGGGTTTAGACAAAAATATCAGAATTCTGGAAAATATTGCAGCAGGCTGTAATTAAATTACAGCGAACTGAAACCTTCGTAATTCGTGCCAAAAATTACCAATAAATGTTCATGAACAATTATCAAATGATTCCTTAATGTATTGACACTTATTTTGTCCAAATCGAATTGATTTGAGTAAGATTAATCACTGCTGGAATTAATTATTCATCTGGAATATGCAGCAGACTGAAATGGCTCGATTTCACCTCTAATAATGCTTCGAAATTCGTGCAAGTGTAGATTTGACCATTAAAATGCAAGTCGACTTGGAATATTGAATTATTATGATGAAATTACCAATCCACAATTCAGAAATAACACCAATACAAGTCGCACTTCTAGGAGTAAATGACATAAATCTGGAAATGCACAATTTTGATATTCAATTCAATAATGATCTGCAATTATAAATTGTTTAAAGTCAATATGAAGGGGTTTCGTCCTTCATATGGACCTCATATGGGGTTTTCGTCCCAAATGGAGAAATAATGAGAGTTCTCTCTCAAAATTCAGATTTACAAATGAATGTTCCCTATCCCAAATGCTGCCCTAAACCCTTATTTATACTTTTCTAAGGGTGGCGCCAAAATTGAAAAGACGTGACCTTTCATTTACTATGCCTTGGCCGACCCCTTATAATCATTTATTTTCCTTGGCCGACCCATATTTTCTTCTCTAACATGCTTTAAATCTTTTATTAAATAAAAGACATATTAGGTGCTTCCTTCTTATTTTCTTCAACTCGTCCAAGGATAGGAATGGCTGGAAATCCCATAATTAACTTCAAAGGGGGAAAAAGGGACATTACATCAAATCCCGCTAGGCACGAGCCTGTTTCAGTGGTGGTTTGCACACCAGATTGTGGCGGTTGGTTCTAGTTTGTAGCACTCGTAGTGTTCGGGGTGGTTTGCATGCCGGTTGTGGCGGTTGGATCTGGTTTATAGCACTCGTGGTGTTCAAGGTGGTTTGCACGCCGGTTGTGGCGGTTGGGTCTGGTTTGTAGCGCTCGTGGTGGCCATTCTTCTTCGAATGTAGTGTCGTTGGTGGCAGGTTGTCATTGTGATTAAATTTTCTTCGATTGTAATGCCGGTTGTGGAAGGTTATTATTGTATACAAGGTTCATAGCTCCGGTCAAAAGCGTTTACGGGAAAGGGTCCCGTCAACTCTTGTTTAACTATAAAAAAAAACAAATAAAATATTCTTAAATGACATGAGAAATGAATGTAGAGAACAAGTATATTTTCCATTAATTTTCTACCAAAAAAGAGTACAAACTTACAAAATTCAAACTATAAACTACAATGCTCATAGAGTCATAGTCTATAGTAATCAATATCATCTCCATCACCTAGTTTGCTGCCCCTTCAAAGTGGAAGGTAAATATTCCTCCTCTACAACAATATCATCCGTGATTTGTATCCTCACTAACTCCATTTTGCTTCCCTCTCCAACTCGCAATGTCCTCGATAACATGGGTTGCTCATCTAGACCCTCAAGCTCAATGACCCAATCAGCATATGGATCGATATCATCCAAATCAATCGTATAATGACTCTCTTGCCCCTCCACTTGTCTCATGCGAACACGATGATCATATCATATGAGAACAAGTTCACTAAGGCATTTTGTTGTCGATGTGTTGTGTTTCTTTGTTTGAACAACTTCAAATGTACTCCAATTATGTTCACCTCGGAAGAGCTACACGGCACGCACAAAATGGGCATGGTTAGCCTCTAAATATTTGGTGTACTTGCACCAAACTTTTCCCACCAAAAATCTACAAATAACACATTAGAAAATTTACAATTTTGTAAGCCAACTAGGCATAAATAAATGAAAGAAGTCTAATATTGGTATTTTAATATCTGAGTAAATTGAAACTAAAAACAAGCGACACAATTTATTTGTGCTTGGTTGTTGGGTACTTCTCCTTTGAACACATCCCTATGAAGAAAAGAGCCTCCCCTCTACACTCTTGTAAGTCTGCAGCTCATAAAGAATTGTACCTATAATGTCTATGTTAGGGATCAACCTCTCTATGCATGTGTTGAGGTCATCTATAGAAAAGTTGGGTTCAAGTACTCGCCCTACATGTGTATGTCCATAGAGATGCTTGTTCCATCTCTAATCAATTATGTGCCAAATGGGTGCATATTATTTTATATTTTTCCATAATAATTTGCTACAGCATCCTTGGATGTTTTTCACCATCCACCAAATGAATAACTCTAACCAAGACTATTTAGCACATACGATCGAAATTAAGAGAAAATTGAACCAAAAATAAATGAATGATAAAAAACAGTTAAGGAACTATATAGGCAAGATAAAAACATTGTAAATTTAGATTTAAATTTAAATACAAATTATTACAATAAATAATAAAAAATATTTTTACATTTTAAGTTAAAATCTTATAAATTATAATAAAATAAAAATTATTTAAAATATAAAAGAGAATACTAATAATTAAATGGCAACAAAACATAAATGAAAAATTAAAATTAATATCATATAAATACAAAACAAAAAGCAAAAAAGTTAATGTATTAAAAATTTAAATTGTATATTTACAATTATCCTAACCTAGATCTAAATTTTAAAAAATAAAAGCAATGCTCTACATTATCATCATCATTGGATGGCAATGCAAGGCATTGTCGTTCACAATGCTGCATTTTCCAACAGCAATGCAAGGCATTGCCCTCACTAAATTTTCACATTGATTCATTGCCCTCACAAAACTTTCGCATTGATTCCCAAAGACACTCGGGGTTTTTTTCATTTTAATCCCTCCCATGCAGCAGGGCATACTGTATGGCACTTGATCAACAATGCAAGGCATTGTCCTCACTAAACATTCACATTGATTCCCAGCACACGTATAATTAATTTCATTTTAATCTCTCATCCGCGGGTATACGAAGGGCCAAGGCTGATTTGACACTTGATTTCGAGGTAATCTGAGAGGTATGCAGAGTGAATCAAACTACAATGATTCTAGCGACTACAACTTCAAACCTATGATGAAATGCATTTAAGGTTTTGATCAAGAAACGACATGACTCTTGAAAGGAAATGCAACGAAGGAGTTGAAAGTCTCCCATGAAACACCTTTGAGTGGGGCAAATGTCTTCATCCATGTCTTTCGCATCAAGACGCATCCCAAGAGGTGGGGGTTGCGTCTCCGTGCAACACTAGTTTAAGGCTACCTTAAGGATTTGATTTGTTTGCTTCACAAACACAAAGATCGAAAATGAACTTCACAACTCCTTGCCTTTCAACCTTCAAAGCACAAGGAGACACAAACCACTATGTACTCACATACATCTTCATAAGAGATATTGATGAGGTTGCAAAGCTTTGTAGTGTGATAAAGTTTGTAGCGATTTGTGTGACTACTTTGAACATACAAGTTCATTTCCATTGGTGTGCTCTCTCATCAAGCTTAGCACTCAAGGGTGAGAAGACATTTCTCGTCTCTTTAACCACATTTTTGCCCATGTCATCATTCTTATGTCCTTAAATAGAAGATCAATGTAATGGGTTGTGCCAGAGGTCCAAAAAAATGTAAGTTGTCTCCTCAAGAGGTATCCCCTACTACTACATATGCCACACATAGTGTGTCACAACTCGAACAACATTCTTCACACCCACTTCCATCACCACCTCATCCAACATATCACACAAAGTGTTTGCATTTTCACTTGGTGGGAGGCATCAATTGACTTTAAAACCACTAACTACCCACTTCAAGCCACTAGGAAGTTAATCAAAGTGTGGTCTTTCCTATCCATCCACCCATCAAACAAAATCTTTGCAACCCTTTTTATGCCATTTTTTCTCATCTATTGTAGCTTGTGTACTTTGGATAGCATTCTCGAATAGTGGCCACTCAAATCATGAGTAAAAGCCTTGAACCCCTTTCTAACAACAATCAATGTTGTTATCAAATTGTCCTAATATGGTCTTTTTACCACCTTTGAATGGAATGTTGTTGAAATAGCAAAAGATTGCCACAACTACTATTGCTTCATTGGGCAATTCCTAGTTCCAACCAAGTACCTTTGAGTGAAGGTTGTGACCCAAAACTACATCAAGGAACCAAAAAAACTTTTTCCAAGTCCATGCACACGAACATTTTCCAATAAATGAGTCCCATGCCCTAACCCATCTTTGTCCCCTTGGAGCTGCAGCAATAGAAGAGGCTCTCATGCCATACTCATCAGAACCATCCCTCGCTGCCCTCCTATCCACCAGGGCTGCAATTGCTTCAGCTTTCCTCTTTTTTTTCATTTTCTTTGTATGTCTTGCATGGTAAGCATTCATCTCTCTTTGAGACTCGGGTGCACCTTGTTTACACAATTACACATCTTTACCATGCAATGTGGTATTTGAGGTGATTCAGGCCTCCACTCATCTCAAATCCACAATAAATGCATGACATGATTGAGCTCTGCAGCCCGCTCACTATGCTTCCAAGAAGGGTCATCAAAGCTAGGCTTACCATGGATAGTTGAACATGACCACGATGCCGATGCCATTCTTGGATACATACTAGTGCAAATTGAAAGCAAACTGAAATAGCAAGTGTGAAATCCTACAAAACTAAAGCCCTAGTTGCTAGTATCTATCAAAGGAAGATGTAGGTTAAAAATGGGAAAACAAACCAAAAAAATTAAAAATACCAAACCCATGGCATATAAAATGGAAACAAAATCAAAACAAGTTTAACCAAAAAGTAAATGAAGACACTTACAAGATTGATTCCCTGTGAAAATCCTTCAAAGGCAATGGAAACCACTGTCAATCACCTTGTAACAAGTGTGAAATGCACAACATCCCCTAATAAAGAAGAAAGAACTAAAAATGATATTTTTCTTAAAATGGTGTTTTTGAATGTATTTGTTTTTATGCAAAGGTTGCGGAGTTTTGAGCTCAGACTTGCCAAGTTTCTCTAAGTTTTGGCACTGCAAAAATCATGATTTATTGCCATTAATCTAATTGCAAGCTTTGAGCCAAGAAATCTTTTGACAGGTGAGCAGCGAGCCAAGTTTTACGGGGTTTTAAAACTGTGAGGTCAACCTAACAAGAAAGAGTAAGCCTAAAAACCTACTTGAAGACTACTCAATAGTTATGTGCCACATGTTAGCTACTCCAAATCTTGATCATACACAATAACTACAGTGACACATGTGGGGGTTATGGGTGGACACAACTTAACCAAACACCATATTTGGAAGAACATAAATGTTAAACAAAATTCAAATAAAAATGTAGGATATCAAGGGAATTATTTGACAAAAACATTTGCAACACGAATACGAGCATCCTGCCCCATTGGTATATCCACAACACAATCCTCTACACCAAACGTTCCACAAAAATAATGCCAACACATACATATTTAAGCAAACAATATGAAAATTTTAGGCAAACTATGAAGCTTAACCTACAATACAATATAATCGAAAGAGAAAAAAATCATTGTATTTGTAATCCTCACAAGTGTTTGATTTGTTGGAAAGGCAAGAACAAAAATAGCAACAATGTTATTCACATACCTTTTCTGCAGAATTGCATGGATACAGATATGGATATGATACTGATACGGCTAATTTTTAAGGCCCCTAATATGAATACAACTGGATACAAGGTTGGATACAACATATATAAATTTACAATAATCTAGATTAAAATATATATATATATATATATATATATATATCTGTGTGTGTGTGTAAATAATAATTATCAATTTTAAATTATAAACAAATTTATACATTAGATTAAAATTACATGCAAATTACACACTCCCAGCCCCGGAAAGGTAGGAAGTTGGGTATTCAATAGATTAAAAAATTGCAGGATGTGTAAACCAATAGGAAATAGATGAAACAAAATAAAACAAGTAGAGTAGGCCAAAGGAAACAGATCAAAAGAACTGCAGGTTGAGCAGATCCAATGTGAAAGTTTGAAGTAAAGCAGTGAATCAACAGTCTGACCTCCATGTCCTCAATTGTTGCTGCTAATATCCATTATAGAAGGTCAATTGCAGTTTTTAGTATCTTTTAACCCTTTTGAAGGGTGCTTTTTGTTAATTTTTACTTTTAAATCAAATACAGCTATAGCTAGATACGGCACATAGTATCTAGTTGTATCTGATACAACCCAGTTACAGGTTCGTATCTAGATACAACTAGGTTCAGTATCCAAACCATATCCAAGCCACGCCATAACCATTTCTGTATCCAGCACGCAAATATGCATGCCCTAGCAATAGGGGTGCCGTATCCTGCAACTCTTTTTTTCTGTAAATCATGT
This sequence comes from Taxus wallichiana var. yunnanensis, assembly GCA_018340775.1. NCBI lineage: Eukaryota > Viridiplantae > Streptophyta > Pinopsida > Cupressales > Taxaceae > Taxus > Taxus wallichiana. The sequence continues at coordinate 520,044,901 of CM031236.1, read as the reverse complement.
TTTCACTACTACAGAATGCATTAATCCCATATGCCTGTTGGAGAATGTATCCATGCACTGTCAAACACATAAGCCGTTTAAACAACTAATCTGATAAAGCAAGAGACCTTCCATGAAATGTATATATACACACACACATACACAAACACGGATATATATACACACAAACACAAATATATGTGTATATTACAAAACTACATACAAAATCAATAAATTATGTAATTACAGACTCTAATTCATGATTTAGACTGGCATCTAGGGATGAATCACAATCATAACAAATAACAAGTACTCAAACAATATAAAAGACAAGCAAAGAGCCCAATCTCAATATGGAGATGTTGAATGCTTTCAACCTTGTTTCTCATTTAACCTTCAATATCCTACGATATTTGAAGACATCAAAAGGCAATCAATGGAAAAAAAAATCATGATTCTTTAAAAATACAGATGCACAGAATATCATGAGCACTCGTTGCCAGCAACAATCTGCATACTCATGGGCATATCGATCGAAGTTTTTCCCAGTCAACTTGACAGCTCCATCTCCAAGATCCTCGTAACTTCCACTGTCCTGATCTCCATGCTTTGAAAGACCTGGAATAGGTCCTGGATGAAATTCTTGCCCAGTAACCTTCATGTCAGGACTTATGGAATATTTGCGCACTGTTTTTGTTATATTCAGCCTATTCTGCAAGTCAGCAATAAGTCACGCGAAAACAAATCATATTAGTCTGAGACAAATAACAGGGCAGGAAAACCCCAGGAAAAAGTTTGCAGAGCATATAGATTTTCATAACTAATAACATTTCTATCAAAAAAATGAAATAATGATGCTTTGCTAACTGTACAAATAGAATGGTAATTCAACAATGTTGACGGCCTCAATTTATGGCATATATGGAAGAAGCCCGTCACAAAATAACTGCATACAATGCAAACCACTTGCTATCGATGAAAATGTAATTTGTAAGTGAACAATAAGGTAATCTTAGAGAATTTGAAAAGGTTAATGAATCCATCGAGTGCAGAATAATGGTGCACAAGTCTACACCACAATAATAGCTTGATGTTTAGTATTTACTAAAACAACAATCTGTGAACCCATAGCTAGCAAGAAGGGCGAGTTTAGTGCATAGAATAAAAGAAACATAAATGCATCATACCTTGATGACAGAAATAGCATAAGTTATAAATTATAATGATAACTCAAAAAGCGTTTATGGTTAGAATCAAAATCAATCAAAAAGGAATAACCCTGATAAAAAGACATCTTTCTATCTAAAAAGTATTGGCATGCATACACCAGCATCCGGGATGTGCTTTGTTGTTCCTAATGGAAGGAGGGGTAGGAAGCATCTATAAACATCTGCTTATTGCAAAATACAAATGAGAAGTTCCTTGGACATTCTCATCCCCAATAGGGATGTTTAGATATCCTCCATCCGTGCAACAAGTGTATTTGGGGAAATTGACCCCTCAAACAAATAAGTTCAGATATGTCAAAAGGACACTCTTTTGAAACCCCTTTCATCCAAAATTACACCCTAGGATACCCCTAAATACTCCTGTTACCTTACTTTATATGGCACTGGACTTTTAACATCTCTAAAAATAGTGATAGTGGGACTGATGGTGGTGCCAATGAGGATTCAATTTTGTTAGACCACTTAGATGTAGGTGGTTCAAACTTCAAAGCATGCCTTGCTCTCGGAATGACATGCATCATGTGGCATGCTACTTTAACTACATAACTGAACCCAGCTTAGGGCCTCAAGAAAAATACAACACATAACTAGCAATCACACCCTTAGTTGCCAGATACACCAATAAGAAATTTTGGAGGTTGAGTTATACGTATTTAATAATAGCTATATCAATATGGTATACTTTCTTCTTTTCCATTCTAAACAGAAATTTGCTTTTACATCTTTTTAATAATAAGTTAATACTTTTTTTGGCCAGTAATCCATCAAGGTAGGAGGGAGACATAGTCGCGAAAATTGCTATTGCTTTCAAATTTCCAAGTAACCCAGAAATGGCTAACCAAATCTAAGATTAAGTTGTGTAGTAAGAGAGAGGACATAATGATTTGTAGAGGGCCATACTTTTTGTTTCAATTTTGAGAGACCTGTTATTAAATGAAGAGAGAGAGAGAGAGAATGTACATACGGAAAGATGCAGTGCACATTGATTCATGTGTGCCTTCCATTGTATTAATTTCTATGTAGTTATAGACGTTGCAAGTTTCTATGTCCATATCAACATACTACAAATTCAATACCCCCTTAATGACTAAACCAGAGACAACCCCAAGTTTGTCTCAAAATTTTACAAAGAGAGTAGGACCAAGAGGTTTAGTCATTATGTCAGCAGTCTGCTCGAGTGGCACAGTAATCAAGACAAATGTCTTCATTGTCAACCAATTGTCCAATGTAACAATGATGAACCTCAATTTGTTTTTTTCTTGCATGGTATATTGGGTGCTTCAACAGCTTGAAACCATCCTGATTGTCACAGTAGAGTGGAGTAGGTACAGTCTGGGCTGTTGGCAATTCAAGCAAAATTCTGAGCAACCACACTACCTCACGATCTGCACTATAAGCTGCCTTGTATTTTTCTTTAGTGAAAGATAAAGCAACTATATGCTTAAGTTTGCTTTGGCATAAAACAACTCAAATTCTAAATTCCTAGGTTGCCATGTTACGGGTATGGGTACGCAGGTACATTGATTTTCAAAAAACACCGGGAACAGTACATCTTGGGTATGTCCGTGTACACACACACACACTCATTTTACTCTTTTTTAGTCCATAAGAAATACAAAACTTGAAAAATATAGTAGGATCAAGGTTCAAAACATTCAATATGCTTAAAATTTAACATTTTCATTAATCATGTGGCAATATGAATACAAATAATCTAGAATATATCATCTAGATTTTCTTCAAAACCAATAGATCTTTAGATTAAGAATTATTTAGAAGAGAGAATATTTACAATAGATCTTCCTTTGGATGTTGGTTTTCTGATTTCCTCCCATTTCATCAAAGCATTCTTCTCATTATCACCTATTCCATTTCGCATAAAAAAATTCATGATTCTGACTAATCTTTTTTAATACCTTCATGAACAAATAATAAAGACATCAGCTAAATAGGAATAGGCTATAAAACTGCTTGGAGAAGCTCAATTTTTCCATCCCTTGATATTCATTCCCTTTATATGAAGCCAACTTATTCTGGAAACTACTAATACAGTTATCCCATGAACATTGTTTTGGCCCCACCTTCAAATAAAAGGACTCCCAAATACTTACAAGTTCAGTAATTTGGAATCTTAGAATCAATTCAATATTCAGTAGTTTATGAAGAGAAGTATTTATGAAGAAAATATTAGATTTCAAATATTAGTTTATGAAGAGAAGTATTTACAAAGAATTATACAATACAAAAAAAAAAGAATTATGCTTTTGACAGGGTACATCACAGACGTACCTGGAACGTATCCAAACATATCCGGGACATACCGGTACCATACCTGTACCCGTACACAATACGTACCAAGCAATGTACACAGGGGTCAGGGGCATACCCATGCTTCTTCGCTAAATTCAAGTAAAAAGTGTACCCAGTTGGTGATCTCGGAGTACCAACTGAACATGCCCAATCAGAGTCTGTAAATCCAGGCAGCCTGAAATTTGCAGCAACATCAAATGCAATATGCCAAAATCATTTTGTTGTTCCCCAATGAACTAGTTTCAGCGGTAACAAGAACCGAGAAAGGTAATTAACAGCAAACATATATCCGATCAAGTGGATCTACAATTGATCAAATTTCCCACCAACCATCTAAAGAATTGTTAAACAAGGAAATATCTCCAAGGGTGTGGGTGATGTCTCCAGGAAAATGCACTCAGGTTCCAACACAAGCTTACCTTCTTCATCTATGATAAGAAGTTGTCTATTGCAAAATATGCAATCCTATCTTCTTCAAAAATGATACATGGAAAACATCATACAGTGTTCCCTTGTTGGTGTGTCTAGTATGCAACCTGCCCCACCTCAGCTCTCACACTACATGGGCCATAAAACTTTGGCTTCAACTTTTACTTCCCTACATGCTTCAATGTCACTTTTTATATGGTTTTACCTGAAGAAACACTGTGTCCCTGATTTCAAATGTCCTCTTTGCCCTATGTTGATCTACCTTTTGCTTCACCCTAATGGCACTCACAACCAAGCTGTCCCTCAAAATTTGCAGTGTCTTACATCTCCTCCACTGCTTCCTTTGTCATTGGTACCTTGCCCCATTGAATTACCCAATACCCATACGAAGCCTTAAATGATGTCATTTTGATGGCAGAGTGGTATGTAATAAAGTACAGGTACTCAACCAAATGTACCATTCCACCCACTTGCTTTGCTTATCTGCTGCATAAATTCTTAGATAAACTTCCAAGCACTTATTCGCCACCTCTGTTTGACCATCTATTTGGGGATGGTATCAAGTGCTCATGCAAACTTTAGCCCCTGCATTATGAAACAGTTCCTACCAAAAATGACTTTGAAATATTCAATCCCAATTGTAGATGATCTGTATTGGGATACCATGCAGCTTAAACAAGTTGAAAATACGATTTACCAACCTTAGAACCAATGATTCTTGCCTTTCTCGTGGGAATGAAGTGGGCAATCAATCTACCACGACAAAAATTTCATCCTTACCTTCAAATGTGGCAAGTCCTGAGACAATATCCATTGACACAATCTTCCACTTTTGATTTGGTACAGCATTTGGTTGTATAAGGCATAGGGAATGAACGCATTGAACTTTATGCCAGTGGCAAGTGTCCCACTCAGGTAAAAATCATAAAATGCAGGACTTAATGTTTTGCCCAAAAAAATAGAGATGATGTTTCTATAGGTTTTCTGGAATCCAACATGGCCTTCAAAGGGAGACTCGTGCCAAATCTCAAGTGCCTTCTAGACAAGGGGGGATACATCCCTTTAGTAAATATGCCTACATAGAAAGATGCCATTCTGAACAGACCAAGCTTCCTTTTTACCCTCTTCAATTTCTTGTATGAGCTTTGGTTGTGGCAAGGTGAGTTGTGTAATCCTGTAAAAGATCTAGTAACCAAGCAAGTTAATTGATGGAAATGGCATGAAAGACGGAATTTCTCTAGCCATAACAATGCATCTAGCACTACAATCTCCTTCCCTTTCTTATAAAGGATCTGAAAGTCATAAGTTGTAGGCAATCAGTCCACTTTGTTGCTCCTTTGTTAATGTCCACTAAGTCAATGCCTACTTAAGGCTGAGATGTTCAATCTCAATAAAAACTTACTCCCCAAAAGAAACTGACACTATCTGTCCACTGCATGCAGGATGGCTAAAATTTCCTTGCTGTGTGTTGGCATTCATTGCTCCCAATAATTCAATTTCCTACTTTTGAATGCAATGGGATGGTCATTTTAAGAAAGTACTACAGCAAGTCGGGATCTAGAATCATCACATTCAATGACAAATGACTGGAAAAATTAGGAGTACCAAAAATTGAACTAGAGGCAAGAGCTCTATTGAGATCCTCAAACAATTTTTGCACCTTAGTAGACTACTTGAATGCATCCTTCTTGGACAACTTCAGCCAGACCTCCATAGGTGTAGTGGATGGATTGCTCTTGTCAGAATTGCTCTCTGTCATTATAAATTTCCCGAGAGTGCTTTGGCATATGTTATCGATCATAAACATAGTATTCATCATATTGCCAAAACTCTACACCTACACAATATTGTAGGAGGCCTAAATAAGCGATGTCAAAATGAGAAGATAATCCAAGTTTCACTCGGTGAAGTCTAGTGGCCTTGCTACCAGTGATGAAAAGATCGTCAACATGGACAATAAGCATCACTATGTCATCGCCATCGCCTTTAACATTGAGATTTGGATCAAAAACTTCTTTTCAATCCAAAATCTCAGAGATGTTAATCGATTTTGATGTATTAGGCTCATGGAGCCTACTTAAGCCCATACAAGCACTTAAGGAGCCTTTAAACCTAATTGTCTCTACCTAGTACCCGCTATCCTTCCAAATGTACCTTGTAAACTCCTTGTTCAAATCCATGTTCAAGAAGACACTCTTCATATCTGTCTGATACAACTTCCAACCAAACTAGGCAACTATGGACATAACCAACCATAAAGTGACCATTTTGGTAGTGGGAATAAAAATATCCTCATAGTCTCTCTTCATGTTGCAAGTCACCCTTAGCAACAAGATGTGCTAGTACTTAAGTACCATATGCTTTACATTTCACCTTATACAGCATTTGCATCCAATGGGCTCTTTATCTAGAGGAAAATCTGCCAATCTCCAAGTATGATTCTTTATCAAGGTGGCATATTTAACCCTCATGGCTGCTCCAACATGCAAGTTTTCCCTGGGCTTCTAAATACAATTGTGGTTCATTCACTTGGAATAGGTCTGATCAAAAAGCAAAAAAACAGTATGCTCATCAGAACCAAAGATCTATTTCCCCTCAAGTTTTCCTTGGGCTTCTAAATACGATTGTGGTTGATTCACTTGGAATAGGTCTGATCAAAAAGCAAAAAAAAAGCATGCTCATCGGAACCAACAATCTATTTCTCTTCTTTGAGACCATTTATCTGATTGAGAAAGATCACCCTCCCGCACTCTTGCATTGTAGTATAATAATGAAAGCAAAATGACTGATAAACTAATGCAAGAGAAGCAATGCTAACTGAAACTTGAACAATATCAGAAAAATAAATTGCACATGCACGCTACACAAGATTTTTCCCTGAAAAAGCCTTTCGGAAAAAACCTAGCACAACCACCCTCCTCACATATTGTATTGACTTAACAATTTAAAATACAATAACGTATTTCTTAATTCTTGTTGTACCCAAATGCATTTGCAAGTATTAATAGGCACATCAATAGGAAACCATCAAAGCAGTATAACAATAAAATGGGTACAAAACCATGGGTCATAATCAATGGATCAAACCCATCGATCTGGACTCAGTAATCACCCATAACCCCAAAAAAATCTCTCAAGCTTCTGCCCCCAACCCCCACATAAGGGGCCAGCAGGCCCCAATCAAGATGATGCAAACTGTGCATCGTGGCTATGAGCACAGTCTATAATAGGGTAAATCATGCAATATATAAAACACATTTCCAACAAATACCACTAGGGCCTTTGTTGTTGAAATACTTGTGGTGTCTAAGCCAAAAATTTGAGTTGTTATCAACTCAAATTTCCCCACTAATGTACTTGAGGTGGTTGAGACCCATATTGACTGGTCTCCAACTCTAAAGATTGTTATGGGTCATGGGAAGAAACATTATCCCTTGTACCCCCCAATGGAAACACAACATTAGTTCCAATTTCTTTGTTGTGTCTAGTTTCTGCTGCGATGTCGGATCCGTCTAGTCTGTCCCCTAACCCTCCTCCTAACCTTGCCGACACCACCTTGCTTTGGTGTCCCATCGGGCTCTTGGAAAGAGATTACAACAGGCTCTTGAAATTCCCCCGGGAAACTTCTCCCAAAGCTCGTTGATGGGACTCTGTCCCTTCTGATTCCATCTTCAATCACTAATGTCACGCAAGCTTCAAGAGAGTTGTCGCTTATCGGTAAGCTCATGGGTCCCAGACCGCCATTAGAAGAAATCCGGAAATGGGTCCGAATCAAATGGGCCCCCGTGGTCCGGTTGACATTGTTGCTCTTCCAAATGGCTTTATGCTCTTTACTTTCACTCACAAAGAAGACTTTGCGCGAGCTCTTTTGGGAGGCCCCTGGTTCTTTGGTAGGAGAGGCTTTTATCTTAGACGATGGACACCAAGATTTAATGCTAGAACTGAAACAATGACCCAAGCACCAATCTGGGTGCGCCTTCCAGATCTTCCCTTGGAGTTTTGGCACTCTGTTATTATCAAAGTATTGCCCTTTCCATTGGCTCTCTTATTGCTATAGACCAAGCTACTAAAGCTGGTTCTAGATTCATACATGCTAGATTTTGTGTCAATGTTGATATAAGTGTCCCTTTGCCATCTTCCATTGAGCTACACTCTGATATTGGAACTTGGGTTCAACCCATCGATTATGAGTACATCCCCCAGCTTTCTCTTCTGCAAAAGCATAGGCCATCGAGCTCAGCTTGCCCTTCCAAACCTGCACCAAAAGCCAAAGAGCAGACCCGCTCTCCTAAGAACAAAGGAAAGTTCATCCCAAAGTCGTGATGGAGGCCAGTACCTCGAACCCCTTTGTTATTCTTCAAGAAGAGGGTGAGATTCCTGCAACTGACGTCTCTCTCCCACCTCCCTCTTCCTCTCCACTATTAGAGCCCACTCCTGTTCAGTTAGCTATCTCCTTTGTCCTTTCTCCGTCTGTTGTCTCTTCCCATCCTCTCTCTCCTCGGGTTTCTTCTTCTCCTTTGTTTTCGACCTCTTCTCCTTCCCTGGAGATCCCTCTTACTTTTCCTCTTTTCAGTTCTTCTCTGGAGTTTCTTCTCCTCTTTCTTCCCCCTCCTTCTGTGAGCTCCGGAGCTTGTTGTCAATCTTGTCTCCCCCTCCATTTTGACCCTCTTGTTTCCTTTGAAGCTACGCCTTCAACCACTCGCTCTCCTCTAAAGGAAAATAACCTCATCTCCTCTTCAGCCTCTTTTTCAGTGGAAAACAGTCCTGCTAGAAAGACTAGAAACAGCTCCAAGCAGACTGTTGATGTGGGTCCTAAAAAAGGAAAGGGTAGACACACAAATCAAGTTAAGCTTCAGGAAGAAGCATTTCAAAATATAGCTCAAGGAACTCAGGGTGTCCTGACCATGCCGGTTGGGGGTAAGCACAAATCTAAAAAATGAAACTCTTCTCATGGAATGTAAGGGGATTAAACTCTCCTCGAAAAGAAGAATACTCAAAGACTTTAGACTCAAGCACAACCCAGACATTCTGATGCTACAAGAAACAAATTTAAAAGAGGACTCGATGCATAAATTTTGGCCTTCTGCCTCTTTTGTGTCTCAGGCTTCGGTGGGTAACTCGGGTGGTTTATGTACTTTCTGGAACCCGAAAGTCCTATTTGGTGAATGTATTATTAAAACTCCTCATTTCTTGGGAATGTTTTTCAAGAAATTGGCTCTAATATGGGATGGATTGTTGTTAATCTTTATGCTCCTAATCTTGAAAATCAGCGGGGAAAATTTTGGAAGGAACTTCTTGATTTTCGTAATAATTGCAAGCATCTTCCATGGATCATAGTTGGTGATTTCAATACTCCCCTATATCTTTGGAAAAACAGGGCAGTACTTGTATTAGCAACAATAGTATGGATGCTCTAGCTGACTTTATCAGACAGGGGGAATTCTTCGATTTTGACCTTCATGGTGCCTCCTATACTTGGTCTAATCAAAGACTTGGAAGCAATCATATCCAAATCAAACTGGATAGGATTCTTGCCTCTATGGACTGGATTGGTCACTATAATGATTTTTATCTTATGGCCCTTCCTAAAATGGCTTTGATCATTGTCCCTTGCTCCTTACGCATCTCAAATCCATAGCTCTTGAAGCATCCTCCTTTTCGGTTTGAGCTTTCTGGTTACAAAATCATGATTTGGAACACCTTATTGTTGATTGGTGGAAATTTGATATTCAGGGCTCTGTTATGTTTAGGTTTGCTAAGAAACTTAGTAATGTTAAAAAGGAACTTAAAATCTGGAATAAGATGGTGTTTGGTGATATCCGTAGAAGAAAGGAGCAACTAACTGAAAAATTAGCCACTATTTCTGCCAAGCATTGATTCTTGCGGCAGAACCCCCTTCTTCATCAGCAAGAGCTTACTCTTCTCAATGATTACCATAACACCCTTGTTGAAGAAGAAGTTTACTAGAGGCAGAGATCCAAAGCTATCTAGCTACAACAGGGTGATCGTAACACAAAAATTTTTTCCACACGACGGCCACTAAGCACAAAAGTAGAGATAAAATCAAAGAGCTTATTACCATGGAGGGCAACTACTTAAACAAGGAGGATGCCATTGCTGCTGAATTGACTCAATTTTATACTCTTCTCCTCCACGAGGACTCTCCCCCATGTGAAGAGGAATGCCAGAAATGTTGCAACATATTCCTAAATTGATCTCTAATGAAATAAACTCCAAACTCACCCAGTCGTTCTCTGTGGAAGAAGTTCGTGGTGTTGTCTTTGATATGAAGGGAGATAAATCACCGGGCTCTAGATGGCTTTCCCATGCACCTTCTTCCAAACGCGTTCGGCATATTATTGAGGCTGACTTGCTTGCAGCTGTCAACAAGTTTCGAAAAATGACACTCTTCTAAGGGAATGGAATAATACTTTTGTGGCTCTTGCTCCTAAATCCATTGGTTCTAAGTTGATTTCAAATTACAGGCCCATAAGCCTATGTAATACTTCTTATAAGATTATTACTAAGTTGATGGCCTCCCGTCTCAAACCCCTTATGGACAATTTAATTTTGGAGCAACAAAATGGTTTCATTGGCGGCAGATTGATCTAAGGTGGAGTTATAAATGTTCATGAAGCCATACATTCAGCTTCCTTTTCTAAATCGGCGAGTATGGTCATCAAACTTGATATGCAAAAAGCCTTTGATAGAGTGAATTGGTCTTTCTGTTAAAGGTTCTTGAAAAATATGGGTTTGGGGAAAAATGGTGTTCTTGGGTTCATAACTGCATTTCTTCCCCCAAATTCTCCATTCTCATCAATGGCATCCCTCATGGTTTTTTGCCACTAGTCACGGAATCATGCAAGGTGACCCTCTCTCCCCTTTTTTATTTATTCTTATGGTTGATACTCTCAATAGAGCGCTTGTGGCTGCTAAAAGAGCAAGTACAATTAATGGTATTACTACCACTTCTAATATCATTGTTGCCACCCATAGTCAATTCGCCGATGACACTCTGCTTCTTGGTATTGCTTCGGTTTTGGAGGCTAAAATGTTGAAACAAATTTTGGATTGTTACCAATCTGCTTCTAAGCAGTTAATCAACTTCAATAAGAGCAGCATTGCCTTCCTAAACACCCCTGTCATCAAACAAAGAAAGATTGCAGCAATTTTTGGCTGCAATATCATGGACCGCCTTCATCCTATTTGGGTCTCCCACTTTTTCAAGGTAGGACAGTTGAAATCACTTTGGAATCCTGTTATAGACATATTTAAAAGAAAGCTCGCAGGATGGAAAGGAGCCCTCCTTAGTCAAGCAGGTAAGTTACAATTAGTTAAGGCCACTTTGCAAAACTTGCCCATCTACTTCATGTCTTTGCTTAAAATGTCTACCTCGATAGCTGCAACTATTGAACAAATTCAAAAAAAGTTTCTATGGTCGGGGCTAAAGATAGAAAAAGAATGCACCTAGTTTCCTAGAATGTGGTTTGTAAACCAACTGCTCTGGGAGGGTTAGGATTACGAAGAATTGCTGATATGAACTCTACTATGTTAGCTAAATTAAGTTGGGAAGTTGCTACTAATGGGAAAGCTTCTTGGACACAACTGTTGATTTCAAAATATCTCTCTTCAAGAGAAGACTTCTTTGCTGAGGAGATCTCGAGTGGCTCGGCCATTTGGAATTCTATTAAGAGCTCTCGAAATATCTACTGCAATCAAGTACCAAGTGGAAATTAGGCAATGGCAAGCAAATTGATTTTGGAATGACTCAAGTGGATTGGGGAGAAATCTTTAGCTTCAGATCCGTCTTGGGAGCCTATCAGAAATACTCTTACAAGATTATGTGGGAGATTTATAAGTGGATATATAAACAATACCCCTCCTTTTCCCCGTTGGTCCATTCCTAAATGGGAGGGTGCTAGCCCAACTCAGTTACAGCGACTTGATATGCTTATTCTTTTGATATCCTCATATTATATCCCTGTTTCTCCTTTGGAAGATGTGTGTATCTGGCCCCTTTTTCGCTCGGTGTTTTTCAGTCAAGACCACCTACTTATCTCTACCCCACCATTTAGAGGGCACAGCCCTTTATCACATCTGGTTTCCTCAGGTGACACCAAAGATTGGTTTTTATTCTTGGCTTGCCTTTCGGGATGCCTTTCTCTCGGGGAAAACCTCAAGCAACGTGGTTATTCTCTTCCTAGCAGGTGTGTTCTATGCCTTAATGCTCTTGAAACTTCTGCTCACTTGCTCCTCCATTGTCCTTTCTCTCATGTTGTTTGGAGTTTGCTTCTAAAAAATTTTGATGTCTCGTGGGTTTTTCCAAAGTCTATTTCGGAAGCTTTTTTACAATGGGTACCTATGTTTCGCCACCCTATGGCAAATCTTGCTGGAAACTCCTTTTGCCTCATACTTTATGGATGCTCTAGAAGGAAAGAAATAGGAGAATTTTCAAAGAGCTATCTCAAAGTCCCCTTCAGATCTTTTCCTTGGTGACTGCGGGACTTCAATAAAATATGAACTGTTCTATCTGGAAGAAGCATAAATGCAAACTCTCTCTTAATTTGAAAGGAGCTTGGCTGAAGCATCTCCAAATACCTTTGCAGCCTCCCATTTCAACTGCAGTGAGAGTTAATACCACTTGGATCCCCCTCCTATAGGATGGCTTAAAGTCAATACAGATGGTGCTACAAAAGGCAATCCGGGGATCTCTGGCAGAGGGGCCTTAATTCAAGATGAGATGGGCCAATCGATGGCAACAACTGCTATAAATTTAGGAAAAGGTACAAATCATAGAGTTGAAGCACTTGCAATCCTTAAAGGTTTGGAGCTTGCTACCAGATTTGGAAAAATTAATATCATTGTTGAAAGTGATTCCCTCAATTTGATCAACCTTCTTAATAACATTGGTACTGCAAGCTGGACCATCAGCAACATCATTGCTGATATTCGGAGCCTTCAACCTACTTTCTGCAACATTTGGTATCACACACTTATAGGGAGGGTAACAAGGTGGTTGATCTATTAGCCAACAGGGCGTTTCTATTGAAAATCAATAGACTTGGATCGGGAATCTTCCTGATTTTATTCTAAAAGCTATTGTTGATGACAGCCCTAAGGGAAACTAGTTGGAGGAGCCTTTCTTTGGCTACCTACTTTTTGTTGCATTTGATATCAGCATTATCCCACAGTACTCCTCCGTCAGCGAGGATTGCATTAATTGCGATTTGCTAGCGACTTCTTGTCATGATGGCCTTTGTACGTGGGAAAGAAAGATCTCAGTCAGATTATTGATAGGGATTACTAATCATAAATGAGTGCAGTTAAAGTATACTTTGGCACATTAGATTCATGCCCCTCCTTCGCCCCCTGTTCATCCTGCACCATGCCGTCTCTCCGCCACCACTGACCATGTTTCAAGTCTTAAGTATATTAAATGTTTTGAACATTGATTCAAGTTTTGTATTACTATTTCAGTTTTTTACGGACTAAAAATAAGTTAAATGAGTAGATGTACATAAAATATATATATATATATATATATATATATATATATATATATATATGTATGTATGTAGGGTTTTAAAATTATCGTATCCAGGGTTTTTAAAATTGACGTATCACGTATCGCACTGCGGTACTGCACTGCACCCATATCCCGGCAACGTAGTTAGAACTTTTGGCTTGCAATGTTTTTATGTTATCTAAAAATAATGGACTTTAGTTACTTGTGTCATTGCTAATTTGATAGTCTTTTGCCTTGTGCTAATTCATGGAGATTTATGTTTGTTAGTCATGCCTTTGTTAGTTTGATGTAAAAGTAATTACGCCACATGTATGAAGCAAACATGTCAAGGGAGAAGTAATAATACATAAACCTTACACCTAGCAAGCGTAATATTGTTTTCTGGAAGTTTATTTTTGTGCAAAGGTACAAAACTGCTTTGACCAAGACACTGACTACACTGTTCTTGGATGACCATTTGGTCGGAATCAGCATCCATACCTTCTCAAGAAATATCTCTCCTTTTACATGTATTGTGACATCCATTTTATTGCCGCATCATAGTCGTATTCTGTTTCCAGTTTCAGAAAGGAAATAAAAATATGTAAGTTCACTTTCACATTTTCGGCAGTCCCGACTTCAAGTTTATTGCAATTTCAGATTCCAGTATTATAGCAGTTCTCATATTTAACAATGTAAAACAATTTCAGAAAGTTATAGTTTTGTCCCCTAGTTCAGATTTCAACATCGAATCAGGGGATGTACAGAAGTTCAGATTTCAGTTTTTCCTAGTACAAATTTTGGAAGATAGCTGTTAGAATTTTCCAGCAGTTCTGATTTCATATTGTCAGCAATTTGAGAAAAGGTCATTACAGTGTTTAATTTTCTTTTTGATTTTCAGTTTCAAATTCCTGGTAGTTACAACAGAGTCTTTCTTAGTGTCATAACAGTGCTATCAGAGCCACTATCTGGGCCTCGTGGGCAGACATCAACTGTGGTTGCATGCTAGCTCTTAATGGGGTAGATGGCTTGAAATCAGAAAGTGGTTTATTGGTGAAATCCTAACAAATCCATTGGAGAATTTAAATAATAATATAGAGCCAATTAGACCCCAGGGGTCGGGCCGAGTGGGTGTGTTCAATTCTCAATTCAAATGGACAAGCAGGATTGGGTCTTCCTAGCTTACCCAAGGTTATAGGGGGCTTTCCTTGTCGTTTGAAAGAGCTTGCAGAGATTAGCGCTTGCTCGAGGTCACTGAGCACCGATTCCTCCACTAACAAAATAATAATAATAATAATATATAGAAAATTCACTGCAAGCACTAATGCTTAACAAAAAGAGTGTGGAAATATTGAAGATGCTCAGGAAAGACCCAGAACAGAAGAAAGGAGGCTTGGTGTCATGATCATGAGCAAGACCTTTTTGTGAGAAATGGTAATGGGAAAGGTAATCAAACCAATTGGGTAAGAACTACGGAGGGCACCACAGATATCAAAGGCTAATGGAGAAGCTTCACATTCCTAAGTTTGACGGTTGTGGTGAATTGATTAAGTTTAGGGCTTGGATAGGCAAGCTGTTCTGTTTTCTCCAGTTAAACCAAATGGAGGATTACCAAAAATTCGGTCTGCCACTTGAAGGGACAACATTTGATTGGTGGCAAATGAATGAACAACAATGAGGGGAGGGCTGCAGGGAACTGCAAACCAGAAATAATCATCTGCAACCAATTTGTGACTACCTTCTATCATAATTTTCAGGTTTGTACCCAAAATGACTACTACTCTTCCATGAAGAACATGAATCAACAAGGCATGGCGTCTTATTATTTAAGTCATTACCCAAGCTACCTGGCTGGAGGAAAATATTTCTTACAGGTGAGTGATTGCTCAAGGGCTTTGAGGCTAGCTAATTTGAATCTACCATTTTGTTGAAACTCACTTTACTTCAAGAACTCTCTCTCTAAAACTAATCCAATAGCAAAAGGAGAACAAAAAAGTATTGAAAATTGGTCCCATCCTTCTACTGCTAGACAGTCCAAACCAAGATCAGTAAACCCTGCTAATATTGTTGATTTGTGCTCAAAAGGGGCTCTGTTTTATCTCTAAAGTGATTCATCCCAAGGGACATAAATGTAAGAACCCCAGAAGGATTGATTTATCAAGTACTTCTACAGGCAGAGCGAGACAATTTCTTCAACAAACTTCGGTGTTAAACCACTGGTCTGAGATGTTTCACATAGAGAGTTCAATCTTGATTTAACATCTTCAAATTTGTACATTTACAATTGCATTTCTTCCTGCCATTTGTCTTCTTCTTGTGACTGGTACTCAGCTTGGAATGGATCTGTAGCATGTCTCTTCTGTCGAAATCCCTAAGTCGCCAGTGATCTATGACGAGTTTCAGTATCGAGGGCTTTGTAATCCAATTCTCAGCATTAAAGCGAAAAAACTTTAACCTTAAGGCTTAAACCTTTTACAACATTTATATATGTATTGTTTAACTTCTTTAGTAAAATATGTACAAGATCTGTACTTCAAAACTTGCTTGGCATTAACCTTAAGCAATATGAAATTATTTTCTATCGCTGTTACACCATTGTGTGTATCTAGAGCAGAGAATAATCAAAGGGAGAGTGGTATGAGAAGAAAAAGCACATATATCATTACCAAATCTATATTCATGCTCCTCCAGGTATATAACCATGTTATATAAGCAATTATGAACTAACCTATACTAAATGTTGGGCTATTGCCGTCAATTCTGACTTTAGGCATTATTATTCTGCGGAAGTTCCAGCAGGGAAGTGTAAGAATGACTTCATCCTAGTATTTCACAAAGATCAATTTCAAATTTCAAATAACTTTGCCTAGTGCCAATCAACATGGGAGGCTCGGAGTGAATGGAGATGCAAAGGAGAGAATCTGCATTGCATACTCAATGTATTGGAGTCTCTAAATGCTGATGCTGAGGAGTCTCCAAGAGACTAGCGGCGCACGACAATATGGATGCCCAGCCAATGAAGATCAAACTGTCAATGATGCTCAAAAACATTCTATGTGACTCAAAGAGACAAATGATAAAGTCAAGTCTCTAACAGAATGGCATTCCAATCCAGATACTGTTTAACATGTGGAAACCATAGTAAGATAGTGGCACTGGTAACCAAGTTTTTGGATCTAATGGAGGAAAGTGATTATGAAGTCAGGATAGTTCTGGCAAGCCACTTGGCAGAAAGTGTTTAGAAGCATGATTACATTATCAACTTCTCTGAGAAAATATTAGATGAGCTCGATGAATTGCAGTAATCACAACTCAAAATTACATGGAGGGACGAGGTATTGGTGTGGGCCTTAAGCAAAGTTTTAAGAATAAACGACACATAAAGTGGTCCACAATTCACTAATTTCCTCAATCATTGTGTATGTACAATGAGCCACTACAAGGATGGATCCAATCCCTACATGTTGTGTACAAGAGAAATTCTGGATACTCAAGCCACTTAAATCGTGACAAGGCTCATGAGATTAACTTGTAAACTTATTGATTACAAGAACATATACTGCAACTCGGTTATAAAGACAGAAAACTAGAAATTAACCATATCAATCCCCTCAATGTTTATTTCATCAACCCTCCCTCCTAAGACCGTCTTTGAAATGCTCAAACTTTTTGTGATCAAGGGTTGCAAAAATGTCAGCCATTTGCTCATTCATTGGCTTGAAAACCAATCCAATCTAACATAGACCTGCTATGAGGAATACATAGACAGCAACTAGGTTATTAAGACAGAAAACTCGAAATTAACCATATCAATCCTCTTAATATTTACTTCATTAACCCTCACTCCTGAAACCATCTTTGAAATGCTCAAACTTTTCATGATCAACGTTTGCAAAAATGTCAGCCATCTGCTCATTCATTGGCTTGGAAACCAGTCCAATCTACCTGGCATAAACCTGCTCTCAGGAATATATTTCTTTCCTTTAAGCCTCTTACACCATGTATACATACCTTCTAAGTCACAAGGTTCGAGTTCTAGTTCGAGTTCGACGAGGATAAAATTTGGTTGAAGTTCGTCATTAGATGAAGTTCGGAAAAAAAATCGCCATTAAGTTCGACTAATATATAAAATAAAAATTAAAATAATTATAAATATTTAAATAAATATAAATAAAATTAAAATTAAAAATAAAAATAAAATCAAGAATAAAATATTAATAGATATTAAATATGTATTAGTAAAGATATATAAAACATATTTTAAAACTTATTAGCATCCTAGTTTTAAAATATATTTTAAATACGTATTAGTTTAAACAATAAAAAATATATAGGAAAATATTAGCAAACTATTCAGAGATAAAAAATAGTATATTATATTAGCATACTATATAAAATACTTAAAATACGTATTAGTTTAAAGTTTTAAACAAATAAAAAAAATTAAACTTTGAAAACTTTAAACAGATCGGAAGTAACATAATAAATAAAATTATAATAGTGAACGAATGAAAAAAACAAAATATAATAAATCGAAATCTAGGAAAAGTTTGACGAACTTCTGTGGTCTGTGTCGGGACAGGACACGCATAAAAAATCCCTGCCATGCAACGTGGAGTGTTGAACATCCACGCAGCTCCTGTCACAGTGTCACCCGTGACTACCTCCAGAAGCCCTCACCTGCAGAAGCCCTCAACTAACTGAATGAATTTGAACGAATTTGGACGAACTTCGAGTTTCAGGGTTTTAATCACCAAATTTCAAATTTTTATGTAAAAATTCGGCGAACCTTGTGACATACCTTTGAGAGAATTACAAGTCCATCTCATTGTCCTTAATAAAGATGCACAGTTGATCTAGCAAATATTCAGTCCATATTTTATTCTGCATTCCTGCAGCTGGTTTTATTAAATTGAGATCACCTCCCAGAAAAATGAACTGACGTTGGTGTTGAGAAATTCAATGAACAATGTCTTGTAATGCTTTCATCCAGACCCAGTTCAAGAGAAATGAATTCTCCTGACAGTCCCTAGGAAAAAAAAAGATTAATTTTAATCGTACATTTTTGCAAAATTGTGTAAAATCCCTACGCCTCCCGCCTGATTTTATAGTTACATGCATGCACATTTGCTGCCCTCTAAATTGCTGATATTTTTGTGTTCAAGTTCATGGACTTCTATACTAGTTTCTTGAACTAGGATTTTATCTGCTCTATAGGAATTGATCTTTTCTTTGAGAAGCTTCCATTTATTCTGCACCCCAACCCTCGCAAATTCCATGATGAGAGTTATAATAAATGGTGGGACTACAAGCTACCATGCAACTTGCTTGCATATGTTGTATGGGATAGGATGAAAACAGAGTAGCTCTTGTTCTCCAGTGCTGTTATAAGCCCCATGTCTAAGTGGAGGGCGAATGCAAATTTATCTCTGTTTCAAAGACTACGTACCAACTGTCTGCCCGATGAGGGCTTGATCTCAGTAAAGCTACAGCTGAGCTTTTGTTTTTATACCATACCTATGCATTGACCCTGTTACAGATCTTATTTACCTTTGCCATTTGGCAAAATAGGTGCAAGACTCTGTGGGGGAATATAAGAAAATAAATTGTCATTCTAGCCTGATTTAAACAATCAGAACATGGAATAAAAAAACTTACCGTGCCTAACACGTCGCTCACATCAACTGAAGCAAACTCACATGACAAAGCTAGAAGGCTGCAATGAAAATCACCAAAAACAAAATAATCAGACAGCTGAAAAGAGGTGAGACACTTGTACATATTAAGATACCTATTTCTTGAAAATTCCATATTACAGAACATGAAGCTTAGAACTAAATAAGCAACCTGAACATACAGAACATAATGCATTGCAAGCACAAGTGTGCAAGGACATATTAAAAACCATTTTCACACTTCTAAATTTCTAACATAGCTAATTTATGGTTTTCTATTAAACAGACTATATATCTTGGCTCAATATTTCTCATTTCACTGTGTCCAGTGGCATTAAAAATCAATCAAATTTTATTTCAATGGTCCAAGAAATCTACACATCCATTTCCTTGAGAAGCAAGGATAAAGATTATGTCCAACTTTATTAGTTGGTATTGTACAGAACTTTAATTCTCATAAAGAAAGATCATCTAAGATGCAGAAATGTAAATTCTATAAATCATTTACAATAGAGGAAGCTATCTATTTCTACAGCAATATAACCTAATGGGAAGGAAGGATATGCAATAAACCAAGATGAAAAGAACAAAATATACTTCTACAGCATCTAGCTCAAAACAATGATCACATTACATAAAACATGGTGAACAATAAGAAAACACTCAAGCAACCATGTGTAATAGATATGAAGTAAGGAAATTATTAAGAATTCCTAGACAAAACAAAAAAATTGTTCAAAAGATAGTGACATAGAACAAAAGACCAAGATGGTTTGCAAAGGTGATAAAGTAAGATGCTTTCATCTTAATCATTACATGGTAAACAAACATAAATAAAATTCCAGTGTATCTAAGATTCTAAAGTTTTCTTAGGCTTCAACATACCTTATATTAAAGTCAATGCGTAAATGCTCTCCATCCAGGCTTCTATCAACAATAACATTCGTTGTAGTACTAACTGACAAATAATTGTTCAATTCCTGACGATACAAAAGGAAAATATCAAATCAAACATTGTTCTGAAGTGGAAATTTAGGCAAAGCATGCACCAGATTGCTAATTTTCCTGATGATGGATCATAGGAGATTCGAAATGTCGATTGAAAAACTACACACAATTGTTCCAAAAATATCTCTCTATTATTTCTACAGACTGTGAAAGCATAAAATCTTTGATGCAACAAATTCTTCTTCCATGTCTTTCCTAGGACATAATACTCTGTAATTTTTGGAATATCAACATGTAAATATATAAATGCACATGTTCTAGTAGCAGCACCCAAGTAAAACTGTACAAGGTGGGAAGAAAGACCTACTATGCATTAAATCTTGTACACTCGTATGAACCAATCCAATAAACAACTAATAGTAGCATACCTATCTAGTGTCAACATAACAACCATGAAAAGTGTATTTGTGGAATGACTACCAGTAGTTATTATACAGTTATGTGTTCTCAAAATCCCCGCATAAGTCAAACAATAAAACTACTCAGAAAACATAATGCATGAGGATCCCTACCATTCCAAATAGAAAGATCATAGACAATGCTGCAATTATGGATAAACCTGCCCCGGATAAAGATGCCTCTGTTAGATCTCGAGGAATCTTTCTGCATACATATATAAACACAATCTCATATTAGTACTATCTTCACATGGACTTTCTGAAGACATTAGACAGAAACAAATGATAGCAGGTCTAATAGAATACGAGAATAAAATGGCAGTTTTCCACGTTTATATTTTTAATTTTCTTCTTTCTCTAGAACCACAATAGGAATATGCGTTAAACACGATACATTTCAATTCTAAGACAATTTAAGCATCAACAAGGGTAACTTCAGCTGAGTAAGTCCATTTGGGCATGTTTGAGAAAAAAAAATCAAAAATTCATTTGGAATCTGAGAAACAATTTAAATATTTATAAAAAGCGTTGAAAACTATTTTGAAAAACAATTATTGGAAATAAAAACATTAGTTGATACATACAAGTAGATATATTAATATATTAAAAACAGACTGCCAAAAACATTTAAAAGTTAATGCAAAATTAAAATTTAATATACCAGAAAAATCAATTAAGAAAAAGAAATTAAAAGGACAAATTTATATTAAAAAGGAGAATTTTCAAAATATTGCCAAAGTCAAAAAAATATTAAAATCAGAAACGAGATGGCTTTGACTCAGACTAACACTAGCAAGAGAGGTAGGAGGAGCTAGTAATGATGTCAGAGACACCACCGATCCTCATCCATGTGAAGATTAAGTTTTGCACACTCAACTATCAAGGAATTTTTTAATCAGTCATGGAACATTCTAACCCAATCATATGGGCCATGAACGCACTCTCAAGGGAAGAATCCCACGCAAGACCTTTTTCTATTAATCTTCAGAAATTAGGGAATGAAATCACAAGAACTCACTAAACCTTGCTCTAATGGTTCTGCCAATTGAAAGACCAAGTTACCATGAATCACAATGTCATCCCCAAAGGCTAGAATGTTGTTCATATATTGACGACAATTGACAATTTCACAATTAATTATCAAAGAGGTTACCTTTGTATTCTCGTTGTGGAGTACACCAGATGGAACTTGCAAATGACCCCCTTTTCTTTGCATGATCCTTTGGCACCATGTCCGAGACAATTAAGCCAAGTTAACAAGGGCACGCCAAGTAGGATGCATTGCATTTAATGACAAAGTGAGAGTTGTGAGTAATATATGGTGAAGGAGGGTGACAAAGTAAGTAATCCCCACCGCTAAATTCCGTCACATCACACCTAATGGTGGGTTAAAATTGAGGGTAGCCGATCTCCTTAAAATCTCTTACGCCTTGTCGACACTAAAATTTTCCTCCATAATTTCTATTTCATTAATGTATGTATTAGGAATAGGATGTTGTCAAGTATAATTAGTAGTAGCGTCGATAGAAGATAATGGCGCCGTCGATGCACGGTGCCGCCAATAATGTGGATTACGATAATAATCAAAGTACAATAGGAATGTTGTAAAAAGTAAATATTTGTCGTAAGTGGTCCAAGTAATGTTAAAATGTCAAAGTTTGGGTAATTAGAGAAGTAGGGTCTACATGATTAGGAATTAGAAATATTATATTGGTAATAAGGACAAGGAGTGAGGTCATAAATATTTTGTGTATTTATTTGCAAAAAGTCTAAAAATGTGGAACCCATATAAAATGATAAGGTTTATCTTATCTTAAAAGATAAGCTTACATGTACGAGATAAGAGTTAAGGTATGGAATATGATTCATCGAGTGGATTTCTTATCCTATCTTAAAGATAAGATGGATAAGCCTGGAAGTTTTATAAATAAAGAGGCCACCCCTCATTTAGCATAGAAGGAAGTAGTGAGAAATATTGTAGGAAGTGTGCGAAGGAAGCCATCGGTTTAAAGGTGTGTTGAAGAAGCCATTAAGAGGTGTAATTGTAAAGTTTCTCCCATAGTCTTGGTGAAAGGCAAGTGAAGTCAATAACACTGAAGTACCTCATGGGTGAGATTGTAACAATTTCATGTTAATATTATAATTTACTTTGATATTTTAGATTTGTCATCATTTCGTCTTATCATAGTCGATGGTATTCTTGTGTTATGTTGTTTTGTTTCAGATTACATCCACAAACTAAAAAGTTGTGCATTAGTAAATAATCATAGCACGAGAAGTTCCCGGTGAAGAATTATCATAGTGCCGGATTGGTGATGGCATGACCTCCCCCTGTGCAATAATCAATTATTCTCTTCACACCACCTTACTTGCTAGACAAATGGGATTTGGATTAAATTTGTATTAAAATTTAAAATTGAGTAACCCTTACCAAAAGATAAAATCATATTTCATTTAATGGTGAGGGCACAGATAATGTCCCACCCCTATCATGGACCCATAAATCTTATTGGGGTTCCCCCTTCAACTAGAGAGACAATATACGCTCAAAAAATTCAATCAACATATTTATTCAATAAGAGATAGTACATTATAGAGATGATTACCTGAAATTAGGAAATCAAGTCTCAAATCTCCTATCTCCTAGAATCTCTCACACTACTCTGTAACTTTTACTTGCGTAATATGTTACTTACATTATGCATTATTCACTCCTCTACCAACTCCTATTATAAGGTGATTATTACTCATGTAATAATCACTTACAATCCAAGTATTATTTGTTCCACTTATTATTTTCCCACACAAATATTAATGACTAATATGAAGCACCTAAGTCCTAAGCACCCATGTGAGGACTATTCCTAACATTCCCCCTTAGTTCAAACATGGGGAGAGGAGTTCAAAAATGGGGAGAGGAACTACATCCTGGAGCTACAACACTAGTTGGCCTTGTTATCTAAATTGACATTGACGTTTGAAGTTCACCTTCTTTATAATTCCCCCACGAACTCCTCATTTTGAATGTTGGTTTCGTAATATCTCCTTCCCATTCGAAGACCTTTGGCCTATTTTGTCAACCCGACGCCAAAGGAAAAATATAATGGTGACTTAAGTTATATTTAATTATTATAAAGTGTCATTAATAAAAGAAAAAAATATATAGAGCACTTATAATAATTTATATGACTTAATAATTATTAAATCAAGGATGGAAAAGGCCCTAACTATAAATTGTTATCCATCCTAGGTGAAAAGGCGACTTGCCTTAGAAGGGGGAATGGGAACATAGAAACGATAAATGCCCATTTTACTATGTATTTCCCCTAGAAAAATGTGACTTGCATTAGGAGGGAATAAGTTGTTGGAAAAAGCATTTAATATGGGAAAATATTAAATGTTTGCATAGGGAAAATCCTTGGGAACTAATTGGATATTGTAGAGGTTGTTTTGGGTCTCTTCTTCCTTTATAAGGAGAAGTCGACTTGAAGGGAAATATATTCCATACCATTTGATATTTTCTAATTTGTGTCTTAAGCTTGTAGCTTATGCATATTCTTTCATGTGCAACTAATGTTTGCAAATATCCAGCTTGTGGAGTAAGATCCCACGGGAACCCTAGCTTCGGTGGTGAGAGATCCATACCTAGCTAGCAGGGCATTCTTCGGTAGTGAGAGATCTACCCTTGCTTGTCAATTTTGGAGCTGAATTGATGCCCTAAATGTCTTTGGGCGACCTACTTTTTAGGGCAAAATTAGGGTTTCGTGTTTCTTTGTGTGAAAATTGTTTTTGGAATATTATTCTTCATATTTTTGTGGCCCAAGATCCAAAGTTTCAGCTCATTTGGACTTCTCTAACAAAAGATATTAATTTTAGAAGTTTTCAGCTGTTTAGGGCACGCAGTAAATTTTTTGGCAACATTCTGTTATTCGAAAAATTCCAAAAACAGTTATATAATATCTGTTATTGTATTAGCAAGCTCCATTTAAAATTTCAAGAGATTTGAGCAAGTATTTTGGAGTTATCCATTATTTTTGTTTGCTGCCCTAGATTTAATTTTTGCAAAAATCATATTTCTGTTTGGCTGCAATTTATGCGTATTTTGCATATTTAAAGTTGGGATTGCCTAAAATTCGTTTAAGGGTAAAATAATGTCCATTGGGGACATTACAAATGGTATCAGAGCTATTGTTCCTCCAGCCTGTGTGGGTTAAATATGGTAGTTTGGAAAGATCTCAATATGGGTTTTATGAAGGAAATGTTCACCAACATGGTGAAACAACAGGAAGCTACTAACCTTTGAGTCAGCTCACTCAGAATTTGAATCAAAGTAGATTTGGGGACAATAAGGAAAATGGTGAGAACAGTGATAAAGGGCGGCCAATAGAGGTGATTGATGAGGATTCTTGTTGGAGGAAATATCAATCTTTGAGTAAGGGTTTCAGAGATAATATGTCATTTCCAGATTATTGCATGATGAAGATTGGTAGCAAGCCCAAGCAAGGTCATCATTTGTCGGTACCTGAATTACAAAAGAACTCATTTGAAGAAGAAGAAGCTTCTAGAGAAAAAGGTATGATTTCCATTGAGAAAAATAATTGCATTAGTGAAACTTTGCTTGTTAGAGAAACTATTCCAGCTCAGGAGAAAAAATTTGTATATGCAAGCAAGGAGGATGTAATGGAAACTCTTAAAAAGTGTGAGAAATGGAATAAAAGAGCTAGAGCTGCTAGGTTGATAGCCGCTCAAGCAAGACAACACCTACAAGAGTTCAAGGAAAAGATGTGGGCAAATGATGCAAGGAAGTCTACACCCACGAAAAAAGTCTTTATAGAGCAACTTGCACATGAGGAGCCTCACATGGACACTTGTGTGAAATTGCAGCCTGCTGTAATTTCCAAACCAGCAACTTTTGATCAACTTTCAGATACTTTCAACGGGCACTGTGCAACAATGTTGGGGGCAGCTCAACATATGTCTATCTTGAACACACGGAGGACATTGATGGCATTGAAAGGTATGAAGAGCATAATAATGTGTCTTATTTATTGTTGCCTATTCCAATTTATTTCCATCATGAGATACATGGTATGGTAGATGATGAAGTCTTCATTATGGAGTTTGTTGAACCATTGCTCCAACTATGTGTATATGAGCATCTTGTGGATGATATATGGTGGCAAGTTTTAGCTCACTTAACAGGTACAGGGCTCGGATGGTAGAACACTTCAGCATGTTTTGTCTCTTGTGCATGGCTCTTGGATAAAACAAAGATGCAATTGCTTGAGGGCAAGCAATTTTGGGAAGGGAGGATTGTAATATCTCCTTCCCATTCGAAGACCTTTGGCCTATTTTGGCAACCCGACGGCCAAAGGAAAAATATAATGGTGACTTAAGTTATATTTAATTATTATAAAGTGCCATTAATAAAAGAAAAAAATATATAGAGCACTTATAATAATTTATATGACTTAATAATTATTAAATCAAGGATGGAAAAGGCCCAAATATAAATTGTTATCCATCCTAGGTGAAAAGGCGACTTGCCTTAGAAGGGGGAATGGGAACATAGAAAGGATAAATGCCCATTTTACTATGTATTTCCCCTAGAAAAATGCGACTTGCATTAGGAGGGAAAAATTTGTTGGAAAAAGCATTTAATATGGGAAAATATTAAATGTTTGCATAGGGAAAATCCTTGGGAACTAATTGGATATTGTAGAGGTTGTTTTGGGTCTCTTCTTCCTTTATAAGGAGAAGTCGACTTGAAGGGAAACATATTCCATACCATTTGATATTTTCTAATTTGTGTCTTAAGCTTGTAGCTTATGCATATTCTTTCATGTCTGTTGTTGTTTGCAAATATCCGGCTTGTGGAGTAAGATCCCATGGAAACCCTAGCTTCGGTGGTGAGAGATCCATCCCTAACTAGTAGGGCATTCTTCGGTAGAGAGAGATCTACCCTTGCTTATCAATTTTGGAGTTGAATTGATGCCCTAAATGTCTTTGGGCGACCTACTTTTTAGGGCAAAATTAGGGTTTCGTGTTTGTTGTGCGAAAACTTTTTGGAATATTATTATTCATGTTTTTGTGGCCCAAGATCCAAAATTCAGCTCATTTGGACTTCTCTAACAAAAGATATTAATTTTAGAAGTTTTCATTTGTTTAGGCACGCATGATAAATTTCTGGCAGCATTCTCGTTATTCGCAAAATTCCAAAAACAGTTATATAATATCTGTTATTGTATTAGCAAGCTCCATTTAAAATTTCAAGAGATTTGAACAAGTATTTTTGGAGTTATCCATTATTTTCTGTTCGCTGCCCTAGATTTAATTTTCTGCAAAAATCAGATTTCTGTTTGGCTGCAATTTGTCTGTATTTTGCATATTTAAAGTTGGGATTGCCTAAAATCCGTTTAGGGGTAAAATAATGTCCATTAGGGACATTACAGTTTCAGCCGAAAATGCACTGATTACACATGAAAGTGGACCCTTACATAGTTTTCGAAAATATTACAAAAAAAAACATTTATAGGAAAATATATATAATATCCCGCCTTTTTGAAAATTTTCATCCTTTGATAATCGCCACTACTAATAATTTTTACATTCCCCCTTTAAAAAAATTGATCAAAAGAATATCTAGGGGTGTGGTGAGAGGGTTTGACCCCTTGACCGCCCACTAACCCGAAGCCCTTCGTAGAAGTTTCATAGCTAATCGGGCTATGTTACTAAACATATAAATAACGTAACTTATTTTTATCTTTTAAGTTTTGGCCTTGTTAATTAAAAAATAAAAATAAGACAGTCATTTTTGGGTTTTGTAGTTTTGTATTGGCAAGTTAAGCGACCGCCGAGAGGAAAACCATGAGACGAGATACCGAGGAGAGCATTTGAACGCAAGGAAGTACCGAACCAAGACGGGATAGCATATGGTGAGTTTTCCACGTCTATTGGATGCCATGAGCTGAAGCAATGATGAGATCCCACAATGGGATTGGGATCACCAAAGTGTTGAGCCAGGAGATCATACGGTGAGAAGGGTCGTGATTGGAAGAAGCAGAGATCAATGCATCGCCACGGCAGAGTTTGATGGTTGAGTTGTTTTGTCCATAGAAGACAAGTCGGTGTGACAAATCAAGGCTAGGCTATAGACCTAAGCCTAGTCAGCGATGAGATAGATCCAAGCATTTGACCAAGTTTTTGGAATCTATCATTCAAGCGCCGAGGAGTTTAGTGCACGTGCAAGCCAAGGATAGAGGTCGGGATGAGACCGAGTCAAAGATTGCCATTTTGCAGTTGAGGGTTCTTTGAGTTGTAGATTGTGTAAGCAAGAGCTTTGAATCCGCCACACTTTGAGATCTAGAGGAGTTGATCTGCCATGGAAAGGGAGTGATATGTGCAAGCGGTGCGGTGGGGGCTTGTGAGGATTGGTGAGTTGGAGCTCGTGAGAAAAGTCAAAGCCCTTCTACCAAGTTGCCAAGATAGTTCGTTGAGTTAAGCTTTGTAGATCTATCACCGAGAAAAGTTGATCAAGGTGAATGATGTCTCATCCAAACAATGCAACTCACCAAAATGACGAGTTGGAAGCTTCGTGTGACAGGGGTAGAACTCATCGTTTTCAATACCAAAGGAGGAGCTCGCCAAGAATCAACACACCTCTAATGCAGCTAAAGCAAGAAGAGAAAGTAGATTGAACAGAAGTATTGCAAACCTCAACAGGAGCATGCAATATTCTTTAACAGCAATCTGAAACCTCCAAACCAAAAATGCAAATCCACCAAAACTAAATCAAAAACCTCCAAATGAGGAGTTACCCAACACAGACCACGGTTGTGCTCTAAAGATAACTTTTCGTCATAGTTTTCTTCCTCATGTAGATCTGCAGAAAACCAACAAAACGTGCAAAATACTGAAAAAAACAATAGATTTGACTATATCAAAAGTATTGCATGTTTATAGTAAATCCTTGCATTTTGGATGTTTTGGACTCAAATTTGAGATTTATTTCACTCCAAATGTTACAGGAAGAAGTTGATTCCAATAAACACTCACACACACTATGAAAACAACGAACAAATCTAACTAAACACAAAACTAGGCTAATCAAACCTAAACTAAGCATGATCACAATGAACAAAATGGAATGGAAACTGCAAATAGAGTGAACACAATGGAAAGAGTTAGACGATGCAAATGAATGGCGTATGCCAATGGATTCACATGTGGCCTACACTGCTAGTACCATTGGCAAATTGTAAGAAGGGTGAATCTACAAACTATTATTTTGCACATGGCCTACATTGCATATCCTTCATTTGAATGTTTTGACAAAAACAACAAATGGATGGACACAAACAAGGTAATGGGGTCACACATGGCCTACACAGTTCGCTCGTTGCCTTAGTCTACTTGACAAAACAAAACGTAGGTGGAGTGAAGGTCAGAGAGGCCTCTTTCAAAACCTACTTTCATACGGTTGCCCCCTTCGCTTGGAGAGAGCATACACTCAATAAGATTCAATCAACATATTTATTCAATAAGAGATAGTACATTATAGAGAGATGATCACCTAAAATTAGGAAGTCAAATCTTATCTCAAATCTCCTTATCTCCTAAAATCTCTTGCACTAATGTAACTATTAAGCGAATAATCAGCACTCCTACTCTCTACCAACTCCTATTGTAAGGTGATTATTGCTCTACAATCCAAGTATTATTTGCTCCACTTATTATTTCCCCACACAAATATTAATAACTAATGTGAAGCACCCAAGTCCAAAGCACCCATGTGACGAATATTCCTAACGTCTTCTAGGTCCACCCAACTCTCCATGTCCTTGTTGTGGATGAGAGAAACTGTAGCATTCCTTACACCTTCATTTTCCAAGAAGTCGATCATCTTTTTAGCCTCTCGAAAACAGAGTTGACACTAAATCTTATTGAATTGTCATGCAAGGATATATGACTAATAATATCACATTCAATTTTCAATTTGGAGTGACATACCTTGAGCATAAGCATTGATTATTATCATTGAGTCCGCTTCAATCATATACTTGTCGCCTCCACATTTTAGCGCTAACCATGCACCTTGAACCAATACTTTATCTTTTGCCTCCTCATTGATGATATGGGGACCGTGAAGGAAAACCCTGATAATTTCACCAAACCTGGCAATATCCAGACTCCCTTTGGACTAATCCAAAATAGATCATGGAAAGCTGGTTAGTTCAACTAACTAGACCATTAGTTGCATTCATTAGTCAAACTGACTATCATTGTAACTTGAAGACATGTGTTATTCTTGATATTACATGTTTCAGCAAGAGGTTGCAGAATGCTTCTAAGGCAACCAAACTCCTTGGGGTCATATACAGCTGATGAAGGTTCCCAAAGCAGAAAATATGCACGATAACAAAATTGCCGGATACACTTGGGTGTAAGTTGTGTTATTGCCATGGCAGTTACACTTGTGTTAGTGCGGTTTCATCAGTATCATGGTGATTTTGCCAATGTAATGGCAGTTCACTATAGTGTCAAGAGAGTTTTGTAAGTGGCATAGTGGTTGCGTCTTGATGTCCAGGGCAGTTTTGCATGAGTCAAAAAGAAAAGAAGAGTAATGGTAGGAAACATTGTCTCTTCATGAACTTTGGCATATGGGCTATCTATTCCATTCATCCTTGATTTGTTTGGTATTATGTTTATAAACCCTTAGGGGTCATGTACAAAATATTTGGTGAAGTGTTTTGAGAGTTGTGAAATGTAAGTGCAGAAAGGAGAATGTGTGAAACAAATTGCAGAACATGTTAAGTTGTATCTTGACCATTGTTGATATAGCACAAGAGATAGTGGCTAGAGAAGGCATAGACCTTACTCTTCTGGAGTTTTCCCACAATAGTTTTCTACAAGATAAACCCTTTTGTTATGAGATCTGTTTTTCTGTGTTTCAGTTATTTGCCTATTTCTTTCCATTCTTACAACTACCCACATCAAATCCAGAACTTAAGCAACTCATTTCTAAGCACATTTGACTATCTTCTTAAACAACTAAGTTATTTTCATTTGAAATACGATTCGTTGGTGAATTAGATATGAAATATCTTTGCTAATTACATATCAAATTCGCAGCTCCAGTCAAGGCCCTGTTAGTAAAGTAGAGGTCCATCCGAGGCTCCTTGGTTCACAGCGTACCAACCCATATCTACAGTTTCCCCATCTCCAGCCAGATACCAGGAGGGACTATCACAACTCCTTGACCCATCAATCTATTGTTACTGTTGTATTAGCCAGACACAAGGGCCCCCTACCAGGCATTGCTGCTCTCCTTCTTCTTTCCATTCTTGCAACTACCCACATCAATTGCACAACTTAAGCAACTCATTTCTAAGCACATTTGACTATTTTCTTAAACAACTAAATTATTTTCATCTCAGATAAGGTTCATTGGTGAATTAGCTACGGAATATCTTTGCTAATTACGTATCAGATTGGTAGCTAAGAAGGTTTTCGTTGTGTTTGTGGTGTGATCAGCACATTTGACTATCTTCTTAAACAACTAAGTTATTTTCATTTGAAATACGATTCGTTGGTGAATTAGATATGAAATATCTTTGCTAATTACATATCAAATTCGCAGCTCCAGTCAAGGCCCTGTTAGTAAAGTAGAGGTCCATCCGAGGCTCCTTGGTTCACAGCGTACCAACCCATATCTACAGTTTCCCCATCTCCAGCCAGATACCAGGAGGGACTATCACAACTCCTTGACCCATCAATCTATTGTTACTGTTGTATTAGCCAGACACAAGGGCCCCCTACCAGGCATTGCTGCTCTCCTTCTTCTTTCCATTCTTGCAACTACCCACATCAATTGCACAACTTAAGCAACTCATTTCTAAGCACATTTGACTATTTTCTTAAACAACTAAATTATTTTCATCTCAGATAAGGTTCATTGGTGAATTAGCTACGGAATATCTTTGCTAATTACGTATCAGATTGGTAGCTAAGAAGGTTTTCGTTGTGTTTGTGGTGTGATCAGTTTCGCAGATTGATGCCCATGACTAGAACAACTATTGCAGAAGGAAAAAGGAAAAAGCAAATTAGTTCCCTGGCAGCCAAAGATATCCACCAAGAAGTGGAATAAAGAAATGAAAAGCATGACAAATGAACAAAGAGAGAGTGCCTCAAGATGATGAAGTAAGATTCATCATGCTGGAAGAAGATGTAGCAAGTATTTCTCAACCTGTTGGTGAGCTTGATTGGCTGGAGAAGATCATGGAGGTTCTCATGGAAAAGATAGGAGTTTTCTTGTAGGTTCCTAAAGCAAATAAGGAGCTAAGCAAAGAACAGACGCAAGCATATGAAAAGGAGCAGCCTCGTATCAACCTAGCACCTGCAACTCAACCTCAATTTAAAGCAGAAGCCAAGATTGAAATCTTATCATATAAAAGTGTTGTAAATGGTGAAAAACTTGACCATTGGTTGGCTTAGCTTGAGGTGTATTTCAGTCTACATAATATTAGTGGAGAACAACAAATTTCTTCTGCAAGTTGAAATTGGCTAGTCACGAATGAAAATTATGCTCATTCATTGGATTTTAAGAAATTAGCACGAATTTCTAAATGGAATAGAGTTAAGAGGTCAATTAAGAAGCAATTCTATTATGTTTGTTATGAAGAGGGAAGGTCTATTAATTGGCAATAATTTAGGTCAAAACAAGGCCAAAGTGTGCAGTAATACACCAGTGAATTCCAAAATAATGTTTTCCAAATAAACAAAGATGTTCAATACAATGATATCTTTATGAACTATGTTGGATACAAAGGCTCGTGTTTCTAAGAAAGCTTAAATGTGTAGATATGGCATATTTCCAAGAACATTATCTTGAGATGGACAAGAAGAACGATCACCCTCTTCAAATGCACCAAAGCAGCAACTTATATTCAAGCCAAAAAGCAAAGATAAACAAAAAGGTAAGCATAATCCTACAACTACTATAGCAAAGAAAAATTCCTTGAAGGAAGGGAAATAGGGAGCAGCTCCGATGTGGATGAAAGGATTGCCTGTACTTCCATCCAAAGAGAGGTATGCTAGATCAGAAATGAGGCTCATGACAACGGTGAGTTTACCAAACTCTTTTAAATCAAGATTCAAATTAAGAAAAAGAAGCGTGATGCTCTTTATTCTTATTCACATGAAATTTAATTTCCGAAGAGTTGGTAGACAGATTTGAATTGGTTACAAATGATCATCTTAATCATTGTTCATTGGGTTGGGTGAACCAAGGAGAAGTGATAGAAGACACCAAACAATGCAAAGTTAAGTTTGGGATAAATCAACATTTCATTGATGAGGTTGTTGTAGATGTTGTTCCTGTTGATGTGTGTGATGTGGTCTTTGGAAGCCTATCCCTGTATGTTATGGATGCAATATCCATGGGGAGAGCTAACAGATACCATTTGGTCAAAGATGGGGAAAACTCCATTGATTATGCATATGAAATTAAATCAACAAAATATCCCCGTAGGTGCCAATAGATACAAAAGGTTGATTAATGCTGGTGGGAAGTTTGTAGATGTTGTTCCTGTTGATGTGTGTGATGTGGTCTTTGGAAGCCTATCCCTGTATGTTATGGATGCAATATCCACGGGGAGAGCTAACAGATACCATTTGGTCAAAGATGGGGAAAACTGCATTGATAATGCATATGAAATTAAATCAACAAAATATCCCCCGTAGGTGCCAATAGATACAAAAGGTTGATTAATGCTGGTGGGAAGTTTGTTTTGCTTCTTTTTTGAGAAATTAGCAAAGATAATGATATAGTTGAATACAAGGCTTCTTCTAGCATTTCTATTAACAAAGAACAAAATTAAATGTAAGAGTTGTTGCAGCAATTTAGGAAGTTTTCCAAGAGCCCAAGGATATACCACCTAAATGAGTGGTTAAGCATAAGATCCAATTGGCATCAAACTGTCCTCTCCCCAACAATGGTCTCAGTCGACAATCACTGATGGAAACTAATGAGGTAAAAACAGCTTCACATTGTTATATCTAAAGTGTAATCCGGCCACACCCTTGTCCATGGGATTCTATTGTTGCTATTATACCTAAAAATGATAGTTCGTGGAGGATGCGTATTGATTATAGAATGTTCAATAAGATAATCATCAAGAACATGTGCTCTCTTAAATAGATTAATGATTTACCAAACCAACTTCAACATCTAAATACTTTGCAAAGTTGGATTTGAAATCCAAGTATCATCAAATAAGAATTGGGAGGATGTATGAAAAACAGTATTCAACGTAAGGGAAGGTTTTTATGAGAGGTGCGTACTCCTCTTTGGGTTGTGTAATGTTCCTACTACTATCATGAGTTTGATGAATGAGGTATTGAGGCCATTCATAGATTCTTGCATCGTTGTTTACATGGATGATATATTGGTTTTTAACAAAACTTATGATAAGCATCTAATGAATTTGAAACAAGTTTTGAAATTGTTGCTCAGTGAAAAGAAATGTGAATTTGCACAACTATTATCTATTTGCGACATGTGGTAAGAGATGGAGAGTTGAGAATTGATCTGGTAAAAGTGGAAGGCATCTTGCAGTGGCCAAGGCCTTCCAATGTGACCAAGACAAAAAGTTTTCTAGAGGCACTCCAATACTTGAGAAAGTTCATCAAATTATTTCTCGCAACACCTTTGCATTCTATGAACAAGTGGCAAATCAATTACTTGGGATAGAAATCACCAAAATGCAGGTATTGAATTGAAGTTAAAAAATAGCAATGTGTCGGTTTTGGCACCACCTTATTTGTAGTTATCATTTTAGTTGGAAACAGATGTCGGTGATTATAGTATGGGGGCTGCTGTATTGACAAGAGGTAACCCCATTTATCATCATCCAAAGCTTTTTCATAAGGCAACTTCAATTATTGCACATATAATGAGGAATTGTATGCACATGTCCAAGCTGTTAAGAAATGGACTTACTACCTACAAGAAAAGAAACAATTATCTGCACGGATCACAAACCACTCCAATATTTGTGGGCATAATCAAAATTACTGCAAGAAAGAGACTACAACTGGACAGGTTTCCTTCAATAATTTTGTTTGCTTATCCCAAAAAAAAAGAGGTGTGGCTGACAAGGTGGTAAATATATCATCTAAGATTCTAAACCACCTTTGATTTCGGCTTTGGGCACTATAACTCAGCTTGAACCATTTGTTCATGAGGCATATGGTCAACGATATGAGCATGATACAGATTCTGGGAAGGTATATCAGCATTTAAGGGGTAAAAATGTCAATTTTGAGCCTAAAAGAGTACTACTATCTAGTACAAGGTTTGCTATACAAGTTAGCTAAGGTTTGAGTTCCAAGAGGTAGAAGAGTTTAGCTAATGATGGAAGCTCATGGTTCAAAATTTGTTTGTTATTTCAGTGTAACAAAGATTTCGGCACATTTGCAAAGGTATGTGCTTTGGGCAAAAATAATTCAAAATTTGTTTGTCACTTTGGTGTGACCCAGACTTTGGCACATTTGTAAAGGTATGTGTTTTGACCAAAAATGCAAGATGATGTTGCAAAGTTCATAAGGGAATGTGTAATGTGTAGTACAAGCAAATCTACCAGTTCCTTCTAAGCCATGGGAAAGTATCTCCATGAATTTTGTAGGAGCTTTACATTTGTCAAACAAAGGCCATAATTACTTCTTTATTGTAGACCAATCTAGTAAGATGTGTATTCCCATTCCATGAAAGAAGACTCTTAAGAGATACAATGCAACTGATTTATTTTTCAATAATATTTGGGTTTATTTTGATTTGTCTGATTATATCAATTCAGATAAGGATTCAAGATTTTTGGGCAAGTTTTAGATCACATTCTGGGAAGAATGGATAGAAGGTTGAAGAGATCAACAGTTTTGCATCCTCAATAAATCATTGGTGCAGCTCTTGAGGGGGTATAATAGGAAGCATCATAAGACTTGGGATGAATAGTTGGCATACATTCAGGATTGATACAATAGGACAGTTGATTCTTCTACTAATAGATCTCCTTTTGAGACATGTTTTGGATACTTGCCTCCTGGTCCATTTGATATTGTGATAGGACAGCCACAAAGGAACCAAGCAATGGATTCTTAAATCCACAAAGATAAAAACTTATTGACAAGATAAGGAAGAAAACGAAAAAAATTGTAGTAATGTCTATGAATGACCGAAAGTAGGTCAATGGGAAGCAAGAGTACATCCAATTGCAATAGAAACTGCTAGGGTAAAATAACATTCAAAATAAAATAACATTCATCATTTCTTCTAACTTTCAAGCACCTACAGCAGATATAGGGTCATCTCAATATGAACTGGCATGGGGACCATTCCCTATGATAAAATTTACATATAATTATGCATTTATTGAAGGATAAGAAAATAAGAGACATTCTAAGTCTTTACAAAGTATTTAAGAACTTCAGAGTAAAAGAAGTAACGCTTTTCCTTCAACCATCATGATACATTACCTGAAGGCCAATCAAGACATCAAGAAATAACAGAATCTTTTTCCTTTCTTATGATATGGTGCCATCACAGAAAATGAGGTAAGCAAAACACGGCAAAATTCCATTTAAAACTTTTCAACATAGTGCCATTAAGGTTCCATCCAATTGAGAAGTACCATACTCACGTCATACCATAAGCAATCATACACAACTAATAGAACAAGAGTAACTGTTACCATATTTTTCATGCAAGAACGAACAAAGCTATTTTTAGCGTTTTGGCTATTTTTAGCGTTCGCTAAAAATAGCGAATGTCCAAAAATAGAGTGCAAAAAGCATGCACAGCAGCTAAATATAGGGAAAGTTAGCGCCAAAATAAGGAGTGTGTTTTTAAAAGCAGCTCTAAAAATAGCAAAAGCATGCCAAAGTTAGCATACAAATGTAGTTGGATTATGGCGCTAGAAATAGAAGAAAAGCAGCTGCTAAAAATAAAGGGGATGCCATATTAGAAGTTTAAGTGCTTGTTACAATGATTGCATGCTGCATACTTAGGAATTGGCGACAAGGGGGAGAGGTTTGAGG
This sequence comes from Taxus wallichiana var. yunnanensis, assembly GCA_018340775.1. Lineage (NCBI taxonomy): Eukaryota > Viridiplantae > Streptophyta > Pinopsida > Cupressales > Taxaceae > Taxus > Taxus wallichiana. Next base: position 520,008,276 of record CM031236.1, on the reverse strand, counting down.
TGAAAATTGATAAAGTTGATGGCAGCAGACCCTAAAGTCCACACAGCAGCCTAAAAGGGGCGGTTTTGATTTTTCTTACACTCTTGCATGCAGCAGTTAGAGTTTGACGCAGCAGCCTTAAAAGGATCATTTTTATTTATTCCAAGACACTTGCATGCTTGTCAGGGCCAAAAGAGGGTTAAAAAAAATATATTATTTTATTATTGCATGCAGCAGGGGTCTGAAATAATGGTAGCAGTCATTAAAGACTGATTTTTATCCTGGAAATCACACACACACACTTCTCCAACTGTTCTACTATTGTAGTCCTAGCTTGTACTTGCATCTTTGAATAACAAAACTCCATTTTTGCCTTCTCATATCGCTGGTTTTCTGAGTATTCATCGTGTTTATCAGGGTATTGTATTGCTTTGTTGTGGAATTTCTTCCCTATACTATTGTCCCTTACCTAAACCTTTGAATTAATTTTGTAGATTAGCCTAGAGTTGTGCAGGTGTGTGGATCTCTATATTTTCTGTATGCAGTAGTACGTGTGTGTGTCAAATCATTGGTGTATCACCTCAATTTTATATTTCCCGCATTCCTTCTCCCTTTTCCTTGTCAATTTTATTAGTTTTAAGTGATTCACAGGGGAACCAGCCCACTCTAGAGGTTTATCTCAATCATAGGTTACCCACAACCTTGAGGTGTTCCAATTTTGTCAACAAGAGAGAGAATACACACCATTCTCTATCAAGGTGCACTTCTGGATGACAACAAGTTTCTAGCACACCTAGTGGGACAGTACAAAATTTGCTAAAGAAGTTGATGTTGTTCTTAGCAAATATCAATGTTTCAGACACAAATATTCAGCATCTGGCAACTCCATTGGATCAAGGATTCCATTTTCTCAATCAGCAGACCATTTCCTCCATCTTTTCATATTTTTATGAGGTCTTGCAATCATGACTTCAATTCCTCATTGGAATTCCCAGTTTCAAGAGAATTATTATTCTTCTCCACCTCCTTTTCCTCAAAATATTCCTCTAGATCAGTACTATAAGCCCTATCATAATGAATATGCCCATGATCCAAATACTTTGTATGATTATCCTAATCATGGTGTTTTTAGAGCAGCGGTATATGCAGATTATGGAAGTAATTCCATACCTAATGATGATTTGCAGATGTAGATACTACACTTGGAGTTGAAGATGGTACGAGATGAGAGCAACAAGCACTATCAAAGCAATAAAGCTTGGATTCAAGGTACCCTACCCATGGCTCGGTCCTATGTCATACCGGTATAGCCCTCAAGAGAAGATAGACTTTTTGTCGAGTTGATACCAAAAATATCAAAGTGGTATGGACAATTGGAAGCTTACCAATCTAGTGTTGAGAAACCCTGTCAATGGGGTAATTCTTCACTATCATCATGCAGCCCTCCTATTTCTACTTTCCAACCACTTCAACTGGAGCCCATGTCCCAAATTCCTAGCTTTCTTAAAGTTTCCCTCCACAAGATCTTACACCTCTCCAATCATCTCAACCATTGCAAACTCGGTTAGCAAATCCATTGTTAACCCAACCCACCCCTTCCCTCATATTCCCAAGTCCATTATGGAATGGAACAAATCTAACAAAATGGAGCTTACAATTTGAGGACATACTGAGATCTCACAGTTGGTTAAGCCTACCATAGAGGAGTGCATGAAAGTGGTTGACGTTACAGAGCAGCAGGAGGAATATGACCAATATGCAAAGGTTAGACAAAGTTTTTTTCTCAAATCTCTTGAGATACAACGTAAAGATAATGTTTCGAAGGAGCATGTGAGTGTTTCTAAGGATCAGATCAGCAATCTTGAGCCTATATCAATATCAGATCAGCGTGCAAACCGCAATAAAGAGGATGAGTTTTCATCAGACTTAGAGGATTCTGATGATGAAGAAGAGCCAAAAGAAATTGTAAGTAGTACACCTCTATCATCTATCTTCTTCCATGAAGAGTCTCTTGTTATTAAATCTTCCTTTGAGCTTGAAAAGGAATCAAATATGAAGTTGTTTGCAAAAGATGAGGTAGCAAATGTTGTAGATCAGTCTACAAGCATTCAATATGAGTAGGAAAGGGCCTCAAGTATTCTAAATGATGATATTACACACAAAGAAGAGGGGTAGATCAAAAAATCAGTTTATCAATTATGAGAAGACCATGTCCAATCAGGTATTTGGCTAATTTAGAGCCACAAACAGAGTTGCCATCAGTTGTGTCATTTGAGCATAAGAAAGAGCTTCAAGTTGTCAAAAATCAGCCTCAACATCTACAAAGACAGAATTCAAATTTTACAGAGGTGTTCATTCTTTGTTTGGCTGATATTTTGAGCAAATCAATAGTGCATGCCATGTTTGCACTCATACCATGCGATCTAGTTGCAAAATTGATCTCATGCCCCACTTTCTAAGGAAAGGGAGTTATTTCTCTCAACCAGTCTATGGTTTTGTTTAGCTTTCCTTTTCTATCTAGTTAGAGTAGGATAGTTTAGGATTTCAAATTCAATAAGTGCTTGCATGCACATTGTTTTTCCAATTTTCTTAGTTAGTTTTCTTTCCAAGAAGTGCTTGCATGCACATGTTTTTCTTTTGTTGAAGAAGGTAATTCAATTCTTTTGTTCAAAGGATGCAAGTTATTGACAGGGTATGTGACTCCATAGCCCAATGGATGCAAAAGGCTATTAATCTCTTGTTTAGCACGCAAACAATCTCATGATGTCGCCAAAATGTTACCATATTTTTCATGCAAGAACGAACAAAGCTATTTTTAGCATTCGCTAAAAATAACGTGTGCTAAAAATGGAAATTGGATGAGTGGAGAAGAGTGGCTATTTTTAGCGTTCGCTAAAAATAGCGAGTGTCCAAAAATAGAGTGTAAAAACACATGCACAACAGCTAAATATAGGTAAAGTTAGTGCCAAAATAAGGAGTAGTGTGTTTGTAAAAGCAGCTCTAAAATAGCAAAAGCATGCCAAAGTTGTCATGCAAAGGTAGTTGGATTATGGCGCTAGAAATAGAAGAAAGGCAGCTGCTAAAAATAAACGGGACGCCATATTAGAAGTTTAAGCGCTTGTTACAATGATTGCATGCTGCATACTTGGGAATTGGCGCCAAGGGGAAGAGGTTTGAGGTGAAAATTTATAAAGTTGATGGCAGCAGACCCTAAAGTCCACGCAGCAACCTAAAAGGGGCAGTTTTGATTTTTCTTACACTCTTGCATGCAGCAGTTAGAGTTTGACGCTTAGCAACCTAAAAAAGGATCATTTTTATTTATTCCAAGACACTTGCATGCTTGTCAGGGCCAAAAGAGGGTAAAAAATATATTATTTTATTATTGCATGCAGCAGGGGTCTGAAATAAATGGTAGCAGTCATTAAAGACTGATTTTTATCTGAAGAAATCACACATACACACTTCTCCAGCTGTTCTACTATTGCAGTCCTCGCTTGTACTTACATCTCTAAATAGAAAAGCTCCATTTTTGCCTTCTCATATTGCTAGTTTTCTAAGTATTCATCATGTTTATCGGGGTATTGTATTGCTTTGTTGTGAAATTTCTTCCCTATCTTGTTGTCCCTTACCTAAACCTTTGAATTAATTTTGCTAATTAGCCTAGAGTTGTGCGCGGGGTGTGGATCTCTATATTTTGTATGCAATAGTACATGTGTGTGTCAAATTATTGGTGTATCACCTCAATTTTATATTTACCACATTCCTTCTCCCTTTTCCTTGTCAATTTTATTAGTTTTAGGTGATTCACAAGGGAACCAGCCCACTCACGGAGGTTCACCTCAATCATAGCTTACCCACAACCTTGAGGTGTTCCAATTTTGTCAACAGTGAGAGAGAGTACACACCATTCTCTATCGGGGTGCACATACGGGTGACAACGGTAACACATATTCGGTGAATTGCTTAATGAGGTGTATTGACTTGTATCAAAGTATTCACGCATAAACATGTACACGATAATGTATATACCCAAATACCCTTTTTATAAATATCACAAAAGAAACTATTGCATTCTCACCCATTATTTTGCCCAAGTTCATGACCAACTCTAGTCTCACCAAACACAGACACGTAATAGGAAAAAGGGGTGAGAACCCATATTCCATAAACCATTTTGAAATTAAAATTGAACAAATGCATCATTATCAGCAAGCTTTATCAAGGGTAAAGAACTCCATGTCTGTATTAACAGCAAAGAAGGTTGTGCCTAAAGATGAGCTCTGGGTTCCTTCACCTTATTTCTATACCCGTAATGGATTTTGATATCTTTCCACAACTTCCCAATACAAATGCATGCAGCAAGAAATAAACAATGCCACCATTAGCGGCTTAACCAACTCGAATTTTGCCGCTATGCATGTATGCACTACCAACCATGCAATTTCCAATCCTCCATTAAGTCCGCCACCACGAGCTCGGGTTTCAACTAACCCTCTCTACCCAAAGCACCCAAAATGATTATGCCGGAAGTCAATGTGATTAATTAAACGGATTTCAAAACTTCATAAATCCCTTTCCATATTTCGGTCAGTTTCATGGCCCTCTCTTCTATACTAGAGGCGTTCAATCCCAAATAACATAATCATTCCAAAAACCAAGTCAAACACCTATACGGCCTTTTCAATGATAATGGTAAATAGTTCCTATAATTCGAGTAAAAACACCCTTTTAAACATTATAATAAAAATGGGTCAAACATCTAATTTTCCAATCATAAACAAAACAATCTTCATTTTCCATATTCCATCAAAACAATCATTTTCCATCACACAACTCATGAGGGATGGAGTCCAATGAAGATCTTGACATGTATTATAGTTTATAATTGCCCATTAACACATAAGACCAATGTCAAACAACTTAATCAAGAGAACCCATTAATAACATTATAAAACTAACCATTCAATCAAAAGCTTCACTTGGTGATACTATGACAGCGTCATTGTTAATTCAAGGTCAAAGGCCACTCATTGTCTTTTAAACAATAGAGATTATCGTACCCTATATACACTATAACCCAAAACACAGAGACATTTACATGCCTTCGTGCAAAATCGATAGTGTTTGGTTACAACAGTGCTAATTGTTGTGTTGCCCATTTATCGTTATAGGTGAACTAAACAATAATAATAATAATAACGGAATGCACACTATAGCAAATTAAAATATTACCTTATTAAAAGCTCGGGAGGTCTAACTATCAATATTAGAAGTACAAGATATATATATAGATATCATACATGTGATGATAATATAAGAGAAAAGGTTAATGACAAAACCATTTATCCTTCCGCACAATAATTCCTTGAGGTCATAGAAAATTCTTCTTAGCACGTACCTAATAAAAGGTAAGATAAATGTTACCAATCCATGGTCAGCATCATCCACGAGAATCAATCATACACATATATCTCAGTATATTGCTCGTGAGCATAATGCCACGATAAATAAGGTTCCAATGATGTAATAGACGATCTTTGGAGCGAGTTAGGACTCTTGGCAATTAATCAACTTTATTAAGCAAAGCTTACTTCAACCTTTAATTGATTATTTGTTCGATATCACATTTATTAATCTAATCAAGCCTATTGACGACTTGCATAGACGTCAAATTTGGGGATCCCAAAATGGAATGTGACACCAACCCATGTGATTAAGGTACCGATAGCCATGTGGGAGGAGCAAGAACCCCTAAAGAGCATTGGCGAGATGAAATTCAAAACTTGATTGGATGGTATTCTAATTGTGCTTGGGACATGGGAATCATTTGTGCCATCGCCTATCACTATGGAAGGGCCAATGCAAGATTTGATAATGTTCATCGAGAAGTGTCCAAGGTTGAGGGGGCTAGTCTAGGTAAACTTTGGAGGAAGTAAAGCATTCCCCATAGAATCCCTCCTAACATCCAAGGCCGAAGAAAGTCCCATACCAATAAAGGAACTCGTAATGAGTGCATATCCCTACTGATGCGAGAAGCGGTCAAGATGATACGCAATGTTGTTAAGCGAATCCATGATGTTGAGAAGCAGCAATCCCCATCGTCGAGAGATAGTATATTGAGTAGTATGTGTTGTTGTGCAAAGATGAGTGTCACCTCACTAACCAACAATTGTGATAGACAACAATATCGAAAGGGCGCTTGATGTCACCAACATACGTGATAGAGTGAAAGAAAGAAGTGACAACCTCCCAAAGAAAAAGAATCAAACATATTTGGTCCAAGTACCAAAATAAAGTGGAAAGAGAATCAACCAAGACTCTATAAAAACATCGGTATCTCCCGAGATCTCACATGATAAATGGGACATCGAAAATGAAGTGATCCTCGGTCTTGACCTCCTGGAGAGGAGCAAAGACAATAGATCTAGTCTCAGCGTGGAATATGATGATTGGACTCAACCCGCATGACTTGTGTGAGTAAACCCTCAATTGACCGAGTGAAAACATCAAACCGTGAGACTTATGAAGTTGGGGATAGTCAAAATGATAAATGGCACCATCCACCACCTATAAGAAATGCTCGCGTAAAAGGGAAGCTTAGGGCTGAACAGGTTGAGAAGGATAGGTCCAAGCGATATGGATGTATTCCCTATAGATATCCTCTCCGACAACTCTATTGATAGCCTCCTTTAAGAGAAGAAGCTAATGAGAGGCATCTAAGGACTACATGAAAGGAGGTAATATATCGGGAGTATCAAATACACATCCAAGTGTAAGAGAGGTTAAAGGAGTCTCAAGTTGAGTACAAAGCAAGGCATGATCAACAAAGAGTTGAACACAAGTTCCAAGTTTGGGAAAAGAATTGGTTGTATTTGAGCAAAGAAAGACTCAAGGTGAAGCAAAAAGATAAAAACACTTGGAAAGCCTCCATTTGAGATTCGTTGGGCACTAATGCATTTAAATTACACAAGTCTCTATACGGTGAGTTATATTCGTTTATGAATGTAGGAAAATTGTGTATCTTTAAGCCTTCTATGATAGATGATGAAGGTCTTTTGTTACCTCCCATTGAAGATCTTGCACTTAATGCTCAAGAAAAGTTGGAAATTATGTTGTTTTGCATAAGAAGGTGAAGACATCAAGGAGAAGAGAGCAAAAAAGTTGGCAACTGAAATTCAAAAGACAATTACCAAGCAAATACAAGCGGTATTTTAAGTAAAAAGTGGGGGAATTGTTCCCTCATATTTTGAGTCCTTGAGCTTTTGGGGACCAAACCTCCTAATTGAGGAAGTGTGATCCAAAGTGGTTCATGGAAAGTTAGTAACTTCAGCTAACTAAACCAATAATTGTATTCAATAATCAAAGTGATTATATATGTAACTTGACAACACTCTTGTTACTCCTAATATGACATGTTCTTATTACTACTAATATAACATGTTTCAGCAAGAACAAAGTCTGTAGGATGGTAGAAGGACCTATAGAGATCACACATTGGTACTATGGTGATCCAAAAACCTTGGGGTCATATACGACCAAAGACAATTCTTAAAAAAGAAAAGAATCAAAGTACAATTTGCACATTGACAAAACCGCCAAATTCGGCAAGGTTGCAATTGTGTTAATATCATGGCCGTTACACTTGTGGCAAGGTGGTTTCATGAGTATCATGGCAGTTTCACTGCTGTCATGTTGGTTTCAACTTGATGTCTTTGGTAGCTGTGCCCAATTCAAACAAAAAAGAAGAGTAACAAAAAGAAACAGTATCTCTTTATGTTCTTCGACATTTGAGCTATTTGTTCAGTTCATTTTGCCGCATTTGGTATATAAAGGTAAAGGCAATTTTTTAGGTCACTGCCAAGTGAGACACCAATTTGGTGTATGTACACCCTCTAAGGGTTATGTTACATTGTTATCAGTTGAGTGTTTTGAGAGTTGTAGCATATAACTGTTGTAGGAGAGTGCGCAAACCAAGTTGTAGAGCATGCCAAGCTGTAAGAGAACTATTAATATGTTGTAGGTGTTCTTGGAGACCTCAAGAAGGCAAAATCACTTGTAATAGCACAAGCAATAATGGCCAGAGAAGGCATAAACCTTACTCTTCTAGAGCTTTCCCACATTGGGTTTCTTCAAGATAATCCCTTGTGTTATGAGATATGTTTTTCTGTGTGTTTCAGTTATATGTTTGGTTCTTTCCTTTCATGCAACTATCTACATTAATTGCAGCACTTAAGAAACTCGTTTCTAAGCACATTTTTTGTTTTCTTAACCAAAAACTAAAGGGACAGCAAACAGAAAACAACTAAGCTATTTTCATTTGAGATAAGATCCGTGTTAATGAATTAACTATGGAATAGCTATGCTAATTACGAATGACAGACAACACATAAAAGTTTATTTTCCAATTATCATAATAGGGTGACAACCATTTTACCAAGGGCCTGCCAATCCTATTTTGACCTGCCCCTTTACCAAGGGGAAGAGAGCCAAAAAACTATTATATACAAAACACAAAGAATAATGTGATTTTTAATGGGAGTTTAAATACGTTATATAGAACCAAATGACAAAAATTAAAGCTAGCAATTTGCTGCTGAGGTTTTGGTGAAGGAAGATCGTAATCTTTTTAACAAGAAAAAGAACAAATTTCCAAGTTTTATTGGGTTGAATCTTATTTACCATGGTGGTATATCCTCAATTGCATGTTTACAAACAATTTAACTTGGAACAAACTTGAACAAAAATCTTGAGAGAATTAGAAGAGACTTTTATATTATAGAAGGCAAAATTAAAGAAAATGACATTGAAATATCTCACTTTTTCTTACCACAACCAATATCTTCTTGATCAAGATAAAAGTCAAAAGTCTTAAGACAAAAAAAGAGTCTGCAAAAACAAGGATTCATTTTTGTTGATAACAAAAACCTCTATTGGCAGTGTTAATGTTTTGTTAAATAAAAACTAAAATCGATTAACCTCCATCAACTATTTAAATGCAAAATGATATTCAAGCCTCTTTTTAAAAAGAAATACAAACTAAAGAGAAGTTATTAAATGTCAATACTCTTCAGCCTACAATAAGCAATCACCTTATTGAAATTCAAAATGTCGACCAACGGGAATCAAAGAAACATAACATTAAGCCTTATTGGACCATTACCATAGAAAAATTCGAACTTTGACAAGATAGTTTTAGAAGCATTGGCAATCACGAAAATAATAAGGAAAATACACCAACAACTAAGAATACAAGAGAGTTATCCTGCCATATCTTTTATATTTACTCTTCATTACTGCGAACTTAATAGATGTACAAAGATGAGATCATGTGCTGGTTGGATAAATCCTAATAAATGCGAAAAGCAAAAGCAAAAACACTTAAAGCTGTAAATTAATTTAAAAATCATCACAAGAGTGAATATCATCATGTATTGTCATGTGTATTGATGCTTTTGACGCAGGTGTCTTCCTCTTAACAAGCCTCCCACTAATGATTTTTTGAGAGCTTTTCAAATATATAGATGGATTTGCAAGATTTGGCCTCTATCTCCTGCAACTAGGGTTTTCTAAGAACTCTAATTTTTCTCTTACAAACTAGGAAGAGTTATCCTTCAAACCATAAGGCCACCTCTAATGTATCTATCATTGGTTGGAACAAATCCTTTTAAAAAAACTTGAAAGTTCAAATTTTGCAATTTTCGTCCAAACCCTAGATGAAAAAACCTTGTTGAACTTTCTACCTTCACGATCTGCACCTACACCATACAAAACCTTGGGAAACTACCCCTTGGCACTCATAACATGGCAGAAAAAGTTCCCTTTTATCCTCAATGTTTACTTGATACCTTCCAAGGCTATTGTGATTAGATGCAATAGATAATCTACCCAATTGGCACTCAATCACATTCACTTCATAAGCATACATATCGACATGTACCAATGAGGAGAGAGAGAGAGAGAGAGAGAGAGATGCACACAAGACATTGATGGAATACACAACGTACCAACTATCACGTTAGCACTTGAATAGTGAATGATATATGGGGAATATCCAAATCTATTTATATGCATAAGGTTTCCCTAACTTTGGATAGTTCTTTCATGTCGACCTCTATAATAGAAAGGAAAACTTACGTAAATATAAATCATGTGGTAGAGTCGAAATTATTGATCCACGTGTGTTACAACTTACCAAAGTAACCGTATTCCGCAAATTTGATATAAAAATTCAAAATTCACCGGATACCAAATATGACTAAAAAAATTGTTGAAATTTGTTTAAATTCATTTCAATTAGTTGAAATTCATTACAATCTGTTGAAATTCATTAGAAATCATTGAACTTCATTCTTTCTTTTTGAATATTTAATCTATACAAGCATAATACTTCTTGAGGTCGAATTTAATCACGAATTTTGTGGCTGATTTTTGCAGTAACGAAGTTTTTATGAATTATATCCTCCACGAATTTGAATGCGGCAACTTAGCAACATACATGTAATTGAGTCTGCTATGATACAACCCAAGAAATGCTACAATTTAGTGCCTCATGGGAATAATAAAACCAATATATCGTGTCTTCCTCAACCGGTGATAAAGGAACCCGCCAAGGTGAGATTACATAATGTGCAAGTATGCCTGAAAAAATATAAAGTCAAGAAGACAAAATGTTCATCACTTCTTTATACAAAGTTTTTCAAGCAAGACAATTCAATTACTGCGTATATGAGGCTTCATCAAATACCTTACAATAAATACATAGAATGGAGGTCCCAATTGTCCAACTACAAAAATCCCAAGGTCTTCTAGACATACAAACAGACCTACTGATGTACCATCTACAATACTAAATTATTTTTATCACATAAGTTGTCTTTAACGTTCAATGTTGCAAACACACAAAGGCATCTATGGTTGTGAATTGGGGTTGTGGCTGACATATAAACAACATTAATTGTTAGAAATGTCCACTTCCTTGGACCACTATTATTTGTAAAGCTTGGGATGTTCTACAAAGAAAGTCAGACATTTTTATGGAAACACAAAGAGGATGTTACCATTGAAAATGCTTGTCCGTTGATGAGATTGCCAAGCTAATAAAAACCTGAATTACCACATGCACCATTTGACAGATTTTGAAAACCAAATATTCATCATATGGTTTAACATGTGTTTATTGATGCTACCACTATACATGATGACAATGTCTCTCCTAAAGAAATTCATTTTGCTGATGAGAACCAATCAAATATCACCACAATCTCTCAATAGGGGAAAGGCAGAAAAAAAAATCAAAAAGATGAATCTCATCAGGTAACTCCTATGGAAAACTGAATCAAATTCAACTTGGTCAGCACCTCCCGAAGTAATCCAAGCTCGACGAATGTGAGAAGCCTTTTATAAGGCTTTCGTGGTAATCTCTTGTTGGATTACACTACAGACATTGGGATGAAAGCGAAAAATACAGTTGAAGCCATGGCATTAGTTAAAGGTTTAAGACAAGTGTTGTCACCTAACATCTCTCAATTAGATGTCCAAGGAGATTCTCAAGTAATCATAAACATCGTGTCCAAAAATACCTGCAGCCATTAGAATCTCAAATCCATCCATGAGAAAACCTTTGGCACCTCATTTCTCCGAAGGTCACTTGTGTTTAAAGATGCAAATATGGCAACGAACTATCTAGAAAACATCGAGGTTGTTAGTGACATCTTGATAATCCCCTTCAATCTTTCTTAGCCTTGAAGAAATCATTGCATGAGAGGGTGGTTCCTTAGCCACTACAGCTACTCTATTGCCATAACTTTGAAGTGACACCTTCTACGTGGGAGGTTGTCACTTCTCCTCCTTTGTTTCTCATGCCAACAACTTTGATTACCGCAACAATTTGGCCTCAAAACATATTCTTTATTTTGTTTTCTTTCTTTGCTTGTATTATGTGTTCCCCTAACTTTTCTATGTGCATTTCAATGGCAAATAACATAAGTTGGGTAGTTACTACATAAGAGCTCAAACAAGTCTTTAACTTGATCGATGCAAAAGCTTGTGTTTCTTGCACCATGTTCTCTAACACTATGGAATGAGTACCCATCAATCTACAAAGGAGTTGCAAGATACTCTTCGCCTTCACCTCTTTACAAGGGTGAAGCAAAAGGATTTGAACACACATTTTAACAAGATAGTTTAACACACATTTTCTTAAAGGATTTAAACTTTGGAGTCGATGTTTTGGGTGAAGCAAAAGAGCACACCCTAAGGGCACAATTGCTCTTAAAGGCGCTTCGTAGAGAAGAAAGGAGGAAAGTGGATTTTGAGCTTAATAATTTCATAAAAGATATTATACCCTTATCATATAGCGTAGAATCTAGATGGCCTCCATAACATAAGTAGGGTGTATAGTGGAGGTACGATTAGTAGAGGATCATATGGGGTATTATGTTCTAACTTCTTATTGTAAAGTTGTGGAGATTGCCCCCTCGAAGTGGCTTGGTCATATGCTTTTCTATTTCCATCACAAAAAAATATAAAAAAGGTTAATTTTTTTAAAAATGGATATTGCCCCCTTGAAGTGGCTTGGTAATATGCTTCTCTTCTTTCCATCGTATTGTCTATTATTTATAATGATATAGTAAGTTCATTACAAGTGGTATCAAAGCTATGATTGGGTAAAAATATTGGCTGAAACCTAATTTTAAAGATTCGCCAATATCTTGCTTTCTTTGAAATGTTTTTAGGATTTTTGATAATTTATTCAAAATGGACACTGTTAAATTTCAAAAAAATCTTTGTTTTGATCAAATCATTGTAGTATTAGGGTTTCTAATACTATAGGGTGCACCTTTTTGTGTAATGTCCCCTCTTTCCAAATGAGTGGGATGAAGACCTTTGGCCCTTTTTGTCTACCCAACTGCCAAAGGAGGTATCTAGGGTGACTAAGTTTTTATTATTTTATTATATTGTGCAAATATTTTTAAAATAACATTATAAGTTGCACATATAATCTAAGTTGCACGCATTCAATGAACTTGAAGGAAAAAATTCGAAATTCGCGAATTTTAACAAAGGTTGAAAATCATTGATTTAATTCGCGTTTTTTTCCCTTTTTGGCAATTTTTTCCGTTTTTGATTTTTTTTCCTTTTTGGCAATTTTTTCCGCTTTTTTATTTTTGGTGAAAAAATCGCAAGTGAGAGAAAAAAATTTGCCATTTTGGAAAGGGTCCGAGAAGATGTAGCAACAAAAACTTGCATGTGCCATAACTTTCATTCTCAGTAGCTCCGTTTGGTGTCGTTTTCTCTAAAAGTGCATATTTTCTCGAGTTCTACACATTGATGGCAATATTTTTCTTATTATCATAAAATTCATTTTTGCATCTTTTTGGACCAAGCAATCTTCTTGCAATCTTCTCGAAAGAATCATGAGCTTTGATTGCTGCAGAAGGCAGTTAGTAATTAAAAATCTTTGGATGGCTTTCCAAAACTCAAAGCAAGTATTCTCCGTGCTCGGACTAATCGTCCCACTTGCGGACTTGGTCGCAACCTACAAGCACATGTTTTTGAAGTTTTTGCTTTCAATCACATTATTGTAATAGCTACTTATGAAATCAATGAAATGTGATATTATCTCTCTTTTGAAATGTGAATTTGTCTTTTGTTTTTATATATGTAATAAAAATGTATATTTCTCATAGTCGAATTTAATCACGAATTTAATCGCTGATTTTTACCAAAGAAAATTTTTCACAAATTTAATCATCGGCAAATTCGAACACGAATTCGAATGCGTGCAACTTAGCATATAATAAATAATAAAGCTTATTAATAAAATAAAAATGTCAATGTCAAAATACAATTAAATTTAATTGTATTATGGGGAAAAATGCGACTTGCTCTTGGGAGTCATAAATAGGGAAATGTGCCATATGGCCCATAGGGAAAAATGCGACCAGCCTAGGGGAAAGAAAGAATATTATTGGCTGAGTTTAGAGGTGCTTTTTGGGCTGTTTTCCCTTTATATGAGCAAGTCGACTTGCTTAGGCATATCCAGAATTTTATTATCAGATTTTTCATTGTTAAGAGCTCCCACTTTTATCAAAAATTCCAAGGACGAAAACCCTTGTGGATTTCATCTCTTGCAGACGAAAACCCCAAGGGATTGAGAGGGGATTTCATTCAGAAATTTCCAGCGTTCATAATCAGATTTCCAGGTCAATTTCAGCAGTGTTTTGTGGAGGTATTTTCAGTGGTTTATGGCAGCAGTTGGGTCGACTTATTGTGGACTGTTTTGGCATCATTTCTAGAGGTATTTCCTTCAAAAATAATTGTCAAATATTCTCCATATTATTATAAACCAAATCGCTGCAATTTTATATTTTTCTTAAGTGATATTTAGAGGGTTTCAGGCAGATTAATAATCAGATTTCAGATCTGATTTCTGGGTTGTTTTGGCTGCAATAAATTCTGATTTTTGCATGATTTGGCTTCTAAAAATACTAGTAATCATTTGGGATTGACAAAGTATAATTTTTGAGTGATATTTGCATTGAGATCTATCTCAAACCCTAGTCGCAATTCTTCAAATAAATTCAGATCTGCATTAGTGTGATTGCCATAACATTCATAAATCAGCCTTTGGTGTTTTTAATTGATCTAAAATTTGTTGGAGAGCAAAGAGACCCATTTGGGGATCTTTCATTTTGGAATTATTATGATTTCTTTAGATTGTTGGAAACCTCACAAAAAATAGATGGAGGTTTGTTCTCTGTAATTTTGGATTTGAGGTCAACCTCATTCCAAATCGTCCAATCAAATTTTGGTCACATGTGAAAATCAAATTCTACATGGTAGGTCCGCAAACTAGGGGACGAGGCGAAGTTGATCACTCTAAGCAAAAGATTCCAATCTAGAAAGAGTTACTTGAGTTTAATACGGAAGGAAGACTCATCTTGGAACTAGTCTCAATTCAAGCGGATACGTAAGAGGGTGATCGTTTGAGTATCTTATCGAAAACCTGCCGAGAGAGGATGCAACATGGGAGGATGAAGATTTCATATACAAAACATCCATGAGATAATCAACATTGAGGACTATACTTGTTTGAACGGGGGAAGAATGTTATGCCCTTATCCTATAGTGTGTATTTGGATATACGCAGCTGACTTATGACTAGCATAACCTTTAATTAAGTTGTATAATCATTTTTAGTGCTACATATTGGTATTAGGGTCAGCCTAGATAGTCTCCTTAGCAAAAGAAGGGTATGTATATGAGGTAGGGTTAGTAATAGATGTTTGTATTGAGTATATTATTCTTATTGTAAGGTTGTGGCGGCTGCCCCTCAAAGTGGCTTGGTCATATGCTTCTCTTATTTGCATCATATTGTGTTCTATTGTTGTGATTCTACTTTAGTGATATAGTAAGATCATTACAAAAGGCCATAAGTATCTTTCATCCCCACTTGTCTATCCTCTGGAGCTGCTTGGGAAGGATCCGGTTGCACAACCTATGAACAATTAACCCATTTGCAAAGCTCTCACACGAAAAGATGGCCACCCACAACTCAAAGCTCTAAGGTGCGGAGCACCACTGAAACAATCTATTGAATGATGAATTAGCTCTAGTTGGAGGCCGCCTGTTTGCCAACCCACATGCCCTCTACAAATTGTTGCTCGCGGTACTACACCTGCTCCACTGTGGATTCACTTATTTCCATGCTTGCAGCTGACAAGAGAGGAGAGTGTCCTGATCCATCTTGGCTTTGAACCCCGAACTATCTCCTAGTTGGTTTGGTATGTGGTATTAAACACTTTTTGTTTGTAGGTACAATGGAAATCCAACCACACTTGTTTATATCTTTGTAGCTTTCTTGTATAGGCGAATATTATGTAATTATCGGGGCTGATGCAGTATTCCTAGTAACAAAATTTCAGAAGTTGACTAAAGAATGTATAACTTTTGTCCTTGATGAGAATAAATGTGGGGCACTTTTGTCTAACTAGGTTTAGGACATGCATTATATGTACACGTTTTTGATATGTTAATGAAAGGAAGAGGGACCCATCAAGTGGCGTTCGAGTAGCAAACAAAAATCAAATATCAAATATAGATGTTGAAGAAGTCAAAATGAGGATAGTTGTACTCTACTCGACGAAGAAGAAGAGCTACAAATTACAAAAGATCGCATAGAGCCAACTAAGGATAAACAGTACCATATTGAAGTTGAATTTTCTCGGGTATATAACAATAGAAATCATCTTCAACATAATCAAGAATGTTTGGACAGATGTTTTTAGACACTTTGCGAGAATATTGCTTAGACATAGTTGTTTTATGAGTTTTGCCACAAAAATCGGAAGAATACGAGGAGAAAAGCTAATGTTACGCGGGGACGCGCACCGCCCATCCCCAAGTCGTCCCGGACATCCGAGACATCCCAAGGACGTGGGGACGGGGACGAGACATCCCCCCCACATCCCAGCGAATGCAAAAAATGAAGGGGACATCCCCTAAGTTCATGGGACGCACCCAGGACATCCCAGGTGTGTCGAGGGCGTCTCAAGGACGTGGGGACGGGGACAAGACATCCCCCCACATCCTGCGCAAATGCAAAAACGAAGGGGACGTCCCTCAAGTTCAGGCTATGCACCCGGGACGTCTCGGTGTCCCCTATGGCCCAACACTATTTTTCGTGATTTTTGCTCTTTTTTTACAATTAAAAAAAATGATTATTGAGCTGCCATTTTGGTTATGTACTTATGAGTTATGACATAATATTTAATAACATATGTAGTTGTACTCTTCTCATGCTAATTAATGAAGACTTGTTTTTCATTGTCATATTGATATTGTTGATGTATCATTGTATCTCTATCTAGTATGAAGTATCAATGTATCTCAGATTTTGATGTATCATTGTATCTCTATCCAGTATGAAGTATCAATGTATCTCGGATTCTCAATTCTAATTTCTATGTTAATGTCAATGACTCAATATGAAACATTGAAATATGAACATTGAATATTAAATATAGCATTTTGGGCCTTGGCTTATGTGATGAATAATTGGTTTAATCTTCAAACTTTCAGTTTTAAGTCTTAGTTTATTGAAGTATTCATGTTATATTTGTAATATATATAAATTTTATATTTATTTTTTTGCTGTCCCCTCACCATCCTCCACCGTCCCCAAAATTTGAAAAAAATTGCCGTCCCTACAAGCTGCCATCCCAAAGTCTTAGGTGACTATGAGAAAAACTAAATAAAATAGTGATCCTTAAACAAGCTGAAATCACACAGAATACAAAAACAAACATGTATGTTGATAATTATGCATGTTGATAATCCAGCCAGATCTGCACAAAATCCAGCCATAGCCGTATATTGTGTTACATTGCTACTTGTCTTTTCTTACATACAAAAATGATTTACAAATTACAACTTATGTATATTGCGGGAATTACACTTATTACATACTATTATACTTGCAGCCTAGGTCCTAATAGCCCTCCAACACGTTGTTTTTGAGTTTTACACAAAATTTGTCTTCATATGAAGATGGGATCAAAGACCAGATACAAATAGTGACACTTAAATAAAGACAGATATAAGGATGGATTTCAATAAGCTGAAGTGACAGACAACACAATAACAAACAAGACTGTCATTTCAGGCACTTCAAAGTTGGTAATTACTAATTAATTCAATTTAGCATTTCCTCCAGCAATGTGCATCATCTACCTAGCTTTAGCTTCTCTTCCATGTCAGCTCCAAAACAGCAATTTCTAAACCATTGTGAGAGAATTTGATTTGCTGATACAAGAAAAATTTGACCTTCCAATTCCACCCCGTCACAAAAAAACTTCCTTATTGTCAGATAGCAAAAATGGAAAAACAAACCTGTTTTCACATTAAATTAATAGCATCAATACATGAACAAAGGAGGAATAATTTACACACATAGTTACCGAAGTCTCGGGGATGGGGGTGGGGGTAGGGGATGGTGGAAAGGGGTTTCTGGGATGGAAAAAAATTCTCAAATTTTGGGGATTGGAGGGGATGCCTATTAAAATAATATATAAAAATTAATATTTGATATTTTAACTATTTTCAATAAAATTTAGGTATTTAAACTGTACTTTCAAGATTAAATTTTATGTCCTTGGTAAAAATAAAAGCTTTTTAAAAGTAAAAACATCAGAAAACTTTTGAAAGATTTCTAAAAAATAAGGGACATCCCCTCCATGTCCCCAAGTCCCCAAAACGTTTGGGACGTCCAAGACATCACCAAAATCTAGGGGATACGTCCCCACATAACATTGTAATTACAAATCAACAACTGATATAAAGGCCCAAGCAATTCAGCATGGGAGAATTCAAACGGAACAAAAATCTTCTTAAAACTCCATAAAATTTGAAAATATAAAGGCATGGAGCAACCAAAGCCAAAACCAAATCAGAGATGAGAACATTGGAAGAAATCGTTGTTATGTTTCTCAGGGAACTTCTATGTCCATTTGTGACCATAATCATTGTAAAAGGTACAGTGGTATAAGACATAATGGTATTGTGTTTCAAACATGGTTTAATATAGGAGTCCAGAGCACAGACATCAGATGATGAGTGGTTATAAAATCAGTGGAATACGGCCATGGGAAGATTTACGTGCAAAAAGGTCCACACGAAAAGCATTTGAGACAAATAATGTGAATACCAATGAAATACATTGTATGCATGCTGATCACACTTCTAGTACAGTTTGAAAAATTCAACTCCCACAGTAAAATTTACGTGATGGGCAAGGCATAGAAATTAGTTACTCCGTAGAGTTAATTTGGCTCCTAATCATTATAAAATTAGGAAAACAAAGAGCATATTCAAAGCGGAACCAGCATCTGCAATCTCGCATGGGCATTAGAATCTGACAAAGAACATGGTCCCCTGGATGAGGCTTCCACTCCAATTTTCCATGTACAAGAAACAAAATGACAGGAATAGTTGAATATTCCCTCAAAATCAGGAGCAGTAAATTTTCTGGCCGTAGAGTTTGAGCAGCCGCTGAAGAGCAGGGGCTGGAAGTTTTCAGCAACAGCTCAGATATTTATGAGAATCTTTCTTCCAAATGGAATCCTCTGCATCATGGTTTTCTACCAAAAATGTTATTTGCAAATTTGGATGCAGACTGGTGAGAGAACTAACAAATTTCGTTTTGTATGGGACCATATTCTAATAAATGCTCCCAAATTTTCTCACTGCCACCTGCTGAGAAAATCACAGTAGCCCGCTGTCAGGGAACCATTGTCAAATGAGGATATTCTCTCATTGAAAGATATCCATAGTCATCAACAGTAAAATGAATTGGTCACAACTCCTCAATGGTAAAACTGAAAGGTATTAGGGATGTTTTGCAGAGAAACAGTCCTACGTAAAATGAAATTTCCCACTTTGGCAGATTTTTTTAGAAAGTTTGGAATAGAGTTAATCAGTCCACTGGCTAATGAGTTAGCATTTTCCTTCTATCCATATGCGGTTTTGGAGGCATGCCTTGTAAGCATTCTCTAGATTGTGGTTGTTATCACGTGACTTAATTTACAAGTTTTTAATTACATACAGTTTACAAACCACATGGTATGTCCCACTAATTGAGTATTTCAGTCCACTATAATACTCAAGAATTCTAACTAAAGTATCTTTGGAATAGTTTGCCAAATGGATGCTGCCATTTGGCAAAACATACTCACCAAAACATCCATGCAGATGCTGCAAATTCCAACCCCACTCTGTAGCAGCCTTGCAGTTTCCTGCCAGAACCAGAAATATAGGGGCTCCAAATTTAAGGTTAAGATGTTGTTGCTAAGGCTATGGAAATCGTTCCATGGAAGGTGTGATCCTAAATTTTCTCTGCAGGTGCTGCAGAACAATTTTAGGAGTATTAGTGGTAAAAGTGGTCCCATGGTATTAAAAATCATGTGGATGAGCTGCAAATTTTAAGGTGGTTATATTTGAAACTCTCAAATTTTACATGAAACGTTTCTATTAAAAATTGATCATCCATAAATTAACATTTGTCCGAATATATTCTCACAAAATAGTAGTGGGCGTGGAAAACTTACCCTGTGGTCTCACGGGTGGGGCTGATGGGAGGTGGTGTGGTGAACTGCAACCTTCTGTGCAGGTGCTGCAGCTAGATTTAGGAATTTAATTTTAGCTTTTTTCAGCAGGGAAGCTGTTCCATGGTTTGTAATTATTTCTGCTTTGCTACAATATTTTGAGAATTTCTATCAGTAACTATCATTAGTTTTTTTCAACTTTCAAGCAGAATAAATAATTTACCATAACCAATCTGTAGTTGCCATTGAGCAGCAAGAAACCCTACAATTTATCTGTGTGCGCTGCAAAATCTCGGTCCCTCCACAGCTAGCTGGACTGAAATTCGCTCTTCCTAATCAGCTGATGTTCCACAATTGAGTGACTGACACGTAAAAATAGGAGCAGCAGCAGCGATGGGACTCCCTCATTTTTCCACCAGCTCAAATTTTCTGGAAGAACTACACATCCTTGTTGTTAAGAAAAGATTCTAGAATTTCCTACATGTTTCTTAACACCTCATTTTTGCAAGGAACCACCACCAAATATAGGAGCATCAGCCCCTCAATTGCAGTGTCCTTTTAGACAGCATCCAAGAATGCCATCCCTCTGAGAATGTCATCCCTAAATCAAATTATCTAAAACTCTGAAAAACTATTACTTGGTGTATGCTTCTATACTAAAAAAATGGGTTCAAATTGAAAGCTAAAATAAACCAGACCTAAGAATTCTGTGCATCTAACCCGTGTAAGCTTAGGATTCAATCAAAAAAGCTAAAAAAACACCAAACAAATAAACAAAAAAAAGGTAAGATTTATTTTTACAAGGCGCTCTAATCTGGAATCTAATACAATTTTTCCTCCTGACGATAGATCAAGCACTGTCATCTAAAATGTCTATCGTTAACATTTTAATCCCAAGAGTTTACCAGAATATGTTTTCTACTTTCAAAATTCAGTCATCTAAAATTGCTTGCACGTTCAATGCTTCCCCGGGGATCTTTCAATTATCCACATCGAATTTCAATTTGGCACATTTTCTAAACCAAACCCGACAACCTCCCCGGCATTAAAATATTCTAAAGCTTAATCCAGGACTTGCCAGATTTAAAATTACGTTCAACAAATAAAACAGGGCACAACAATAAACATATTCCTTGCTTGCAGGTACAGGATAGACCAGCGAAAAATAATAAAATGATCAAAATATTAAGCTTTCGCACTCTTAAAATAAAAATGCATAAGCAAACTGCAAAGTTCAAATTTAAATTACCTGTAAAAGTCCAGAGACTTGATCTTGCTCCCCGTGATCATTGCTGCTGCTGAAAATCCACCGCAGAAAATGATTCAAAAATCCTCGACGCAGAAAATCATTCAAAAATCCTCGCCGCAGAAAATGATTCAAACGTTATAACTAAGGGTTTCAAGTGCCCAATCGGAAGTAAGAATCGTATATTGGCGAAAAATTTAAGAGTGATGTCGGTTTAATACGCAATGCGGGACGAGATTACACAGCGGCATTTTAGACGGAAGAAATTCAAAGAGACATTTAACCAATTTTCCGAGTCAATTTGGAAAATGGTTAAGCCGTGCAAGATTTCATCGCTATTTATTTATGGGCACTTTCCATAGCCTCGACCGGTCGCTGTCCTTTCGAGTCAAATTTTGAACTATGGTCATGTCAGAGGGTTCTAGGACCTTGATGGAACCATACATAGCGGTTTTCCAAGGTTTCTACTTGACTCTTTTCCTGTCCTTTTTCTACATTTTTTTTTCTAATATCGAAATATTTTATTATTTTGTAGAAGGTAAGTTATATTTCAATCGTTTATGAGCTATAAGGAGAACATGTCGATGATTAAATTTTTTTACCCCCTTAGAGTATAAAATATAAATTTCTTTTACTTAAGAGTTACCTTGGGTGATATTGAAAGGTTAAAAGACACAAGTCACAAGATATAAACATAGACTTAATGGACATCAAACAAACCATCCAAAACAACAATTTTCTAAACACTCCAACTAAAGCAACAATTTCCCAAGCATTAGATAAGGTCTCTTCTACTCCTCTTTCTATTGGGAGAAGTTACAATCTAATTTGCCTCTTCCTCTTCCATATGATTCTTTGTTGAAGACCTTGTGGGTGTGTAATCCTCGTGGTTGCGGTTGTGGCTATCTGGCGACAAAATCGTTGGGTGGAGGCAAAGGACGTCGCCACCTTCCTACTATCAAGTCTGAATTAATGAGACTCTCGGCATTGTTTCATTTTTGAATTTCATTTCTGAAGCGTCCTTTCATTGTTGTTGTTTCTCGTCCCTTGTTCTAGCGGAAGCTCGTCCCTCACGCAATGAAGCTCGTTTCTGGATTCGAACATGGGTAATTTTTGCTATTTTTGTGCCCTTTCATTCAAGATTTTAAAAAATTGGTGTTTATGCTTAAATTTTATACAAAGATTAGTTTTGGGGGCCTACGATTTTGTCGCCATAGCTTCTGCGAATAAATATTTTAGAGTTCGCATTTTTTGGCAAACTGAACCCTGTTTTATTCTTTGTTCCTTGTTTGGTGACATATTTTGAAATGGCATGGACAACAAATAGAAGAAAAAATGTATGGGGCGAGCACTAATTTTGAAACCCTAATGCATTGGGCCCGTCCACAGTGAATAAAGTTGCAGAGTTTAGGGTTTTGGCGCTATCACTAGTGAATCCCAACTGCTAAAAAATAGAAAAAACGTAAAACCCACCTCATGTATTCAAGGGTTCATTGGTACCAACAATTTGATCTTCCCAAAAGCTCTGAAATAAGTTTTATTTCTTACCACGATTTCTTAAATTTTTAGCGGCTAACTCCTCTTTTCACATAAGTCTGAATTTCACCCTTAAAAATACAAATTTCATTGTTTTATTCCTTGTTTGATCATTTTCGGTGCAGGTAAATATTGCATTAAATGTTGCCAACTTCTCACGTACTTTCCTCCTCCCATCAGCCTACTCGTATCTGCTTGTAATGGAGATAGGAGGAAATATGGAATAAGTATTAAAATTATGTATGAAGACTGTAATGGAAAAATAGTGGCTTTGTTTTAGAGCAAGAAGAATTAATATTTTCCCTTAAAATATTGGATGAGTGATTTATAAGCATTTGTAACTAAAATCTTGGCTTCAATTTTGGAATCAACCTAAACAAACAATGGTGAAGAAAACTGATTCAAGGGGATACGTTTTCGTACACTAAATTTATGTCATTCTCAACCGTGACTCAAAAATCGTCCTTTCATGTTATAAGATAAGCTACACCTTTTGTTAAGGAAAAATCTCTAGTAGGGTATGATAAATATTTTTTGTTTTTTGTTTTTAGGAAATAGTCCCTCACATTTCGAATTTGACATCGTTTACATGTTTTTCATATTTTTAGTTGTGTTCTTTAAAAATTTCAGCTGTTTAGTTGTAAAAGATAATTTTTTTCCATACTAATTTTTAGGTTTAATTTGTTAAGGATTGAAGGGTTTGTAATCCTCCATGGATGATTAAAATTTCTAATTAAAACTATTTTTTGGAGCCTCTGTTCTCATCCAAACATGAATGTACTCAAATAATTATTGCTTCTTGTGAATGTTGAATCCCGAAAAAGATTCAAACATACAAGTTACAATCTTGTGTCATGTTCTTTGGACCTAAGGGTAACCCTTGATACTATTTGTTTATGGCACAATGAGCAACTTATCACAAACACTTACAAAGATGATCTTAGTCAACTCGTTTCACATAGCACAATCATCTTATATCACACTTTGCATAAGCGAGAATACATTACAGAGGTTTGTTTTAGGCCCGAGTTTACACCTTCCACTCACCACAATGTGTCAACAGTCTTTTCACAAATTCCAATACCACTGTACTCACAGTTGACTCAGAGTTTCACAGTTTAATCAATATACTTAGTTCATCCAAGAGCCTTCAACACACATACAATAACAATTCAAAAGACTTGTAAATAATTTCTCCCACAGATAATTTATAGCCTTACCAACAAGCATGCATTAGATTTGTATGAACATTCAACAAATCTCAAAGATGTATACACCATTACCAAGTACCAAAGCTTACACAAATGTTGTTTTTCTCCTTTCTAAAACCTTCCTTGATTTCCAATCGATTGGGAAGGCATAATCCGATTACAATTCCACAATTTATAATCCTTCTATTAGTTTTCAACTGAATTCTAGATCGCAAACTTTGTGGTCATTTGAATATCCTTAGTCTTATGCTAAGTTCCTCAACCAAAAGGCATGTCCTTGACTTTTAAACTCCCACTATGTCTTTTTAGACTATCTTTATGGACCTAAAACACCTAATCACTCTTCACTTCATCCCCTTACATGCTTGTAGGCTTCAATATTATATCAAAACAACCATATCAAGCCAAAATCAAACTGAGGTTTATGATTCTATTTTATCAAGATGCTTTTGTTAGGAAATAAGGGATAAAATATGTGGAATAATCCCTCATAGAATCGCAATAGTAGAAACTAATATGCAGAAAATATTACATATCTAAAATAAAAGTGTAGAATAATAAAAGAACAACACAAGGAGATAGTATTTAACGTGGTTCACCCAATTTGGGCTACGTCCACCAAGAATCACTTGCTCAAATTTTATTACAAGTCACCGCTCTCTCAATACAATACCCAGATCTGTTTGGAGCTATGCTCAACAAACTCTATAGAATTCACACATGAATTCAGACACATCTGTAATGTTACATCATACCTACCATATGCACAAAACCACATAAGTAGACAATTGCTTAAGCAATTTTACAAAAAGCAAGGTATCAAACCCCACGAGGCCAAAACCGAATCTATATAAACCTATGGATCAAAAATTCTACCCATATGAGAAAAGAAAAAGCACATTTCCCGGTATATCAGGCATGTTTTGTTTGAGGCAAAAAAAAAACAATCGTCCGCATCCCCTTTGACAAGACAAGACAAGCTGTGGAAAGTGTATAGTACTCTTAATGTACAGTCTTCAACACTTTCACACATGAAAATAGGCTCCACAACCTAACAACTTTGATGTTAATTAATTCTAAATATTACATTTCTAAACTTTTTCCACAATCGAAAGTGGAGGAGAACTTATTTCGAGACCTTTTGGGAAAATCAAACTATGGGCTTATTAACCTTTTTTATTGTGTGTATTAGGTTTTCATCAATATGTTTCTTTTGCCCTTCAAATAGTTTGTCATCTTTGCAGACTTGACTCCTCCGCATGAAATTTATTGTAATATCATACACGACAAGTGGTTCATCACTACCCTCTGTATCTAGCATATTATCACCTTAATTGTTTGATACTTTTGGTTCATTGATTGCAAGTGTACTCTACTTGCTTTGTATTTTAATCTACTTGCTTTGTATTTTAGTCTACTTGCTTCGATTGTATTCTACTTACTTCGGAGTGTAGTCTATTATCACATACCGTGTACATATGGTAGTGTTGTATGTGGTATACACATTGTGTGTATATCACATAACAGAGGAAAAATATTACAGAGGTGCTAGCCCTATTACTTACTTACCATACTAAAAAGAGGGATTTTAATTTTTCTTATGCTTACCTACTCCATTCTCTTGATGCGGTTCTAGATCTTTGGTTTGTTTTTCCTGCAATACAAATAAAGAAAGGGGTTAGTTTGTTGTTATAAATAAAGGAAATAAACAGTTCACATGTTAAGAATTTTTCTAATTCACATGATGGTTGAAGAAAGTGGGGAGAAGATGCGATGATTACCTATTGTTGTCATTGTGCTACCAAATGGCACATAAAAAAAAAAAGTGTGGCAATTATAATCATAAATAATCATACACATACATATACATGTACATACACACACATATGTACGAGTATACATGTACATATGTATATGTACGTGTCCCACATACCATGTATTGTCATAGGGTAGTGTTGTACGTGGTATACACAATGTGTATACCACATAATAGAGAAAATAAACTGTCTATACTCTTCAATTTGCTGGCACTCAAAGAATTTGTTGATGTGATACATACTTGAATACATACACACACGTATGTATGAGTATACATACCTATACACATACACATACATATACATATACACGTACATACACACACATATGTATGTGTATATATGTACATATGTATAAGTACGTGTCCCATATACCATGTATTATCATAGGGTAGTGTTGTACGTGGTATACACATTGTGTGTATACCACCACATGAAAGAAAAAAACACAGTCTATACTCTTGATTTTTGGGCAATCAAGGAATATGATGCAATCCATACTCGAATACATACACACACACACACACACACACACACATACATATACACGTACATACACTTGTGTGTACGAGTATACAAGTACATATCTATATATACGTGTCCTACATGCCCTATTTTATCATAAGGTAGTGTTGTACATGGTATACACATTGTGTGTATACCACATAATGAGAAAAAAACATTGTCTATACTCTTCAATTTGTTGGTATGATCAAGGAATTTGCTATTGTGATATAAACTCAAATACATACATATACATACGTATACATATACGAGCACATACACACGCGTACATACACACGCGTATGTACGACTATACATATATGTATGTACATGTCTATGTCCCACTAAGAAAAAAATTTGTCTATACTCTTCAATTAACTGGGCAGCCAAGAAATATGATGTATCATGTGGTACCTTCTTGAATACATATGTATATATATACACGTACATACACCCACGTTTGTCTAAGTATACATATACATATGTACATGTATATGTCCCACATACCATGTATTATCATATGGTAGTTTTGTATGGTGGCGTCCTTTGCCTCCACCCAACAAGCTTGGAAAAACGTGTGCCACCTCATCAAAACAGCGATTTGACGACAATTTATTTCCGGTCGCGATGGTCCAAGCTGGCATGAGACTCTTAGGAAAAGTGGGATGGATGTGCATGGGGCATATGGGGGGGTCATCATCATCATTAATTTTAAGGGCAGCCAATAAATATGATGTGATACCTTCTCGAATACATGTGTGTGTGTGTGTGTGTGTGTGTGTATATATATATGTGTATGTATATATACATATATATATATATATGTGTATATGTGTATATACATATATATACATATATATATATATACATATATATATATATATATATATACATATATACATATGTACATACACCCACGTATGTCCAGTATGCATATACATATGTACATGTATATGTCCCACATATTATGTATTATCATATGGCAATTTTGTATGTGGTATACACACACTTTGTGTATACC
The DNA here is from genome assembly GCA_018340775.1 of Taxus wallichiana var. yunnanensis. Lineage (NCBI taxonomy): Eukaryota > Viridiplantae > Streptophyta > Pinopsida > Cupressales > Taxaceae > Taxus > Taxus wallichiana. The sequence goes on along the minus strand of CM031236.1, from coordinate 519,980,860 downwards.
ACATAATAGAGAAAAAAATGTGTATACTCTTCACTTTGTTGGGCAGTCAAGGAATCTATTGTTGTGATACATACTCGAATACATACGTATACATATGCACGCACATACACACACATATGTATGAGTATACATATACATATGTATATGTATGTGTCGACTATTATCATATGCCATAAGGTAGTGTTGTATGTGGTATACACACTGTGTGTATACCACATAATAGAGAAAACAAAATTGTCTATACTCTTCACTTTGTTGGGCAGTCAAGGAATTTGTTGTTGTGATACATACTCGAATACTTACTTATACATATGCACGCACATACACACACGTATGTATGAGTATAAATATACATATGTATATGTACGTGTCTCACATGCCTTGTATTATCATATGGTAGTGTTGTACGTGGTATACACATTATGTGTATACCGCATAACAGAGAAAAAAACTATCTATACTCTTGATTTGTTGGGCACTCAAGGAAACTGTTGTTGTGATACATACTCGAATACATATGTATACATATACATGCACATACACACATGTATGTACAAGTATACATGTACATATGTATATGTATGTGTCTCACATGCCTTTTATTATCATATGGTAATGTTGTACGTGGTATACACATTGTGTGTATACCACATAACAGAGAAAAATTGTGCATGAAGTCCACAAAATTTGAGTTCCCTCTTTGAGTTTTACGTGGTGAGCTCCTGCATCACCTGGTGTCGACTCCCATGGCCCCCATAGTAATGACCATAAGATGCCATATCGAATGGCATACATGCATAGCTCTCTGCCGGACCCGCATCCTCTTAGTGGCGTCGAGTCTGTTAACCTAGTCAAGTAATCCTGGAAATATCCACGCTACTTGATTCACGAGGCCGATGTAAAGGCAAAATATGAGTAGACTGATGGGACGAGGAAAGTACGTAAAAAGTTGGCAACATTTAATGCAATATTTACCTGCGCCGGAAATGATAAAACAAGGAATAAAACAAAGAAGTTGGTGACAAACATGTGAACTATAACTTTGTTCCGGTTGATACACGACCTTCCATTGTGCAGAATTGTTGTGTGAATTTTGGAGAAGTTTGAGTTATTTCATGAACATTTAGGTGCTATGCATAAACACATACTCAATAGAAATTTTAAATTAGTTCACAGATAGGCATTTTAAATTAGTTCACAAATACGAGCAAACAAATGATGGGATGAGGAAAGGACATAAGAAGTTGGAAACACTTAATGCAATGTTTTACCTGTGCCAAAAATGATCAAACAAGGAACAAAACATGCATTTGGCCCCAAAACCATGAACTCTGCAACTTTATTCGCAGGATTTTGGGAGAATTGGTGAGAATGTCCAGTCGAATACACACATATACATACTCAAGGAATTTGTTGTGATACCTACTCGAATACATATATATATATGTATACATATACATATACATGTACATACACACGTGTGTATGAGTATACATGTACATATGTATATGTATGTGTCTCACATGTGTTGTATTATCATATGGTAGTGTTGTACGTGGACTACACTCCAAATCAAGTAGACTATACTTGCAATCAATGAACCAAAAGTATCAAACAATTTAGGTGATAATATGCTAGATACATAGGCTAGTGATGAACCACTTGTCGTGGATGATATTACAATAAGTTTCAAGTGGAGGAGTCAAGTCTGCAAAGATGGAAAACAGATTGAAGGTGAAAATGGTATACACACTATGTGTATACCACATAATAGAGAAAAAAACTATCTATAGTCTTCAATTTGTTGGAACTCAAGGAATTTGTTGTTGTGATACATACTCGAATACATACATATACATACGTATACATATGCACGCACATACACACACGTATGTACGAGTATACATGTACATATGTATATGTATATTTATATGTACACGTATGTACAAGTATACATGTATATATGTATATGCATATGTCTCACATACCTTGTATTATCATATGGTAGTATTGTATGTGGTATACACACTATGTGTATACCACATAACGAAGGAAAAAAATGTCTATACTCTTCCCTTGATGGGTAGTCAAGGAATCTGTTGTGACACCTACTTGAATACATACACATACTTATACATATGTATACATATACACGTATATACATGTATGTGTACACACACAGAGATATATATGTGTGTGTGTGTGTGTGTGTAATGGCGTGTGTACATTCATGCATGCATATGTGTATCCATATACATGTATATGTACATGCATGTATATGTCTCACATATGTTGTTTATACATTATTATAGCTGCCACAATGGGTTGATTATACATGATTATAGCTGCCACAATTGTTTATTGTTTGTATGTGCCACGTGGCAGCACAATGACAACCACATGTAATCATTGCTTCTTCTCCATAGCTTTGCATTAAATGTTGCCAACTTCTAACGTCCTTTCCTCATCCCATCATTTGTCTGCTCATATCTACCTTCGGATCGACCTCGGGAATGGAGTTGTGTGATTGTTTCAGAGAATGTTGACGTCGATGGCTATCTTGGCGATAGGATAGCATGCACGCACTCCGGATGCCCATTCCCCATGAATGCATGAGGTTTAGGGTTCCACCTAGATGAGGTGGTGTAGGTTTGGTTTTAACATAATATATGTGTTTGAAAAAGAAGGGTGGCATGCAACTGGTGTTGTGAGGAGTGGTAGGCATGGAGGCTTGTATATTGGATGTCATGACCTCCAAAATACATGCATCCATGCCTACCACTCCATCGAGCACCAACCACATCCCACACTTATTTTGTAAACACATGTATTATGTTAAAATCAAACCTGCACCACCTCAGCAAGGTTGGGTCCCACCTCGCGCATGCATGCATGGGAAATGGGCATCTGCGATAGCACGTGTACGCTATCATGTCGCCAAGATAGCCTTGGGGGTCATGCGATCCTATCGCTAGGATAGTCAGCTCAATGGTGACTAGGTTGTGACTAGGCAGACTCGGAGAGGCTGTGCATTTATGTCATTCGGTATGCATTAAGAATTGGGGAGAAGTATTACATCTTAAAAAAATAGTCAAGTGTTATGCATAAACACATACTTAAGATATATGAAATATTTCGATAGTGTCAAAATTGCTCCACGAGGATCAAGTCATATGGATGTGAGTCATGTCATCATGTAGCCAGGATAGCGTAAGGCTCATTTGTGACACATACACATACACATACACATACACATACACATACACATACACATACACATACACATACACATACACATACACATATACATCTACATATACACATATATATACACATACATATACACATACATATCCACATACATATACATATGTACGTGTATACATACACATATTCATATATATGTACATGTGTGTATGGATAGACATGCATGCCTATGTAATTCTGTCGCAAAGGATCCATCTATCATGAGGATGGCACCAATTATCCTAGTGTTAGGATTGCATGCCACACATTCCTGGGAATGCGTGTGTGGTATACACACACGACGTGCCTTAGTTTTTTTTTTGGTTTTTAGTGTGGTATACTAGACTTTATATACCTCACTCATTGTGTACTCCACAAAAAGTGTGGGATTTGAATGTGGGACCTCTTAATTATTATTGGAAGGGCTGCACAACTATGTTTCCTGTAGTGTGGCCTGGGACACACTACAAAAATATATATAATTAAATGATTCCCCAACTTGGTGTATATCGAACTTATATAATTATATGTTTTTTGCTAAAGTGAGAACTAGGACACATCCTAAGCACGGTGATAGGGCCTTCCAATAATAATTAAGAGGTCCCAAGTTCAAATCCCACACTTTTTGTTGTGTATGCAATGAGTGAGGTATACAAAGTCTATATACCACACTAAAAACCAAAAAAACTAAGGCACGTCGTGGGTATATATAAAGTCTATATACCACACTAAAAAACCAAAAAAAACTAAGGCACGTCATGTGTGTATACCACACACGCATTCCTAGGAATGTGTGGCATGCAATCTCGACATGATAGGCATTGCCATCTTCATGATAGACGGCTCCACGATGACAGGATTGCATGAGCACATGCATCATCGCATTATCGTGTGTATCATCATCAACACACAAAACACGGTGTGTATGCCATAGTAAGCAAATGAAAAATAGTTTGTTTACCCCAACTAACACAAAAAAATGTATATATATGCACATGTCTTGGAATGCATATAGTTGTATTGAAAAGTTTAAATTTGCAGTGTTGATAATGCAAAAAGAAAAACATGTTGTCTTTTGTTGCTTACGATGTATGTTTGTCCATTGTAAAGGTAAACATGGTTGCCATTTGGAGATTGGAAATTCATGGTGTGTCTAATACCTCGGAAAACCTGACATGTTCATCATTCATATTATATGACCCTGATGGTAATAAGAAAGTAGAGAGAGGCACCATTGTGGGAGATGTCAATATGACGATCCACTATGTTGAGTATAGGGCCTTGATATTGGGTCTCGAGGAAGCATTGCGATGAAGTTCAAAACATTTGTGTGTTTTCTCATGATATGATTGTTGTTAATCAAATGAATGGTGTATACCAATGTAACAATGTAAATCTTTTTGTTCTTCGTGTTCAAGCGCTAGAGATTGTATCTCACTTTGTGAAATGTTCATATGTACATGTAAAAGTCAATAGAGGTAGGTTGGATGTATGTCAAGTGTTTAGGGCCACAATAAACGAAGAAGTGGTAGCATTGTTAGCACTTGCCATAGATGACATTGTAATATGATATATGTACACAATGCATTACTTTTTTGTATTATGTACAATTATGTTTGCACTTATTTAATGGCTTAATATGTGCTATTTGTGAAGCATTTGTGCAATGGTAGACATAGATTTTTTTATGGCAAGAATTATGCGGCCCGCCAAAGAAATAATGCGAAGTTTATCGCAACATACTCAAAGGTTGCAGGCAACATCTTTTGTGCTATGGTGAGTACTCTTAGAAAAATACATGTAGGCACTATATCTATCCAAAATGTTATTGTTAATTTGAATTATGATTGTTTGTGATCTATTGTTATTTAGCCAATGTTGCGGTCGGATTTTGCGAAGTTGCATGTCGCAGACATTGCATCTTCATCGCAAGTAAGATTACAAGCTTTTCATCTTCCCTTTCCATTGTTGCATTTGAAAAATAGATAATTGTATTATCTTTTATGTGGAAACTAATATATTAAGTAACCAACGTAATCTTATCTTAGGAACCTGTGCTTGCGCCTCCACTCGTAAGATCAAGAATAGGAAGGCAAAAGATGCACCTTGAGATATCTTCATCGGTACATGTGTGTACTTGATCTAATAATCATTCTAACATTGATTTTTTAAAATTTCTTGCACTTTGGAATTATTTAATATGCCAGTTTTGATTTTTATATGTTATGGTTTGTTGAGTTAGACGGGAGGAGGTGGCTGCGAGTGAATGTTGCTTCGTCGTCACATGTACAGTCAATCATTTGTAGAGGAGGTAAAATTACTTTAATTTAAAGTTGTATTTGTTATCATAAATTAATTTAACATGATTATATATTATTATGAATGTGTGTAACAAGTTTGTACGACTCACTACGTGATTTTTGGAATGATTATTGCAGGAGGATGCACCCAGTGTTGTTGCTCCAAGCCATGTAGAGGATGCTCCCATCATCGATGAGGTAAAATCAGCAAATTGAATATTGTAATTTATTGTTTTCATATATGTCCATTAATTAGTGACTAATTGATTATACGATGTTCTGAATAGGCCCCTCTTCACTATAGGAGGGAGCATGATGGGGATCACATACTTTATTATGCGAGTTTCCCAGTTCTTCTGAAAATTTTATGGTATGCGGTTGTTAAATATCCACAGGAAAATGCCCATTCCCTCCCTCATGTTCTCCCTGAGAGGAAAGGGAGAAATTTTACTAGCAAGTATCCTCGGAGGGCCTCCGAAAAGTGGAGGCAATACAAGGAACAGAGAGAGGGAGACATTGAGGGTGTGATGTGTGCAGTATATTATGCAGAGGCGACACATGATACTGTGCATTGGCAAGAGGGAAGGGAAGGCATCATTCAACAAGCTTAGCAGATACTACAAGAAAGAGGTTGATGATGCCATAAATGACTATGATTTAGAGATTGTGAGGGCTAAGAGGAGGAAAACATATTGGCTTTGAGAGAAAAGAAGAAAAACATGGTAAGTTTGAGTAACGGTTTCATTTCACTCTTTTCTCGTTGTGAGTACATAAGTATTATCTATTTCTTATAAGTTACATGTCATTGTCTTCACAGGTTGAGGAGGGTGAGATGGATGCAACAATAGAGGGGGTCATTCCCAAAAGAACTGGTAGAGGTGATCTGCTGACGTAAGTTAGTCATTTTATATTTAGTTTTGCTATATAAATCCTTGTTTATTCATTAATACAACATGTATGTAGGAGGACGACATGCCATTGTTGCATCTTTATGATTTTTTTTTAAAGTAAAGCAACGAAACCAACAAACATAAAGGAAGCTGAGGTAAATAAAAGCGAATAGAAAATCCGTGAATTGTAATTTGTAGTATTTGTTATAAAACCTTTGTAATAAAAAATTTATTATTTTGTAGGTTGGTTCGTCATAAGGGGTGATGGAGTGACACCTTTTGAGTTGTTCGTTGATGTGGCGGCAAGAAATGGAGAGCATGGTAAGTCTTAAGCCGATTTTGAGTTTCAGTTCAAATTGGCAAATAGTGGGTTGAGTTATCCTAAGTAAGGATTGGGGGATGTCAGTAGGGTCTAGTAGTTCCATTCAAATGCCTAAGTTGGTCTAGGTATGTAAGAAATTTGAATTAGGAAGTTTACCTCCAAAAATGTAATTTGAATTCCTAAAAGGACATTATGATGGTTTTTGGCTTGTATAAGGAGTCTAAGTCAATGTTAAAGCATGGAATAAGTAGGGTAACATCTTGTATGTCCTAGGGAGTCTAGTTAAAGTCATGATATTAGACCTAGGGTTTAAAAATACTAGTTATGGTTAGTATTCAAAGAGAGTATAAGGTAATTTAGAAGTCTAAAGGGTAATAAAGCCTCAAAAATGGGTGTAAAACTTAGTTATGAAAGGTATAAAAGCCTAAAATGTAATTAAAGTTAAGGAGGTTGAAGGGAGAAGAGCTTGTATTGAGGCTTTGGAGAAAAGATTTGGGAAAGAGAAATGGGTGTTTTGTATATTTCTTGTGGTTTGTTTGTTATTCTCATTGTCTCTAAAGTGTATTAGTTTGTCTTGGAAACTTTGGAGATGAAAGATATGGTTCGAAAAGTATTGTCCCAATCCTAGTAAGGGTTTGAGAACCATTAGCAAGAAAGTGATCTAGAAGGAGTAATAGAAATAATGGAGCTCTAATATTTTGCATGCATCCTGGTGATAGTGAAAGGTAACCAATAAAGGATGAAGTATTGATAAAATGCCATCTTGAAGCTTATAAGCATGAGTGAACAAATAAAGGTTGTCTTGACCAACAATTGATTGAGATGTTGAACAGGATACTGCTAGAAAGAAGATAATGTAAGTATTAAGATAAAGTAAGTATAACTCAGACCCACTGGGTCTTTATAAACTTATGCACCCTATAATTCATTGATTGCAGGTAGTATTTGGGACCCATGGGATAGAGGAGAATGAGGAGATCGACATGCACCCCGGTTTATAGGTACGCAATTAAATATCAGTTGATTATGTTTTTTGCATATACACGAACATTTAAATATGATTTATTTTGCTAGTTTGTGCAACTAATTTAATGTGCAATAATTGCAGGCATCTCTCAAAGTGGCCTCAATAGAGAAGGGGAGGAGCATCTTCCAGTACACAAGGATTTACAGAGTAACCTCTATGTGAAGTGGAATCAAGAATCTATGTTGTGAATCGTGTTACGATGTAAATAGTATTAAAAATAGGAATAAAGTTATAATATATAAATTTATTTTTGTTTCAACTAACTACCAAAATTTTTTGAAGAGGCTAAAGTGTTCCTATAATATAGGGGTGTTATCTATTGGTGATGTGGTGGATGTCTTGATGGTTGGAGAAGCAGTGGGCCATGGAAAATTGCACGATGTCGGTGATGATGTAGTTTGCCACTAGATGAAAGTTCCATCAAGGTTATGTCATTGTTAATATCCTCAGTGTCATCGATGATACTTGCCCTCTCCTATTTCCTACCAATTTCGTGTGCATGTTGACCGACATTGTAGGGATCTTTACCATTTGGCCACTTTCTGAAATGCAGCGTAGCCAACCACCTCAAGTAATAGCTTGTTTGGAAATGTTTTACATGAAGTTTTGGCTTTGCGTTACTATTATCCTATATGAATTATAGTAACACAAACTGTCTAAATTTTCTAGGTTGATGCGGTACCCAAAAAAATCAATGTGGACACCAAGTACAAAAGTGACACCGGACTCGATACACAAGAACCCGAAAAAAAAAAACATACTTTGAAAGAGGAAAAACTGATTGGATACTACTAACTTAATTATTTCAAAATAATATTATTAATTTAATGACAAATTTTTAATTGATACAATATTCACTTGTTTTAATATAATAACATTGACATTAACATGTGCTTAAATTGTGAATTTGTTGGATTTAATCATGATTATATTTGTCATAAGTGTTTTTAGTTTGAATGTGCCATGTTGTATCACAATGGGTGCATTATTCATGATTATACTTATCACAAATGCTTTTTTGTTTTAATGTGCCATGTGGCATGGTAATGTGTTGATTATTCATGATTTTAGCATTCACATGTTTTTGGCCACTTGGCATCACAAAGGAATGATTACTCGTGATTATACTAGTTTTAATGTGCCATGTGGCATAGTAATGTGTTGATTATTCATGATTTTAGTTGTCACATGTTTTTTTGCCATGTGGCATCACAAAGGAATGATTACTCATGATTATACTAGTCTCAAAGGTTTTTTTTTTTAATGTGCCATGTTGCACCAAAATGGGTCGATTATTTATGATTATAGTTGTCACACTTTTTTGTTTATATGTGCCATTTGGCAGCACAATGACAACAACAGGTAATCATCACATCTTCTCCCCACTTTCTTCAACCATCATGTGAATTAGAACATTTCTTAACATGTGAACTATTTATTTCCTCTATTTATAGCAGCAGACTAACCCCTTTCTTTATTTGTATTGCAAGAAAAACAAACCAAAGATCTAGAACCACATCGAGAGAATGGAGTAGGTAAGCATAAGAAAAATTAAAATCCCTCTTTTTAGTATGGTAAGTAAGTAATAGGTCTAGCACCTCTGTTATGCCTCTTATGCATTTCAAAGAAGAAGAAAAAACTGAAATACAACCATATGATGACCATGTTATGCAAAATTTCAACTTCTTAGAGAACTTGATGTGTATGTTGGAGCTATAGATTCAGCTATGGAGCAAATTTTTTTATACTTTGCTTGTCTGAAAATGTAGAATGTCACTGATGTTTAGAAAAGGCTAAGTTTTCCAAGACGAATCATGGCAATCATATTGATGCGCATAACACGCAAATGCTATTTATTGTAAAGTTCATGCAGAGTTTCACCTAAAAGATTAAATTAATAATCTTTTTGGAAGATTGTTCACTTAGTGGCGTTGAATGCCATAAGGTTGTTTGAGGTGAAGATTTTGATTTGATGCAATTATTCTCATGTATCAAGATAATCTCTAGACTAAGCCACAACCACAATTTATCATAACATTTTTGAACGAAGAAAAAGATAAATTTGTTCCATGTCAAAAATAAAATGAAGAAAATTGTGATGGTTTGTTATACTTGTTGGTTGTCAAAATTGCACCCACGTTTCGGATCGAGAAGAACCAAGTTGTTTGAGACAATAATGGGACCTCTTCGAGTTTTCGGGACCTCACGCATGGAGATGGACCTCCGAGAGAAGGCTGGTTCCTCTACTTATCTTTAAAGCTACTGCTACTCCTAATGCCGAAAGCAAATCCTAGACTAAACGATGCCAAGGGACCGGGGATATAAGGATGTGCATAAAGGATAATTTTAACCTAAGGAAGGCGATAGAGCCAGAAAAGGGTCGAACTCTCTCCATGAGTGGCGAAGGAAAGAGAGGGCGTGGGAGAAGAGGGTGGACGACGTGCACCACAGATTAACACACGGGCTTTACATTCTAGCGTGTACAACACATGAACATGGGGACTGCAAGCGGGAATACACACAACATGCCAAAAATGCAAACAGAGAGGCGAGATGTAATGAAAATGAGAAAGGGAAGACAAGAGTTCCTCAAAACACATTTCTATTGCTTAAGGGATGCATAGTCCTTTACATTCATGGCAGGAGGCAAGAATACATTACAGAGACCATGCCAAGGTTTGAGACTTGTGGGAAGTCATACACCATTTTGGCATGGTACCATTACAACAGAGAGGGAACTTTTTTTACAAATCAGAACTTTGCTAGTTTTAAGAGAAGAAGAAGAGAAGAGAAGGAGAAAGAGAGGGAAACTCATATTCAAATCTCAACCACAAACAATAAGTGATAAATGCCTGTAAATCCACCTACAAGGTTGTCAGATGTGCTTCCCCATGTTTGTTTGGTGTGTAGAAGAAGGAAGAAAACAAGATCTAATTGAAATCGGTGGTTGAGGTTGATTAGATGTGTGCATTAATGATCAGAAAGATGTTTCCCTATTTTCCACCTACCAAATCCCGCCTAAATCTAATTTTGAAAATTCCAACGTGTAGTTGATGTCAAAAACTTTCAAATGAGGCGGGCACATGGCAATCTAAGCATTCGCAATGAAATTTTTGGTTGTCAGAAGTCTACAAGTCACTCTAACACGTAATGACACATGGTACACGCTGATTGATTGAGGAAATCGGTCAACTGTTCATTTGATTTGTCATTTTTGCCATGTGTCATGAACCGGTTGGTTGTTAGGATTTGGCACGCTTTGATAGGTTGCATGTTGTGCACTCAAGTTTGACAAATGACGTGGCATAGTTACTAGCGTAGAAGAAGGCGCAAGGAGTGAAAGCAAGAGCTAGGCGTGCGAAAAGGAAACAGGGGAAGACACACACGTAAGTGCGCACACAAGAGGAATAAGAAAATACTTGGGGATAAGTATGGGGAAGGTGCATGAGCATTCAACTAAAGGAGGGCGCGGGAGGTAGAAAGAAAAGTGGTGCACGAGGGAGCTTAGTGTATGTAAGCACACAAGAGGAATGCCAAGGACTTAGCCATTTTGGAAGGCAAGTCTGCAGAGGTGCGTGATGGGATAGGAAAGAAAGCGGGCATGTAGGAGAAGGTGCAAGAGAAAATGGAAAAGGAGATAACAAAATGCAAAGGGAGAAGCTTGGGAAGGCGTGTAAGGGCGCGAAAAGAACTACAACCAAGTAAATTTTGCAAGGAGCAAACTTGAGTGCATGCAACTTGAAATGTGAAACATCAGAGTCAAAATGAAAATATAAGTTATCCAAATAACTAAGAGAGTTATTTGGATAACAGTTTTGGTGACTTTCAGGGGCCATCTGCCTACTAGATGAAGAGACTAGTAGCCTTAGAATTCCATTGGGCATGAAGTCAAGCATTGAACTTGAAGATCCGATCTAAAACTTGAAGAACATCCTGAAGTCACTTACAAAACTTTTTCGAACTCGAACTAAACGGTACTCCGAACGAAGCACAACACTATGCACAAAACTAAAAATAATATATGTCCCAAAGGCACATATTCGAGTGTGTGCGAGAGCACTTGTGTTACTGAAAGCAAACCTAAACTAGCCTACTCTAACAAGAGGAAACAAGCACTCAAATAAAACCTGCAACAGGCAGGGAGAAGTAGCTTCCCTTCCTCACAAATTATGACCATGTAATTGATTTGGTGCTTGACATGGTCTGAAATAAGAGTGAAAAACCGACTTGCTGTGATTTCACCCTCTTCAAAGTATCAACAAACAAAATATATACCTCTTGAAGTTGTTCTACGCTTGGATCTAGGAGGTGTTGTTGTTGACCTTTGGCACATTGAATCTCTACCTCATGCTCTGAAATGAGCATGACCGGTGGTAACTCTATCTTTGGCTCTAGACTAGCCAGGTATCTTATTGGATACGATCGATCCTTGTGATTTTCCCATTACTTTGAAGCTCAATCCCACATATGGGATTTTCTTGCAAACTCTCCTTCTGAAGGTGATTGCTTGTAAGTTGGGTCACGCAAAGTTGGGGCACATGAGGTTACGCTCTACAAGCAACTCGGTTTCCTTTAGAAGTGCGCCCTCTAGAATTAATCGATTTTCTTCTCGGAACAAGAACTCATATGATTTCCTCTTCCCAATCGGAGTTGCATGAGTCATGTTATTCTTCAATTATTCTTCATTTGTCGAACATGATGATGTTGGTTGGGAAAGGCGCGTTGGCAAGGGGTTGTTTGTTTATGGTATAGCTAGGTAGAGGGGACTTGGAAGAAAATGGGAGGATGGGTGCAGAAGTCATGGAAGGTGCGTGAGTAAGAGGATTGGAAGCATGCACAGGAGGGGTGATGATAGAGAAATGAAGGTGAGAGGATGGAGGAGGGGAATTCTCAATGGGGGCAGCGCGTAAGAAGCTAGGAACACATGCAACGAGCTGAGATGATGTAAGTTGGCATAGAGGAGTGGGAGGGTTGTAAGATGGTAGTGTAGGGTTGTGCATGCTAGATTTTTGAGCCTCCATTTCTTTCACCCACTTTGTAATCTAGGGCAACATCTCAGTAATAAAGTGTAACTTTTTGGGTATTAAAACCACTGTACAGGCCGACCCATGGACAAGGGACCTTGTAGCCAACTTTAGTTGCCTTTATGGAGCACTTGACTCTGAGATGCATCATGTCCATCTCCATATTTTACACCTGCCTATTAAAATCAGCTTCGGCCAAGGAGTTACCACCATCATCTGCATAAACCTATTCTTCATAAACATTTTGGTTAGAAAAAGTGGGTTATATGCATATTCAGGATGACAAGGCTCATAAAATTGATTTGGAGGAGGACTTTGGAACTGTGGGGATGGAGAAAAATAGCTCTACTAGCTGCAAATGAGAATTCCATGAAGGGAAAGAAGTCATGATTGCACAACTTCAAAAAGAGGAAGGTGGAACGATGGAAGAAGGAAAATGAATGAAAGGAGGATGGGAGACTGGTCTATGAATGAGAAAATGGGTGTGTTTGGATCAGTGGAGTCATCAGATGTGTTGAAAAATGCCTCAAAGGTTGGATCTCAAAGCAAAACACATCAAACTTGCTAAGATGAAGATGTAAATCTCTTCACTCTGGTCCCACCGAGCGTCTTATAAATTTTTGGTCATCAAACTTGCACTCGCGTCTTGGATTGAGAAGAACCAAGTTATTTGAGACAACAATGAGATCATCTCCGAGTTGTGGGACCTCGCGTGGAGATAGACCTCCATAGAAGGTTGGTTCCTCTACCTATCTCTAACACCACTATTACTCCTAATGCTGAAAGTAAATCCTAGACTAAACGATGCCAATGGACCATGGATAGAAGGATGTGCAGAAAGGGGAAATCCTAAGCTACGGAAGGTGATAACATCAGGGAAAGGGTCGATCTCTCTCCACGAGTAGCGAAGGAAATAGAGAGGGTGTGGGAGAAGAGGCAGATGACACACACCACAAATCAACACACGGTCTCGCCATTCCAACGTGCACAACACATGAACATGAGGACTGCAAGTGGGAATACACACAACATGCAAGAAAACACAAACAAAGAGGTAAGATGCAATGAAAATGAGAAAGGGAAGACAAGAGTTCCACAAAACATGATTTTATTGCTTAAGGGATGTACAATCCTTTAAATTCATGACAAGAGGTGAGAATACATTATAGAGACCATGCCAAGGTTTGAGACTCGTGGGAAGTCATCCACCATTTTGCCATGGTGTCGTACAACTGAGAGAGGGATCTTTTTTTACAAAGCAAAACTCTGTTATTTATAGGAGAAGGAGAGAATAGAAGGAGAAAGAGAGTGAAACTCGGATTCACATCGTCAACCACCAACAACTAGTGATAAATGCCTGCAAATCCACCTGTAAGGTCTGTTAGATGCGCTTCCCCATGTCTTTTTGGCATGTAGAAGAAGGAAGAAAGCAAGATTTGATTGAAATCTGGTGGTTGAGGTCGATTAGATGTGTGCATTGATGATCGAAAGATGTTTCCCTATTTTTCACCTACCAAATCCCACCTAAATCTGATTTTGAAAATTCCAACATGTAGTTGATGTCAACAACTTTCAAATGAGGCCTGGGCATGTGGGAATTTAAGCACTACAATAGAAGTTATGGTTGTCAGAAGTCTATAGGTCACTTTGACATGCAATGACACGTGGCACGCGCATTGATTGACTGAGGAAATCGACCAATTGTTCATCTGATTTGTCATTTCTACCACGTGTCACGAACCGGTTGGTTGTCAGGATTCGACGCCCTATTGGCGCACTTTGGTAGGTTGCGTGTTACACACTCAAGTTTGGATGATGATGTGGCACAATGTGGCGCAAGGCATGGAAGTAAGAGCCAGGTGCGTGAAAGGGAAACATGGGGAAGGTGCATGCAGAAGTGCGCGCATAAGAGGAATAAGAAAATACTTGTAGGGGACAAGTATGGGGAAGGGGCGTGAGCATTCAACTAAAAGATGGCGCGTGGTGGCAAAAAGAAAAGTGGTGTACAAGGGAGCTTAGTGTATGTAAGCGTGCAAGAGGAATGCCAGGACTTAGCCATTTTGGAAGGCAAGTCTGCAGAGGTGCATGACAGATATGAAATAAAGTGGCCGTGTAGGAGAAGGTGCAAGAGAAAATGGAAAAGGAGATAGAAAAATGTAAAGGGAGAAGTAGGAAGGCACGCAAGGTGTGCAAAAGAATCGCAACCAAGTAAATTATGCCAAGGAGTAAACTTGAGTGTGGTCAACTGAAATTTGAAACATAAGAGTCGTAATGAAAATATAAGTTATCCAAATAACTAGGAGAGTTATTTGGATAACAATACCCTTAACATCTACACTTGTCGACTACATCACGTATTATTGGATTATGGAGTAACCAAAGATGTCATGTGCATAGTCCTTGAATAATAAATAAAAGAAATAATAGTAAAGCTAACTGGAATGATGAGTAATTAGTAAGTTGTTAGAACATATCATCAACCTCCATATAAATACGGGTCCAACACTAAATTTAACTAATACAAGTTTCCTTTCGGATGCTTAGTTGTAATCAATTTGGACACCGTGTAATGGTAAGTTCTTCTCTTACTCAATTGTCATTCCCTTTAGAATCAAAGATGGTTTGAAGAAAGAAGGATGGTTCCCTTGAGGAGGATTTATATGACATAATCATGCTAAATTTTTTAATCTAACCAGTTCCCCTTTCTTCTCCTACAGGTGATGGATCCTTTGTTTGCATCTAGGGAGGAGAACCTTGTGAAGGAGAAGCTTGCTCTCGATGTTGCTTAAGATCTTCTCTTGTTATTTGTGAGGGATATCATTCTCGAGACCTTACCTCCCACAACTAAGCCCCTCCATCAATCCAAATATGTAAGACCCAAAGCTAATATGGGCTCTATGGATAAACAGAAAGGACATAGATCCAAGGTGCAAAAATTGACGTTAAAAGTAGCTAGAAATGGTGGAAGATTGCTTCGCAATGGATAATATAGGACTTCCTCTCCCGAAGAGGTAGAAGAAGGCTTTAACTAGTTCTCGCAGATAACTTCGAGTCCTCTTCTATTTCTTTTAGGAGGTTTGGATATTCCCATCTATAAGTGGTTGTATGCGTTTCCATTTCTTCTCTTTTGTTACCATTTTGCTAATTTGTTTCAACTATGAATTATTCTTCTTGATTTTGTATTTTCACTTATGTTAATCTTGTAAATAGTTACATTGGCTCATCGCTAGGTCTTGTGGGTTGTTATTAGTGACGATGTAAATTTTGGGGACTTTCCTATTGTGTTCCGACACCAGTTGAAAGATTTAGTAAAAATGATTCCGGTTCATGGCTTCGATCAAAAGTTTTTACCCTCAATTAATTTAAAAACTAAAAAAATCTATCTAGTTTTAGTAATTCAACCCACTCTAATCTGTTTCACAAATCCATAAAGAACACACGATAAAAATAGCGAAAGTAAAATAAATGGTGCCAACATTAATTTGAGATGCCATCCATAAGGAGGAGACCATCCAAATCATGATTAGTTTAATATTAATGATAAAGATCAACCTCCTTGTCTCTTTTCAATGATTGCGTAATTTATTTTTAATGCTTTATATAATTCATCCAAAATTTGTTTTATTTTTCTATTTATAAAACTTTTCAAAGGTCTAAAGGAGGTGTAACATGACATACTTCTATATCATTAAAATTTAAAATTTTCCACAATTATATTTTAAAAATAATATAACTCTATTTTAGCATTAACAAAAATAAACATAAAACAAATATTTTATTAAATCAAGAGTAGTGAGATACTTGTTAGAATTTATTATGCTAGTGAAGGCAAGTGTATATAGGCTTCAAAAAAACTAATTTGATTTTCTTGTCTAACCAATCACAATGATGCATGTGACATTTTATATCATTTGTATATAGTTTTTCAAAATTATATATTTATTTGATTTTTTCAAAAACTGATGTAATTTTTTTGATTCGCTAAAATTACATTATAGTCATCTCAAGAATTTTCTAATTAATAAAAAAGGAATTTTCAAAATTTTCATATCTATAGTTTAAACATTATAATTATAAAATGTTGATGCATTGCAGTAAATGATGCAAGTACAACATTAAATCAACAATAAATGTTGCAGTAATTGAACCCGCTTTAGATACAAATATAGATCCAAATGAATCAATAATTGATTAATCACAAATTTATTGCAATTATTGATTGATATACGGTTAAATGGGTTAAATTAGGGTTATAGATTTATCTCTATGTGCAGACTGATTTACCCCATAGGGGTACTTGATTTTAGGACGTCTATTACATAGATCTTTGTTTAACACAATTCCCATAACATTCTTTTATTTAATTATGAGAGTATAAAACCTTGCTTTACCATTGTTAGTAAAGAAGAGCTCGGACTTTTGCAATAGCCACTCAATCTGCGCCATCTATTTCATCTTCCTAGCCTTAGTGTGTCCTCCTTTGACCCTCCATCCGTGGTGACCTCTTCTCGGACCCAACACCTTTAATCAACCTTGGTTGATTCCGGGGGTTTCAAGTTCGTAGGATCCCATCTTATTGAAGAGTGTCGAAATGGCAACACATGTCCATTTTAGATTTCGTTGATCATGCCTCTATGCTTGGCGATTAAAATTGATAGCAAATGAACATCCCACAAGTTTTCAAATATTTGAACGGTAGAGGCATTGAAATGCATTGGCGATTAAAATTGACATGAAAATGAAGCGTCCATGGGTTTTCCTCAAATTTGACATAAACTATGTTCAAAACTTGCATCTTTCATCGATCTCCTCATAATGTGAAAATTTTCCTACCTACCCCCTTATGAATAGATGTTTGATAGAACAACATGCGACGTCATTTTGATAATCCGACTAAAAAGAAGAGTTTTTGTAAATCTTGCTAATTCTATATTCTTATGTGCTCTACAACCGCAAGCAAACATATCCATTCAAACACAAAAGTTTAATTGTAATTGTGATGATTAAGTTAAAAGTTTCTTGGAGATATCCAACATGACTAAGAAAGTCAACCATGCACATAATGACAACATGAGAGACCTTCTATTTTATTGTGGGGTTGGGATTTTCCTACTTGTTTTGTTCACTTATTAATCCCTTGCCACCTATTTTATTTCTTTACCAAGTGTGTTTACTTTCCACTGCCATGCACTTTGACCTCCGGACCCGAAGCTCCAATTAAATAAGTTAATTCCACACAATTTACGTGTGCGGAACCAATCTCCTTCGAAGTCTCCCATAATCTTGCCACGTGACACCCTTTAGCCATTTGATGATTTCCACTTGTCCACCTCTAACATGTCCTTTCCCACCAAATTATCTCGCCTTGGCCATTGATTTTCCTGGACCGAGACATGAAAATTATTACACTTGCATTTCTCTTGGGGACTTCATGTCCACCTGGGTGCATTTGGTGAGAGTGTGATGAAATGTCGCCACGTGTTTCACCTTGGCCCATTTAATTCTTGCCACTTGTCCGATTTTCGCTTTAGCCACGTTTCCTTTGAATGTTGATCCATCCACCCCGACCCGCAGCCTTTATCCTTTGGGGTTAATTTGCTACGCCCTTAACCTATTGCTTGTATTAGGATATGAGTAGCCGACTTGTGGCTTACCATATCATTTTATTATATCATTTATACTTTCTCATGCTTAATAGGTCGGCCTTGGTGATGGCCATAGCATATGAATAGTATATATAGGGATGTAGGTAGTATTTCATTATCATTTGAGCATTTGAGTCTTATTATATGGTTTGGAGGTTGCCCCCTCGAAGTGGCGAAGCTATTCTAATTGCATATTGAGATCATTATTCTGAAATATTGTGTTATTTGGTGTTCTATTGTTGCTCATAATCTAAATTATATAAGTAATTTCATTACAAGTGGTATCAAAGTTGCAGTGATCTGGGCCAAAATTAGGGCAAAAACCCTAATTTTTTGTTTTCGCCATATATTGCGAACCAGAGTCGAATTGGTGGGAGATATTTTTACCAGAGTTGCAAAACATTTCAAGTAAGGTTCCCTGAAAATTTTAGACTTTTTTGATTTATTTTGCAAAAAATTATTACAAATTTAGGGTTTTTCATAAAATCGCTCCCTAGGGTGCAAATTGTGGAATGTTTTCAAGTTCTTTACATTTTCGAAAAGCTCTCAAAAAAATAGTATTAGTATCTTTTCTTTAGTTTTTCCTATTTGACCGAATTTGTATCAAAACCATAAACCCTAAGGTTTGACATCATGGCAGGGCCTTCCACAAGAGCAAAAAAGAATCCGGTTACTCCGGGTAAAACCCCAGATAAAGATGGGGTAGTGATTGAAGAGATGGATTCAGAAGGGGTAAATACATATTCTTCAGCACTAGGGTTTACCTCAGTTGATCATAAGGTGAGCCAACTTGAGTATGAGCTGCGAAATGTACAATCTGAGATGGCCTCTAAAGGAGACATAGACCAAATCAATCATTGGTTGGATGATATCATGCAACATGTAAAGGGTAAACAGTATGGCCCAAATCCGCCCATATCAACCAAGGAGGATCTTCAGTTCAAAATCATGGACAAAATAACCATGTTGGATCACTTTTCCAGCCCAATCAGAATCTTACTTATTCGCAACCACGGAACATGATGCCGAAAGTGGATATGCGTAAATTTGATGGTAAGGATCCCCGAATTGGATAAACAAATGGAGAACTTCTTTGAGTTATATCAAACACCATCAAAACTAAAGGTGACGTTGGCATCCTTGTATCTTGAACTAGACCAATTTGTTTGGTATCGATGGTTATGTGCTTAGAGGCGTAAGAATGGTCTCGGTGTCACTGGACATTTTTACGAGGAGTTGCAATTGCACTATAGTTACATGTTTTGAGAGAACTACTTTAGTCAATTAGCAAAGTTACGGAAAACATGATCAGTCAAAGATTATGTGCATTAATTCCAGAACCTATTTTTAAGGGTGGAAAATATTCCAGTAAGAGAATCTGAAGGACCTGTTTCTTGGGGGTCTTAAGGACCACATCGAGCATGAGGTACGTATGTTTAATCCACTCAAGATTTTTGATTCTATTATCATGGCACGTCGAGCAGAGGAAAAAGTTATTTGTAGTAGGAAGTCTTCTTTCATTAACACCATAGACAGTAATATCTCTTTCCCTTCATTTTCTAGGCCAATTAGACTGACTCCTCAACAAATGGAAGAAAAGAGAGCAAAAGGATTATGTTTTAACTGTGATAGAAAATATGGACCGGGACACAAATGTCCTGAGAAGAAGTTGTTCTATATTGACGGAGGTAATGAGGATGATGAGGAAGCTGAAATTATAGGAGAGGTGAGGAACCCAAGAGAAGATGAAGTAGAGGATCACCAACCTACAATTTCTTGCCATGCATTGTCAGGTATTAGTACTTCTCAAACACTCAAGGTTATTGGCTATCTCAAAAAACATAAGGTGATGGTGTTGATTGACTTGGGAGTACTCATAACTTCATAAATAGTAAGTTAGTTAGCCTGCCTCAATTGTTTTATTTACCCAGCTCCAGAAATGCAAGTTATGATTGTGGATGGTGGGACAATCAAGTGCACAAGAAAGTGCCATAGTATCAATCTTTCCATGGGAGACTACATGTTAGACTCACCTATGTTTTTTATTTCTATGGGAGGGGCAAATATTGTTTTGGGTGTCCAATGGCTCACAACCTTAGGTACTATAGAGATGAATTTCCAAGAATTGTTCATGTGATTTCATTCAGATGGAAGGACAATACAATTGAATGGGATGGTAGCTAAGTCTCCACATTATTAGCTCTCATCAGATGTAGAAGGTTCTCAGAAAAGGAGTAGATGGATTTATAGCAAAGTTATTTTCCATAGAAGTACAAAATATAGAGTCTTCAATGCCACCCAATCTTCAGAAGATTGTTGATGCTCACTCATATGTTTTTGATGCAATTCCAAAGGGACTACCACCAGTTAGGGATCATGATCATGCCATTCAGTTGATTCCAGGGAGCCAAACACCTAACATCAGACCATATAGATACCCATATTCCTAGAAAAGTGAGATCGAGAAAATGGTTCAGGAAATGTTGAAGGCAGGTATCATCAGGCATAGCCAGAGTGCATATTCTTCACCAGTGGTCATGGTACGTAAGAAGGATGAAACATGGAGGATGTGTCCAGATTACGAGAACTCAATAAGTACACCATCAAAGATAAGTTTCCTATTCTAGTAATTGATGATTTACTTGATGAATTGCATGGTGCTATTTATTTCACAAAATTAGATCTTCGTTCGGGTACCATCAAATTAGAATAAAAGAGGAAGATGTTCATAAAATGGATTTTAGGACTCATGAGGGCCATTATGAGTTTTTGGTAATGCCTTTTGGTCTTACAAATGCGCCCTCAACCTTTCAAAGCTTGATGAACACTATTTTAGGCCATTTTAAAGGAAATTTATATTAGTTTTATTTGATGACATATTGATTTATCAGTAAGACATGGGAAGAACACTTACAACATGTAAATAAAGTGTTGGAAGTTTTGGAGAAACATACTCTCTATGCAAAGCCATCCAAATGTTCTTTTGGTGTACAAGAGGTAGAGTACTTGGGTCACATTGTATCCCATGAAGGCGTCAAAGTTGATCCTCAGAAGATCAAAGCTATGGTGGAATGGCCAAGGCCCAAAACTCTCAAAAATCTTCGTGGGTTCCTAGACTCGAATGGGTAGTATAGAAGATTTGTGTGGGGATATGGTAGAATAGCAACCCCACTCACTGCATTGCTAAAGAAGGATGTCTTCCATTGGACAGACATAGCCACTAAATCCTTTGAGTAGCTGAAGGAAGCCATGTGCAACACCCTAATTTTGGCTACTCCCAACTTCTCAAAAACCTTCATTGTTGAATATAACGCTTCAGGATCAAGATTGGGAGAAGTTCTAATGTAGGAAGGAAGACCAATTGCATTTGAGAGTCAGCAATTCAAAGGAAAAGATCTGCTCAAACGTGTCTATGAGAAAGGAATGATGGCTATGCGGACAAGTAATGGAGGCCCTATCTCATGGGTAGACACTTCAAGGTAAAAACCGATCATGATAGTCTCAAATACTTTTTTGGAGCAAAGGTTATCATCGAGGAACAACAAAAGTGGGTAACAAAATGTTGGGTTATGATTTTGAAATCATATACAAAAAGGGTAAAGAAAATGTAGTAGTTGATGCGTTGTCCAGAAGGGATACATCCGCAGATGCCTTACTATGTGGAATTTCCATGTTGATGGCCAATTGGGTGGATGAAGCAAGATTGGAATGAGATCAAGACAAGGATACACAATCTCTAATACAGAATATCAAGCAAGGATCTATGACATCTAACAAATTTGAGTGGAAAGGTAATGCCCTATAGTACAAGGACATGTTATACTTGAGTAAAGATTCTGAGTTGAAGCATAAGATTCTTGCAGAGCTACATGCCTCACATGTTGGAGGACACTCTAGGTTTTTGAAGACATATCATAGAATAAAAAGATAATTCTTTTGGGAAGGACTCAAGGGGGATGTACAAAAGTTTGTGTTAGAGTGTTTAGTTTTCCAATAGAACAAAGGGGAAACAATTAAGACACTAGGTTTGTTGCAACCCTTACCAATTCCTCGCCAGAGATGGCATGAGGTCTCCATGGGTTTCATCACCGAATTACCTTGTTCAGAGGGTAAAAATGTTATTTTCGTGATTGTGGATAGGCTCACAAAATATGCCCATTTTTGTGCCCTATCACATCCATTTGCAGCCAGTATAGTCATAGCTATTTTTTTGGAGACAGTTCAAAGGCTACATGGAACCCCAAAGATAATTGTAAGTGATCGTGATCCTATTTTCACAAGTAATTTTTGGATAGAATTATTTTCATGTTTGGGTACTCAGCTAGCTCACAGTTCATCTTATCATCCTCAAACTGATGGGAAAATGGAAGTGGTCAAAAAATGCTTAGAGGGGTATCTATGTTGTTTTGTATCAAATAAGCAGGAAAGGTGGATTAAATGGCTACCACTTGTAGAATGGTGGTATAACACATATTTTCATACCTCTTCTCAAATGACCCCATTTTTAGCATTATATGGTTACCATCCACCTTCTATCTCTTCCTCCTTGAGGATGCAAACTAAGGTCAGAGATGTTGAGGAACACATTCAACATTAATAACAGGTTTTGGCTAGTTTGAAGGAGAATTTAGCATTAACACAAAATAGGATGAAACAACAAGTAGATCAACACCGTAGTGAAAGACATTTTGAAATTGGCGAATGGGTTTTTTACGTCTCCAAACTTTACAAACATATGTCCCTAAAGCAAAGAAAAAGCACAACTAACTTGCTCCTAAATATTATGGCCCTTATCAAGTTCTACGGAAAATTGGCAAAAGTGTTGCTTATAAACTAGAGTTACGCTCCATCTTCACACATACACCCAAAGATTCCATGTTTCATGCCTCAAGAAGGTTATTGGATAGAAATTTGAAGCAGACAGAGTTACAGAACTTGACGAGGAAGGAAGAATCATTTTGGAGCCAGAGAATATTTTGCAAACACGCACTAAGAGGCTGAGAACCAGATACATTAAGGAATATCTGATCAAGTGGAAGAATATGAGCATAGAAGATGCAACCTGGGAGGATGAAGGTTTTTTGCAGCAACATCCAGGATTATTCAATGTTGAGGGGGAAGGGAATGCTACGCCCTTAACCTATTGCTTGTATTAGGATATGAGTAGCCGACTTGTGGTTTACCATATCATTTTATTATATCATTTATACTTTCTCGTGCTTAACAAGGTTGGCCTTGGTGATGGCCATAACATATGAATAGTATATATAGGGATCAGAGGTAGTATTTCATTATCATTTGAGCATTTGATTCTTATTATATGGTTTCGAGGTTTCGCTCAAGTGGCGAAGCTATTCTAATTGCATATTGAGATCATTATTCTCGAAATATTGTGTTATTTGGTGTTCTATAGTTGCTCATAATCTAAATTATACAAGTAATTTCATTACATAATTACGCGGCCTTACGTCCACTAGAGCCTTTAAGTTTTGAAGGGGCCTAAACAGCTCCATGTGGCCCTTGCTTTGATGGTTAAAGTTGACGGCATGTCCCTTCCTTCATTCGAAAAAATTAGTCCTCCACAACACAAAACTTCATTTCGGAAGGATTTGCCATATCATGACCTTGTCATCTTTGTACGTCCTTTTCTCCCACACTAACTTAAAAACATTATTATGCCAAGAGGTGTTACATAGTGGAGCGAAACCTCTTGATTTTGGAATGCGTTAGAATATGACGGTGCAATTTTTTTTAATCCATGAGTTGAAAATCAACGGTGGCTATGGACTATTTGCAATTCATGTTTGATCTCCTCTCCAAATGCCTTAATGCACCCACTTGATTATTATCTGCACTTGAACCAAATACAAGTTTTCTGGCCAACGAGTATGATAGTTGGGGACACTTGAGGAAGATGCATTTGAGATTATCGTGAATGACCGAGTTGAGATTATCGTGAATGACCAAGGTAACAAAACTACTCCCTCTATGGTTGCTTTCACCTCTGATGAGAGACTTATAAGAGACGACACTAGGTTCCAAGTTTCTACTAATCCTACCAACACAATCTTTGATGCGACTTATTGGGAGGTCATTTAGTGTTCCTGCGTGCAAGTTGACTCAACACTCTAGAATTTTACTGTTGTCCCTGGTCTTAACGACAAGCCCATGGTTGAAGTTGTCTACAAAGGTGAGAAGAAGCAATTTGCAGCTGAGGAAATCTCTTGTATGGTGTTGATGAAAATGAGAATGATTGCTGAAAAGTATTTAAACTGTGATGTAAAGAATGTTGTAATTACCGTGCCTGCCTATTTCAACGATTCGCAGAAAAGGGCAACCAAAGATGCCAGTAAGATTGCAGGCCTTAATGTCATGCGCATCATCAATGAACCCACTGCCGTGGCAATTACTTATAATTTTTGTGGACGCAAGCAAGAGAAAAGAAACATCCTGGTTTTCGACCTTGGTGGAGGTACTTTTGATGTTTCTATTGTTACGGTTGAGGGAAATAAAATTGAGGTGAAGGCTGTTGGAGGGGATATGCATTTGGGAGGTCAAGATTTTGACAACAGGGTACTCTGTTTCTGCGTTCAAGAGTTCAACAGAAAATACCAAATGGATCTGAGCACAAGTGCCAAAGCTCTTTGCAGGCTTCGTTCAGAATGTGAGAGGGGAAAAAGGAGTTTGTCTTCGGCTGTGGAGACTGTCATTGACATTGACTGTCTTTACGAAGGACAAGATCTTCATATCAAGTTGAGAAGAGCCAAGTTCGAAGAGCTCAACGCCGAGTTATTTGACAAGTGCATGCAAGTTGTGCAACAATGCCTGCTAGATGCCAACATGAGCAGGAACCAAATCGACGACATTGTTTTAGTGGGAGGATCCTCGCGCAATCCGAAGATCCAATAATTGTTGAAAAATTTCTTCGATGGAAAGGAACCCTATATAAGTGTTAAACCAAACGAAGTAGTTGCTTAGGGAGCGGTCGTGCACACAACTTAGTGCTCATGGACGTGACACTACTGAGTCTTGGAATTGAAGTTAAGGGTGGTGTTATGAAAGTAATAGTCCCCCAAACACTGATTTCTTCTTTGCAACATTAGAAATTACAGAAAATGAAGTTGGTCTTCCATCCAAGCGATTTCCAACTCTAGTGAAGGGACGAATTTAGCTTGTTTCCTCCTCCGGTTCATCTTGAGCCTCTTTTTCTGGTTCCTTGTAATCAACAGGAGGGGCGAAGTCTACTTCACAAGCTTGTGAAAATCTATTACGCATCGATTATTAACCTCCTATCTTGTAAGATTATTTGATCAACAAATATTAGAAAATAACACAATCAGTAACTTCACAAATACAAACACATAAGAAATACCCAACAAGGTGAACACAATATTTTGGACAATTGTCCCTGGAAAAACCCCGTAGGGAAAACCAAGATTACACAGATGAGAAATATATTAAACTTCAAAGAAATCAAGAGATACAAACATCGTTTGTTTGCCTCTTACTAGCAGAGCTCGACAATCTCCTAATCCTCCCGCCGATATTCCTCCACTGCTATCTCCAACGTTATCATTGCGCCCTTGCTAACACCTGCAAGACTACTTGCTAACACTACAAGTTTCTCTCAAAACTTCCTTATTACAAATGACCCCAATGACCCCCTTATATACTACTCTCGTTGAAAATCAACGGCCAAGATTAATACAAATGAACGATCGAGATTAAGACAAATCAATAACCATAACAACCTTGGTTATGAGGTGTCACCTAAAAGGAGTCAATATTAGATAACAATTGTTCTTATCCTAACAATATTTGTTTGACAAAAATAACTATTTCTCTAAATTCTAGGTCATTCAAACTACCCATAACAAATGGATGAGGACAAACAACTATCCAAACTACTAACTACTAAGATTAACACTCCCTCTTAACGAGGAAGTCGTTTCGCATGACACCCAACATCTCTCTAAAGAAGATGAATTTTGCCTTCCCTAATGCCTTTGTCGAATGTCTCTACTCCGCTGATCTGTAGGTACAAATTGTAGCTTAACAACCTGCGCTACTGCACACAATCTCCGATGAAGTGATACTTGATGTCTATATGTTTTGACCTATCATAAAACACCTAGATTCTCAAACCAACTTGATGCAACTCGATTGTCGCAGTGTATCACCGTAGTCTCAACCTTCTAACCAAACAAAGCTACTAAAGAACTTTCAAAGCCATATAGCTTGCCATGCTTAGCATGTTATGTACTCGACTCTGCTTTGAACTTAGAGCCACAGACTTCTACTTCTGCTTTGAACCAAGATACAACTCCCGATCCTGCATCAAACAACACCTTGAAGTGCTCCTCTTGTCTGCATTGTACTACCCGCCCAATCTGGCCAATATAGCCCATCAACCCGATTCCTTCACCTCGAGCATATCTAATTCCATACTCGATTGTACCTCGCAAATAACGCAGCACATGCTTTGCCGCAGTCCAATGCACTCTCTTTGGCTCAACCATGAACTGACTAAGAGAGTGAACTGCAAAAGCTATATCTGGCCTGGTATTGACCAAATACATGAGAGAACCAATCAACTGCTTGTATAAGGTGGGATCTACATCCTTCTCCCTGGATGTGTCTACCTTCCTCTAATTCATGATCATGGGTGTAGACATGGCTTTGCAATCTTCCATCCTGAACCTTTTCAAGATTTCCATGCAATATTTCCCTTGCCCAAGGAAAATCTCTCCATCTTTCTGCCATACCTCCATGCTTAGAAAGTAGTGTATAAGTCCCAAATCCTTCATCTCGAACTCCGCTGCAAGATCCCTCTTGCATTCTTCTATGAGCCCCAGTGAACTTGTAAGAAACAAGTCATCTACATATAGAACAAGAATGAGAATCTCACCTCCAACTACCAAGTAGTAGAGATTAGCATCTGCCTCACTCTTCACAAAGCCCATTTCCTGCAAGTAACTATCAATGCGCTCATACCATGCTCTGGGAGCCTGCTTGAGTCCATACAATGCTCTCTTCAATCTACACACGTGGGTCTCTTTGTTGTGTGCTACAAAGCCTTCTGGTTGTTCTATGTATACCTCCTCTTTCAACTCACCATTAAGAAACGTTGGCTTGGCATCCATTTGATGGATCTGTCATCCCATCTGTCTTTGAAATTGAGATTACGGCTCGTATAGAAGTATACCTGCAACCTGGAGAAAATGTCTCCTCGTAGTCTATTCCCTCTTTCGAGAGAACCCCTTCATGAGACGAACCTTGCCTTATATTTCTCGATGCTACCATCTCGCACCGTGCTTGATCTTATAGATCCAAAGATGATCCAACCACTACCCTATCTGTTGGTGTCAGTGCACTACCTCCCACACATCATTCTCGCATAATTGAAGTATACTCCTCAACCATTACTTCTTGCCACACTTGATGTTGTGCAGCCTCCCGATAGCTAGAAGGTTCACTATCTACCAACATTTAACTAATGCAACATAGTCATCATACCTGGCTGGTGGTTTCCGTTGTCTATCACTCCTCCTAGGAGTACCCACTAACTCCTGAGTATTCTTCTGTGTCTGTTGAACCTCACGGTTCTTGCTGCCAACTGTAGAGGATGAAATATCAACCTCCATGTCTTCTTGATGCATCTCTTCTTGGCACTGTTGCTCCATACTTTGAAAATCTCTCCTCTTGAGTCTATGCTTGTACTAAGAATCGTACTCGAGCACGCCCTTGACTCGATTGAGTGATCCTTGGAGCTTCTGTTGGCTGCTTACTCTGATCATCTACTGGCAAATCTCTAGACCTTCTAAATGCCTTGTCCTCCATGAACTTGACATCACGTCGAACAATAATCCTTCTGGTCCCCGGAATGAATATCCGATATGCCTTAGAGGTTTCACTGTACCCCACAAAGTACCCTCTCTCTGCAGTCTGATCTAACTTGGTACGTGTATCCTTAGGAATGTGACAATATGCCAAACTCCCAAAGATCCTAAAGTGACTGACATCTAGCTTCTTCCCAGTGAATGCTTCCTCTGGTGTCATCTTCCCTAATACCTTATGTGAAACTCTATTCTGTATGTATATTGCTATATTACATGCCTCTACGCCTACGATAACGGGTAAATCTTGGTCATGCAACATAGCCCTTGATGCCTCCGTTATGCACCGATTCTTCCTCTCAAGAACTCCATTTTGCATGGATCGGATTGTAAGGAACAGTCCACTCTCTCTTGATTCCTTCTCTGGTACAGAACTTCTGGAACTCATTACTTTTGTACTCGCCTCCATTATCTAACCGAAGAACTTTTATCTTCCTTCCTGTCGAATTCTCCACAAGAGCTTTGAACTCTTGGAAGCGACTGAAAACCTCATCCTTGGTCTTCAAGAAGTATATCCATGTCTTCCTAGAGAAATCATCAATAAAAGTAACAAAGTACTCATACCCTCTGAGAGACTTCGTCGACATTGGTCCACATACATCTGAATGTACTAGATCAAGAACGCCCTTGGATCTGGTGTCACTCCTTGGAAAAGATGCTTTAGCAAACTTCCCCAACACGCATCCCTTACATACATCATCGTGCTCTGTGCTCACCTCAGGAACACCTGTCACTGTCTCATGAAGTAATTTAAGGGCTCCATGATGGATATGGCCCATCCTTCTATGCCATAGCTCTCCCTGATCTCTAAGATTACTGTTGCTCATGAGTGCCTTAGGAATATCAAACTGCAGCCTATAAAGCCGACCGCTCCTAACTCCAATAGCTATGGGTGATTTCCAATCCTTGTGCTTGATCAACACATGTGCCCCTCTAAAGAGTACATTGTACCCTTTGTCCTGAAGGACAGATACATAAATCAAATTCATCCCTAAGCCTGGAACATGCAACACATCATGAAGGGGAATCATCTTACCACTCTCCCTCTGAAACTGAACAGTCCCTTTCCCAACTGAGTTGAGTTTGGACATGTTCCCCATAGAGATCTGGATTTTGGTGCTCTCTTCCTTATAACTGGAGAAGTATTCTCTAACTCCTGTCATATGATATGACACCCCACTATCTATGTACCAAACACTCTGTGAGGTTGAGCTAACCATACATGCTATGAGTGCAAACTCATCTTCCATTCTACTTAGAGAGCTCATCTCGCACTTGCCAAGCCGCAACTTGCTTCTTGCCTTTCTTTTCATTCTTCTTCCTTTCGGGCAATCGCCGACATAGTGGCCAAACTCGATGACCATAAGCACTTGATCTTCGAAGAATCTTTCTTCTTCTTTTCACCTTGTGAATTTGATCCTTTACTAGACCCCTTCTTTGCCTTCCCTTTACCCGCTAGGCAACATTTTCCTTTTCCACCTCACTTTTTGACTCTTATTGTTGGCTCTATGACAAGACTTAGTCTAAGCTCCTCCCGAGTGAAATCACTCCATAGTCGATCCCAACTCGGTAAGGTGTCTCGTCCATGATGACTTGAACAAAGACATCCCACCGCTAAGTAAACCCGTTTAGGGCTATTCTCACTAGCTCGTCATCACTTGGCTTGTCTCCAACAATTGCCAATTCATCCTTGACAAGTCTAAGTCCGGTGAGGTAACTTGTGACGTCTTCTCCTTATTCATCCGTGTATTCCTCAACTTTTCTCTCGAGAATCGCCTTCCGATTAGTGGTAGCATTCTCGCATGATTCATAATGGCATCCCACATCGCCTTCGCAGATCTAACTTTGTAATATGTGGAACAATATGATCCTCGACACCGTCAAGAATCACCTCCTCGCCTTCGCATCTTCCTTCTTATATGCTAAGAGTTGTGTTGCATCCGTAGGTACAGTACAACAAAGTGGTCACATGTTCCTTGATACCATTCTCTTCCAAGAATAGAGAAATTCTGGCTTTCCAGACACCAAAATTCGAGGCTCCATCCAATCTATCCTGATCTCTTAAACCTACTGAGGCCATCTTAAAGGAAAATAATAATAATAATTTTGAAGAGGTTAAACTAGGTTTTATAAACCCTCACTTTCTTTCACCTAGGGTAAATCTCTTCTACCCGAACTTAGCTCTGATACCATGTGAAAAATCTATTACAGTTATTGATTATTAACCTCCTATCTTGTAAGATTATTTGATCAACAAATATTGGAAAATAACACAACTGTAACTTCACAAATACAAACACATAAGAAATACCCAACAAGGTGAACACAATATTTTTGACAATTGTCCCCTGGAAAACCCCGTAGGGAAAACCAAGACTACAGATGAGAAATATATTAAACTTCAAACAAATCAAGAGATACAAATCTTGTTTGCCTCTTCTTGCAGAGCTCCGACAATCTCCTAATCCTCCCGCCGATATTCCTCCCGCTATCTCCAACGTTATCACTACGCCTTGCTAACACACCGCAAGACTACTTTGCTAACACCGCAAGTTTCTCTCAAAACTTCCTTATTACAAATGACCCCAATGACCCCTTTATATACTACTCTCATTGAAAATCAACGGCCGAGATTAATACAAATGAACGGCTGAGACTAAGACAACTCAATAACCATAACAACCTTGGTTATGAGGTGTCACCTAAAAGGAGTCAATATTAGATAACAATTGTTCTTATCCTAACAATATTTGTTTGACAAAAATAACTATTTCTCTAAATTCTAGGTCATCCAAACTACCCATAACAAATGGATGAGGACAAACCGCTGTCCAAGCTACTAATTACTAAGATTAACAACAGTTTGTCTTAATGATACTAATTATAGAAACCGACTTTACCTCGACTATATTGATGTAATATTTCTTCTTGTTATAAGATAACATAATTGTATCATCTGTCGTCAATCAACACAAATTCTTTAAAGTGGTCTCCAACACAGCTTTTGGATTGGACATGTCCAGGAAATCCATTGTGTGTGGCTGTAATTTCACATATTTCCCTTTCTGAAGATTGGAATTTTTAATTGAACTAAATCCCCTTCATTCAAACACATATTTTGCATCATCCAGTTGGGCATAAAGAGCTTTTCCTCAAATTCGTGGTTTTTTAATTCAATGGAATAAACACACCTTGTGCAACCATTACTCTATTCGCGCCCTCTATTTTGTCTGTTTGTCTTGTATTTTAGCTTATCGTTGACTCTATTGGGAAGCATATGACTATGCTATTTTCCCTTTTTTGTGAGAATAGTTACTTCACGCCTCTCAATTAGTGGGTGTGGAACTGGACTATACAAATATTTTGTGTGTTTGACACTATTGCCATAAATATGAAACAACACTGATCCAAACCTAATTTCAAAGTAAAATGTTATACAAAAATCAATAACTGAAACAACAATTTCAATAAACCGATAAAACAAATTTTGTAACACCCATTGTCAAACAATCTAGACATCTCAGAAACCAACCTCGTTAAAAATCACTACAATATAAAAACATCATAACAATAATCGATTGATTAACATTTAAATATAGAGAGACTACTTTTTAAAAAAGGAACAACCAAAAAAATCCCCAACGGCACAAGAAATTTTTGAGAAAAAGAAATGATATTTAGCATTGTATATGTTTTTTTTGGGCTTCGAAAATACCTTATGTAAATATCATACTTTAGTTACCATTTGTTAGCTTTTTGGCAGTACGTACTTTGGTTAATAGTAGGTATATTTGAATGAGAAGTATTAATGTGGCTTATAAACTAATATTACTCTTTCATTATTTTAAATGTTAATCAATCGATTATTGTTATGATGTTTTTATATTGTAGTGATTTTTTGATACAATACTCAATCATTACAAGAAAGGAATGGTTTCAACCCCTCTAAAATTGATTATCCAAGGTACTGCAGGCACAAGCAAATCTTACCTCAAACAATATCCGCTCCGCATTGTCCTCAAGATACCCCGAACAACCACCTCCCTCCTGGTTCTTGCTCCTACAGGAGTTACAACATGCAACATTTCTGCATCAATTATACATGCCGCACTGCACATTCTAGTAAAGGAAATCAAACCGCTTGAAGGCTTGTCCCTTTCCTCTCTTCAACAATCCCTTCAACATGTTCATTACATTCTCATTGACGAAATGAGCTTCGTAGGCCCCAAACTCCTCGCCAAAATCGACTTTCACCTTCGCGAGGCCTTCCCTCACTTCAAATCTTCTCGCATTCGAAAACATTTCCATCATTCTCGTTGGTGAGCTTGGCCAACTTCCCCCTGTCAAGGACGTTCCACTCTATGTCGGCCATTGTTATTGAACAAACCTATAGTTTAGCTTCACAACATGGATCATGCTTATGACAATCTTCAGGCACTAAGGTTCGAATGAGGCCCAAATTACTTTAGACTAAAACATGTACCACCTA
Source organism: Taxus wallichiana var. yunnanensis (assembly GCA_018340775.1). Classification (NCBI taxonomy): domain Eukaryota; kingdom Viridiplantae; phylum Streptophyta; class Pinopsida; order Cupressales; family Taxaceae; genus Taxus; species Taxus wallichiana. The sequence continues at coordinate 519,948,021 of CM031236.1, read as the reverse complement.
AACGCTTCAACTATTTGATCACCCACCATTGTCATTTTAAGATAACACATGTAGCTGACATAATAATATTCATTTGTCCTTTTCACTATGCATGTCATTTTCAGAGGTCCACGTTGCCTGGGTGACAGTTGCATCTTATTAAATTTATATATAAATATATTGATCAAATAAATATGCAAATTTGTCCTCTTCAAACACATATTACACCGCCGTGAATAATACGTGCAAGATAAAGACCAGATAGTGGAACATAGTGTCCTCCTTCTCCATCGAACCCCTTCTTGATCTCCCCGCATCCTTTCCATGTATTTCACTTCCTCATTTTTTCATTCTTCACTCCATCTCCTCCAATGTTTCCATCGTATTATACAATTGCTAGTATACATACCTCTCATAACTAACTTTGGCGAAGTCGGCTCCATTTCCTTTTTATTTCAACGATCCATAGAAATAGTTATGAGATTTTTGTTTTCTTGACATCATCTTTTAATCCGGCAAATATCATATTCTGGGAAAGTTGCGAATCTGCTCTTTGTAAAAAGAGCAATGCTTTTCTGGTTCGATGGTTTCTCCCCAACCTTTCCTTATTTACTTCTAAATGATTTCGAACTCAACATAATTTTGTATATGGCGTCAATTTTCTGTAAATGATTTCGAATTCAACATACTTTTGTATTTGGCGTCAATTTTCAGTAAGAAACAAATGGAAGCTCGCCATATCAGCTATACACAGGTAGGCCAAGTAATTATCATCAGTATTAATTAATAGTTTGCATTTGTGCTTGATTTATATAAATTTTGGGCTTTCAGGTGGAAAAAAATTATCAAAAATTACTACAAATTTCTCCAAGAAAAACCTGAAGAGGTTTTTAAATTTTATGCTGAAAATGCTAAGCTTTTACGACCAACATCAACTGTAGAAATTGTTAGTGTGTCTGGATTGGAGGTATTTTATATATCAAAGATTTGAAGCTTTCACAGCCTCATTTGCTTAGATATATTGTTTAGTTACAATAAATATTTATTAGTTTACAAAATTAAATTTTAGAGTACTTCACATTTAGGTCAACAACAAATTATTATATAGGTAACAATATAATGTGTAATACTCAATCTTAATTGCAAGCAAATGGGCTGCCCAAAGTGTGAGCTATGTGATCTCTAAATATAGCAATGGATGTTCACTATGATTTTCTGTGGCTTCGATTTAGGCCATCAATAAGTTGTTGCTGTCACTGGCTGAAAGTTGCCCTAAGACAGGCATGTTATAATTGAAATTGAAATTGAAATCGAAAGATTTTAATTACGTCCAAGAGACTGGCAGGTCTATGGGACCACATAGAGAGAGTTAAACTGAGTCTCCTGAATCTGACATGCTCCAGCCCCAGGTCATCGCGCAGCTGGAATTGAGCTGCAGGTGATGTTGACGTACGAAGGAATGTGAACCATCCACGTGGCAGACTTGGCAGGCAATGTGTCGGTTTTCACGAGTGAATGTAGACAACAGATTTAATAGCTTTTTAGAGTCCGCGCAATGAAATGAAATGAAATGAAAGATTTTAATGACGAGACTTAAGAGTCTATGGAACCAAGAGTCACATCCATTCTTTCAATTTCAATCCGGAGACCTGAGGCTTGCTTACTTTGTTAACGCCAGATGCAAGAGATTCAGGCGGCCAAGGCCGCCTTTTCCTGTGCTGTCCGCATGGAAGAAAAAGAAGAGCAGGGTTTCAGTAGTTCCCTGTCTGAGGAGAATCCAGTTCCAGACCTGAGCCAGAAAGTATTTAATGTTGCGTAGCGTATTATTGTTGTCTTTAAATTCCCTGAAATCACCTTTTTAGGGTTTTCCTGCAATCACTGCTATCGCAAGCATGGAAGGGTTAGAAGCTCATAAAAGGGGAATGGCATTCATATCCACGACTGTATACCTGCCGAAAATGCCATGGCGAGGATTCCCCTTTTTATCAAAATCACCACCAAAATTTTAACCGACCATCCGCCACTCCTAGCAGTAGAACATGACACATTAACTGGAGTATCGGGGGAATAATAGGCAGATTCGCAGCTTGCTCATACACAACTTCAAAACATGCAGTAATAGGGCTGACTAAAAATGGTGCAGCCGAACTGGGGAAAGACGGTATCAGAGTGAATTGCGTTTCTCCAAATGCCATTGCTACAGGTCTCGTGTTAAAGCTTATTCCTAAAGAGAAGTCCATTGTGTAGCTAACGGAGTCGCGCTAAGTGTGGAGGATATTGTAGAGGCTGCTCTGTATTTAGCGAGTGATGAAGCAAAGTATGTGAGCGGTCATAATCTGGTGGCCCTCTGAATGCTTTGGCCTCCCTACCTGACGAGATCAGAATCTCTGCTCTCTCCAGCCAAACCACTACTAGATAGACTGTTTTGTGTTCCAGCTGACACTACTACCCTCACCAGCGTGTCGATTTTAGCTTTCATGTGTATGGGTTCCATTTGTTTTTGGTTTACCGGGAAAGGAATAATATGACTGCTATTATGTTAAGGTTGGATTTTTCTATGTAATGGAATTGAAATTAGCATGGAATGAATATAGTTGAATATTTGTAAATGTGCATTGCAATTCAATCTACTTCTAGATATTCCCATTAAATTTTTCCAAAGTTATAAGTAATTTCCAATTGCTAGCGAGTCCGTCGTTCTCCATAACTGATCCCGTTATATTATTTTATTTGTTAATCTTTGACATTATTTTGTAGGCTTCAATCATAGACCCTTTTTATTTGCAAATGCATTTATGTTTGAGGTTGGTAAGTTTGATTTTGTCTTGGATTTTTAAGGAGGGTTTGGAGTATTCTGAAATGGTATTGATGTCAACAAGTAATCTCACAAAAAATCCACCAGATCCACAAAATGTGTATGGAGGAAGCTCAAAACCCAAATCACATGAGTTAAGTGTTGTGTAGAAGATAAGAAGGATGGATTGGCGCAACTAAGGTAGGCCCTAGCCCCCCAATTCCAACACCGTAACCTCCGCCCCCAATGGAAATATGGTTAGATCCCATGTCTAACAATAAGCTAATGTAGATGGAAACTTTGGAGGCCACAGTCACGACAACTCCACCAACATCCCCTCCACCATACTACTCTGCAATGTAAACTTCGGAGTTGTAAGGTTCGAATGTGCATGGACTTGAGGAAGGGCCCATGGAAGGACCCAAATCAAACAAGACTAGCGAAGTGCACAAGGAGGCATTCAAGGGAAGCGACATGCAAGAAGAGAGGAATGTTGACAACGCCATGAAGGATGCACCATGATAGGAGGAAATGGAGTACAAACCATTAGAAGAAGAGGCAAGTCATGGAAAAGAGGGCCCCAAACAAGAAGAAATATAAGGAAGAGTCCCAAGTAAAGAGGATGAAGTTGGCCTTAAAAGAGAAGAAGAAACATGTGGATAGCGGATAAAGGTGCATGATATGGCATGGTCATCAACTAGCTCGCCCAAAGAACTTCATGACACTAGCTTTGAAGTGGAGTTTGATCGGATCATGGATAAGGAAGCATGCAAAAAGGAACTAAGAAAGATATTATCAGTTATGTGAAATCTTGGCAGATGAATTCGACAAGATATGTGTCATTTAATTGCAATTTTATTCATAATTGGAGGAATTCCACAATACTTATAAATATGGAACTTGAAATCTTATATTGGATTCAACAAAAAAACTCTCTTCCTTCGATATTTGTTATTGATTTCCATATGAAGTTTTATTTGGTCAAAGCTCGGTCTTTTATTTTGTAGTATTATGTATGTGCAGGGCCTGTGCAAATGGAAGTGATTAAGGAAATCGAGACCAATGCCGACGACACAGTTCAAATTGAAAGCATGCATGGAAGGGCAAAAATGAAGGCCTAAAATAAATTGAAAGGAGTGGTCGAGGGTTCGAGACTTCGTGAACCACAATTGAAACAAGTGGGCACAAGTTCGAAACTTCCGAAGTTAAAGCAACTCCAGATGAGAGGCCGATCCGTCAGAAGCTGAGGAACAATAATAAACCCCATCCCATTGAGATTGTTAGGGTGTAGTCTCATGTATATTTTATATAAGTCCGGAGTAGAATAATCCACCACAAACCTAGAGTCCACAAATGCCACCCTCCGAATGGTGCTCTCGCCAAAATCAACAATCTTTAATTATTTCTTAGATGGTCATGAAGAACCTTATTTCAAGCCGGCATGTCACCCTTGCCAAAGCTAAATCATTATTCATTTCTCCCTTGTAGATGAAGCATATTTAGTAGGAAATGTGTCACTATTTCGGGCTTCTACTTGTCAGAAAAGCTAAAGTGGCCCACACAAAGTCCCTCACAAAACCCTCAAAATTGTATCAAATAATATCAGCTAGGTTATCCAACAAATTCAAACCCTTAAAGATTTTTATTTCCTCAAATAGGTCTAATAGCTCACAAGAAAATCCTCTTAATAACACGTGTTCAAGTCATAGATAAAATTCAGCCTACAAAAATCAATAACATTTTCCTTCTGTCAACATGCATTCTTCATTGGAAAATTTAAACACCCCGAAATTTTCGGCCAAATTTGAACATTCTTACCTGGGAATCTTAAACGTGTCGATTGTCAGGTTAAAGTTAGGCATTATTTGATGGTAAATTTAATTCATCCTTCCAAAATTTAAACACATTGATTTTTAGTCTAATACAACAATTTTATTCTTCAATATTCCCAAGTTACTTGGTCAGAATTAAGATCTACTTCCTTCGCAAGTTTGAAGAACAAATATCGATTGGAATTGTATGGGAATTTTAAAGAATAAATATAACTCGAAATTGCATCATAATTCCCATGATGAGTATCATCTGTAATTACACATGAAAGACATATTCTCAAGTGGAGTGAACCCACCCGCCTTTGACAAATGGTAGTTCCATCAACATATGAGATCACATTGGGAGGAATTTGAACCGCGGACATGTTTCAACCATCGATCACATCGCCCATGGCTGACACATGCCAGTATGAACAATAGTGTAGAGGACGAAGGAAAGGTCATTGAAGTATGATCTCCTACAAACCGTTGATTGGAGATGAAACCCTAAAAGGGATGAGCCACATTTTTAACACAAAAGTAGGGAGAGCTAGAGAAAACCCTAATCTATGGTGTTGTAGCAAGGTGAGAGATCAAGACATCGTATGGAAATGAAAGTGGTTGCAGGGTCGTTGATAAACAAACGATACATATCTTAATGCCAATGTCATCTCCTCTAAAAAAGGAAGTAGACATGGGTTGTGGTGGGCTATGTCGAGGTGTGAGAGATAAGCCACAAAATTGCCCAAGTTGTAAGTTGTGCAGGCTTGGTTAATTAGGTGAATGTTTCTTTAAATTTGTTGGATTTTCAAGAGATTAGCTAATAGAAATATTGTGTAACTACATGATGAATTCAGAAATGGAGGAGAGACGTGAGCTACATATATGGTCTACATGGGGTCTTTGTGTGAGGAAAATGTGAATAATGCGAGTGAACTCAAGATGATAAAGTGCAAGACAAATAATGGATAATTATTGATTATTGTTTGCACATCGCTTATTTCCCTTCATTTACTCGAGCTTAGAACTATAAATGGGGCATGCAAAGTGTTCTAATAAAAAAGCATTTCGAATAGGTTTCTAACATGGAACCTGTTGGATTTTTACAATTTTTTTGCACCTTTAAGCAAAAATTACACTCATGTGAAAAATATTCAAACTCAATACATCATTTGTTTCCTTTTGTTTACTCAAACTTAGAATTGTAAAGGGGGCTACAAAGTGCTCTAAGAAACAAGCATTTCAATTGAGTTTTTAACATGGAAACTTTTAGAATTTTGCCTATTATTTATTTTTTCCCTTTTGAGCATAAATTCCACTCACATGAATAATCAAAACAAGATCGAGTCAATAAAGTGTAACACAAATAGGGGATATTATTTGGGCATTACAATTTGAACCGTGGAATGGGTGTGGTACATGCATGTACTTTATTCTCACTTTTTTATTTCCAACTTTCCGTTGTTGTCTTTGTCTTCATATAAATAATCAAATGTTTCCCAATCAAACCCTTTGAAATTGTTCACAATAGGGTTTCAACCGTGGAACCTGCTAGATTTTCCTTTTTTAAATTTTTACCCCTCTGAGCGAAAATTTCACTCATCACACATTGTTCGTTTCCTTGCACTTAATCGAGCTTAAAATTGTTAAGGGGGTACAAATTTCCCCATGAAGAAAGTATTTTAGTTGGGTTTTGAACATGGAACCTCTTCGACTTTCCCCATTTTTAAAATTGTCCCCTACAAGCGTAAATTGTACTCACGTGAATATTGTGAGCAAGATAGACATGGTTCAATGGAACATAATGCACTTCTCCTCCATCAAACACCTTCTTTATCAACCCTCATCCTCTGCCTCTTTATCGGTTCCTCAACACATACTTCATCCCTCCATCACCTTCAATATGTCTATTCTTCTGAGGCAAGGTTGTCCACTTAAAGAAAACTTGGTACGCCCATGCTGGGATTTATTGAAGATGAGTTGGATTTCAAATGTGTGGAGTCCATTCAAGATCAAAACACTTGCATTGTTTCGAAGCCATTGAGTCTGGAAGTTTTTTTTGTGTGGCTCTGTTAACCATCTAAATTACATTATGGAGGAGGCTCAAGACTACCCAATACCATGTTTTCACATTCCTCCATCTACTTAAGACAAGATTCGTAAGTTTTAATCAGAGATGGCTATTTGCATATTTCTTTCTTTCCTACAATTACTCCACCTTGCAACTGAAGGGTTTGCAACCAAGTGCTATAATGCATGAATATTGCAATTGAGTTCAAACCGATATGTTCGTGATCAGACAACATAAGATTTAGGGGTGAACCTTGCCCTTTGATCATAACACGACATTCTTGAAGACCGATCACTGCCATCTGTACCTCCTAGGCACATGTGTCAAATCTACACTACGTAGATTTGACATTTGGTCAAAATAAGATGGTCTTGAAGATATACCACCACCATCATGTACCTCCTTCCCACATGTAGTCAACTTGCAATTTGTATAGTTTGAAATGTTGCACCATTTAAATGCCAAGATTTGTGGCTTGTGAGAATGGCAGGCTTCGATGCTTTCCACTTTGAGTCAACTTGTCACAACTCGTGTGCTTCAATTAGGGCTCGACCAAATCACAAAGCTATGGAAATATAGTGGCTGCCACATTTCACCCATAACCACTAGTGTCGATCGAGGTCAACTACTTTTTAGCAAGCTTGAAAACCCCCTTGCTCTTACCACTCCAATCATTGTCAATTCTCACATCGAGAATGTTATTTTTAGACATTAAACCATTTAAACACCAATATTAGTGGCTTATGAGAGTTTTTTCCTTTAATGCTTGACATTTTTGAACACGTTAGTTAAATCGACCAAACTCATGTGCCTCGATTAAGTTTCGTGTAGCAGACCAAACACTAAAAGGATGATTTCTGCCATGTGTCACCCCAAGACAATTATCTCGCTCAAAGCCGAGCAATGTTCACCAAGATTGAACCCCTCCTTTCACTTTGTCTTCATTGATTATTACTAGATCCTGCACCGACATCTTCCACTACTATGCATTATACTTTTCTACATGTCAACTCCATATAATTGCACTATTTTTTTTTCACTTCTCTTGACTCGCATTTCAACTACTTTCATTTAAATAACTACCAACAATGGTTACTCTTCTATATCATTACCACCCATTACACCACCACCCACCATACTAATTTTTTCTTTTGTTCCACTATCGCTTCCTCCTTATAATCGAAAAATCAAATACCTTAATCAACACTACTCCACTTCTCTATTTCCTTCCCCTTTCCACACATATCATTCCTCCACCACATCCCTTTTGACATTCACATTGAAGTGCTTGCGTGTGATTGCTAGTGATAGATACAATTGATTCACAATTATCCTTTAAAACGGTCTATTGATCCAAGTGGACTGGATCGGTTGGTATTTGTAAAGTGCCCAACCCAAAACCAAAAAAATAAAAATAAAAACATATTAAATTTTATTTTGGGATTGAGTGTGACAGGAGTGTGAAAAGACATGTAAGGAGTTTGGAAGGGGTCTCTCGGGTTAACAGGATATGGGGCACCATTAGCAACAAAGCATGGACCAGAAACATCCTACACGCCTTTTGAGACTGTCATTTTCCTTTTGTTGGAATACAAGCACTTTATTTTGGATCTAAGGCGTTAACTAGTCCGAAAGCCATGTTAACATTGTTAATTCTGTTTGAAAGGCGTGTTCTAAATGGGAAAGCCCGACCCCTTCTGACAAGCAACAAGACATGAAGGATCACGATTCATTGGTCGACGATGCACGGATAATCCTCTACCGTACACGTGGCACGCACCATGTACGCCTCTGCTAGCAATAATGTGAACTGCGGTTTGTCAGGCGCCAGAGTGGTTTTGGGTATGGGAAGCACGTTACGCCACATTCTTCCTCTGCTTTTTGGCTTCTGTGATTAATGGTAATCGATCACTTTCTCAGCAAATTCATCGTATATTTGGTGGAGGGATTTCATGCGCGGCGGAGGCCTTGCAAGTCTATGTATTTGAGAAGGGGAATGAAATCTGCGACAACAAATGCACCAGCGAGAGCCATCATCTCGCCCAGTATTTCCTTAAATTTGCGGCCTCCGCTCAATTCTTGGTCGGAGAACGTTCTGCTGGCAGACATTCTACTAACAATATTGAGTGTAAGGGAGAAGAACAATTTGCTGAGGTCGACACATCGTGCGCCTTGTTCGCTCTCGTTCCAAATGGAGCGGATCATGGTGGCCACCTCTTCCTCCCTTAGCGATATGAAACTCTCGGTTCTTTTGGGAGTGAGCAACTCGAGAGTGCAGAGCCTTTTCATTTGCCTCCAATAATCTCCATAGGGGGCATATCCCATGCCTTTGCCCTCGTAGGCTAAGTATTTTCCAGCGGATACAGTGGGCCTGTTGGCGAAGAAGAGATCATGAGTTTTGAGAAACTCTTTGGCCATGGCAGGAGAGGAGACCACAACGGTGGGGATGGAGCCGAGGCGAATAAACATGAGGGGTCCGTATTTATTTGCGAGGGCTGCCAGAGACTGATGAGGGAGCTCTCCCAACTGATGGAGATTCCCTAACAGAGGCCATGGACGTGGTCCAGGGGGAAACGTCCCATGCTCACCCGGACGCTTCTTAACAATTTTGTAGAGAATGAATACACAGGCGAGGAAAAGCGGGAGTACCGTAGCAGCAGTTTCAGCTACAATATTCAGAGGGGAATCCATATGGGCAAATGGGAACTTGTGGAGAGGAAAGGAGCCCGTCTCAATATTTAAATGTAAATGGGGAACGCGGTGGGCAAGAGGGAACTTGCGCAGAGGAAGGTGATCTCGTGTACTCTTCCAACTCTATCTACGAATGAGTGGTCGAGGACATTGACCAGTGTGATTTGTTGTATGAAGACAGTGTGAAGAGCCCTCACAGATTGCAGATTACAGTTCAACCAGCTACACTGTAAGAAATCATATTTAAATCTATGAAAAGTAATATTCATAAGAAAAAGGAAAATACATTTATTCCATATATTCTTTGAAATAATTTAGCACAATAACACTCAAGAAATATGATCCATACATATCGGGAGGGCTCGATTCATGAGGGTATAAATTTGGGTGTATCTTCTTCGACAACTGCATCGCTCATTTGTTCTTTGATTTCATTGAAGACCGCGTGTGAGAATGAATGTTGTGTGCCCTTCTTCAAAGCCTTAACCATGACAAGTGTTATATACATGTTAAGTGCTAAAGATATTTGTATTAGATACGTGGTTAACAAATGCAGTTTCTCATAATTCTTTATGAAATGATTACAAATGCGATTTGCACATTAACATTACAATTAAACTCATGCAACATACGTGGTAGCGTGGAAGTTAAGGTTACATATTCTCGGTCATCTCTTACACAAAAAAATAAAAGCTAACAAATTTGGAATTTTGATTTTTCTTAATCACTAAATAATTATTTTTCCTTGTTTATGATTAAATATTATGACAGGTTGAACAACAATCTCTTATCTGAAAAGTGGGAAATCGGATAGACTTAATTCTATACAATGCAAAAGAAATCTCATATTTATTTTCTACAACCACTGATTGTGAGCATTGAGGTTTTATCCCCTCACTATTAAAGGATTCTTTGCCTTGAGAATTATAGTGTCTTCGTTCACATATATTTAATTGAAATATTTGTATGTCATACATCAATTTTACTTTGCGAACTCAATATCGCTATCCAAATCTATAATGCATAATATAACCAATGAAATCATGTTCTTCAAATTTTCCGTGTTAAGTAAATATATATATGGACATTTAAACATCAATATCCATCAACAAGAAATGCACAATTTTTTCTAATGCATGAGTTTTTCATAATTCATTTTACGAGACTATTATTAGGTAAATCTGATTAAGACTAAAATAAAATTGATTAAGAATAGAATTAAAATTATATATATTCATACGATAAATAATTTAGATCACCAGGCCCGAAATTTGATGATCAAACCTACTTGTCTAAAGGAAAATTGACAATTTAATTTTGTATGTCGCTCTCAAATAATATGCATCTAAACTTAAATAATAATGTGTTATTTATTTACAACTACATTTATAACAAAATTTATTCATTTCTGCCGGGGGGTTTTGGTTCTTCGTTGGTGCGGCCACAGAGGAGGCTCTCTTGCCCGCTTCTCAGATTGGTTTCTTCTGGTTCGTTCTGGCGGAAGGGGTCGTTTTTGGTCGTGCGGCTATGCTTCGGCTGGGTCCCGGTTCCCTCCTTGACTGATGGGGTTCTTCTTCTCCTGATTTTTTTGCTCATGGATCGACTGTCTTGGTTTCCCAAGTGTCGTATCAGGAAGAAACCGCAACCTTTTTAGGCTTTTCTTCGTCTTACCCCCTCGCTTGCCCTAGCGTTTTGTTTTTGGTTTTTGGGTAGTGATCTGCGGCGGTTTCGTTTGTGTTTGGTTCCGGGAATGGTGTGGCTTCTTGGTCCTGTTCGTGTATGGTTTTGGCGGGGGTCGGCTTATGTCTGGTTGATTCGGCTGTTGGAGTCCATTCTTGCGGTCGCATTTTGTTGGGCATCGTAATCGTTGGTTTTGGTTGGTTGGGTGGCCCTGCCACTTTGGTTCTTGGTGTTTGGGTGCTTCAGTTCTTGGTTGCTTGCTTATTGTGGGTTCTTCAGTTGGTTTCCATGGTAATGTGGCCTTTGGTGGTTTTTTTTTTTGGCCTGTCACGGGTTTTTGTGTGTTTTTGGTTGGTCTGTGTTGGTTTCGTTTGCCCGTTGGTTTCTTCTCTTTCGGTGCAGTGGGTCTTCCCATTTTAGCACGTGGCTTTGGTGTCTTGCGAGCCTTTCTTTCTTTATCTGCCCCTCTTGCACGATCCCTGTTTGGGGTGGTAATGTGTGAGGGGCCGATCGTGGTCTTGTGTTCGGGGCTCTGCAGCCTTCTTGGTTTTCGTGTCTTCGGTGGTTCCTGGGTTTTTCTGGTGTGGTCTTCTTTGTCCTTTTTGTATTGGGTGGGGTCCGTCAACCCCCCAGTTCATAGCTCCGGTCAAAAGCGTTTAAAAATAAAAATAAAAAATAAAAATTATTCATGTTGGTTTATTAGTTTTATTTGAATTTTATTATATATCTCATTTTTTCTTTCATTAAGTCATAGATCCTTAAGTTAAAGCATCAATATCTAAATTTATATTGTAAACAAATGAATATAGTTACGTTGAAGGCGTGTTTTCAGTCTAATTGTATATGGGTCTAACCTTGCTCATTCTGACACTCTATGCATCAACGACACAATAATAAAAATTGGTTGCATGCAGTTAATGTCAATGTTGTGTGGTCAACCCAATGTGGCACTGTTATCGCCGTTTTCCATCAACGGTGGAAGGTTTAACCGATGGATAGATTAAATACATGTAAATTCACGATAAACGTTCAATATTTCTTATGTAGACTTCAACTACTCGTACGATAATGTGAAAGGGATGTAATGCCTACATGATGCACTATGTGAATCAATGAAGCTCTACCTTCCTTTTCAGAATGACTCAAAATATGCAGTGGAAGACGATTTCCTTCCGGATGACACATTTTTTACGAAGGCTAGCTGGGTGACTTATCATCCTTACACAATGGGCAGGATAGAGAGCATCTGGGGCTGCATGGAGTTCAAGCCAGATAGGTGGATGGAAGATGATGTTTTTTTTTCTGCAAAGTCCATTCAAGTTTGTTATGTTTCAGTCTGGTGCGCGCATCTGTTTGGGAAGAGAAATAGCATTTATCCAGATGAAATATATTTTTGTCTCTGTTATTCGTAGCTTTCTCTTAAGAGTGGATCCCCATCACAATACGGACTCGATTCCAAGTCTTAGTGCGACTATGAAGAACGAGTTGCCTGTTCGAGTGGAGAGGCGAGCGGCCTCATCGTTGTCCACTTTGTGATTTGCAATGTCTACTGTGTATCTTCGTAAAATCATACTTACTTCATGTGTATATACAATTGTGGAACCATCCAAATAAATAAATATTAAGAATTAGTTATTATAATATAGATTTATAATAAAATTGAAAAAAATTATAGACCGTATATTTTGTTTTATTGATTTAATAAATACACATATCATTAGAAAATATAAAATTATAGACCGTATATTTTATTTTATTGATTTAATAAATACACATATCATTAGAAAATATAAAACTTCATAATTCTTACAAAAGTTGTTTATATAAAAATTCCATTTATGCCGACATAAAAGAGCTTAGCCGTCAATAAATTTGGCACCATAAAGTTGAAATTCCAGGCTTGGTTCCCACCATACACATCACAATTCATACATCGCCATGAACACTATTTTGAATCTTATCATGCCATAGATCATTGGATGAGCTCCTGTAACAAAAAATTCTTTAATTTGAGTTACCCTGCGTCATCCTACGTTAGATCAAATTAAAAATATGTTATGTTGATGATGTCGGACTCCTCTATAATGAAATTATTTTCCACTTTGTACGATGGTCGATTATATGCATTGTTCTTGTCGGTGTCATGATTGAAAAGTTAGAGAGTGTGTCTACAGTGAGAGGGAACATGGCGTATGATATTGTCAGCTTGTCATTGTTAGTTTATCATTCACTTTCACCTGCAAAAAAATGGCAATGGGTGTTACTGTTTAGTTTCACTGTTGGTGGGCCCCTGACTTCGAGAGACAGTCCAATCACACCATGCAAGGGGCATAGGCCACGGTGTCAGAGGAGCAATGTCGGACCCCATCATGAACTACAATACACGGTTGTGGTTCATCACGCCGAAAGACGTATTCACTGGGGGAAAGCCCCCCTCCCTCTAACAAGCGATAGACCATCGACGATCATGATCAGTTGTTCGACGAAGTATGGAAACTCCTCCATCGTACACATGACACACATTTCTGCATAAAAATCTGGTATAGTAATCTTTGTCAATGTCCACGTTAGCCCAAGATTTAGCAGTGACAGGCACGGAGCCCCAAAACTATTGTGGAGGTTCAGGATCCTTCTGATCCAACTTGTCCTTGCCCTTAGATGACGTGGCGACCTAGTCCGATGATTTGATCTGATGATTTGAAATAAATTGCTTCTATTATCATGCAAGGAAAATGATAGGTCGAAAAATGTTGCTTAGGATGTGTCACTCGCCATGTTCTGCTTTGGGTTTTGAAGAGCACCTCACGGAGGTGGATTGTTTTTTGACATGAGTCTATTTTTCCCATTCAAATTTTATTTTTCTATTAAATATATGTGAAAAACAACGATATACGAAAATTTTAAAGCTATACTACATGTGGTGACGACGACAGTAACTATTACAACGACATGAAGTCCATAAACACATTCCTCTGAGCGGGTGTATTCATTTGAACAGGTCTTCGTGATTTTACTTTGGGCATGAACTCGAGCTTCCCCACTAACCCCATGCCCAAAATCTCATACTATTCCATATGACGAAAGGGGCTATAAACTGGAAAAAAATATTAATTTAAGGAAAGAGAATAAAGAGATGAGAAACAAAGCAATTTACATGAGCATTGTCATATCCAAGGCATGTTTAATGGCAAGCTCTGAGCGTTCAATTTTTGAACAACCCACATCCACGTAAAACCCAAGCACACGCAATTGTGGAAAGAAAAATGAAGAAGAAGATGTTCGAGGTGGAGGAGCGAGACGGATCAAGTGGCATCGGTGAGCAACAAAAGCAGTGTGTCGTCAATGGAGTGATAGTGGGTGAGAATGATGTGAGTTTTAAAGGCGAGGGCGTGCAGAACAAAGCTCATGCTCTTTACAACGCGCTCCATCTCTAACCCATCTGTGCTCAGGATGTCGTCGCCCTCAAGAAAGTCAAAGATGGGTTTCTAATAAACTATTTCTCTGCGTCTACCACAAAGTCATGCTTTGCGCAAATTTGTGGGTTGAAGCATGTCTTCTTTATGGTGCTGTTAACTTTATCATCGACATGTATTTACTTGTTGTCACCAACTTCGATTGATACAAAGTGCTTCATTATCTACTTCAATTTCCATTACCCCTCACCATTATCTCTCTTTCGGCGTTATCATTGCACACCTCACGTGCGATTGCTAGTTTAGTAGTAATTGGATAGTTGCAGGGATGGCATAAGTAAGAGTTGATCCCTTTACATTATAATACAAAACAGAACATTACAGGGAACCGTGCTAAATAGATGTCTGCCCTTGGTCGTCATATTATCTCCTCATTTTACCTTATATGAATTGATTGGTCTGAATCTGTATCTGCATCTAAAGTTGGTTCGAAGTCTCTGGGAGGGAAGGAAACTACTTCATGTTGCTGCTTTGTTTTTGTATGCAAAAGAGGAAGAATAACGATGAGGATTAGGAGGAGTTTCATTCGGGAATAATGTCTTGCTGTCTTGATTTTGCTTCTTCTGCTCCTGTGCACTTGTGCTACGTACTGCAACCATTGCATCACCGTTCTCAGGGTGGATGACTGCTACCACTACATATTTTTCCTGCTCCTTAGCTTTAAATTCGAGTATTTGTATGGGTTAAGAATTTGAAAGTGCGTTTCATGCTATCCCATTTATGTCTCTGCAAGATCAACCTCTTTCACTCCTCTAAGTGAAACACCATGTTTATCTTTTCCATTCTTCCTGTCAGCGCTATAGATGAGTTGTAAAAAAAAGGATTCTTTTTTCTACTATGGGGGCCTCGGGGTGTTCCTCGAATGTATGCAAGAAGAATATGATTCTTGTTCCATTACAACAGACATAATAAACTCAGGCATATGCCTCAGATCATTTCCAATTTACTTGCAATATAGATTTTAGTGGAGGAAAAAGTAAAGAAACACAATCAATAACAAATACTTTTAATATTTGTACTTGGTGATTTTCTTATTTTGGCGAGAGCTATTGATGTGGGTATTCTTGATCTTGAAACCCAATTGTTTTTATATTTGGGTTGCTGAAATTTTATCGACAACAATACCATAGAAAAAATGGGAAAAAATGGGGCTGACAGAGGGTGTCATTCTGAAGAGGAGAGTGTTCTTCATTCTTGTGGACAGAGTTGGGGATGTTTCAATACCATCTTTGGGATTTCTTACTCCTTTGCAAGCTGCGCACACACCCAATTTGGATGCAATGGCTTGTGCAGGGGTGAGTGGGCTCATGGATCCAGTGGAGCCAGGCTTGGCATGTGGGAGCGACACTGCACATATTTCTTTGTTGGGTTATGATCCAAGAGTTTACTATAGAGGCAGGGGCACATTTGAGTCAATGGGAGTAGGCCTGGCCATGTCACCAGGGGACATTGCATTCAAGAGGGTTTGGTGACCTAAGTGGTGGTTAGGAATAAAGGAAAATACACTAAAACCATTCGATCATATGTCTTGTAGAGACAAGCTCTCATGGATTGTGTTGGTGGCAAGACGCGCACAAAGTGGAGTTTTGCAGAGAAATGAGAAAGCTCACAAATTGTTGTTGGAATGCCTAAAGTTGATGCGGTCTCATCAAATGCAGGATCGTGGGATTAGTGTAAAAGGTATGGATCACTCTTCCTCTCGCTTCAAACTAAACATTTCATCATTTATTTGTTTAGCATTGGATTTTAGTATGTTGTATATTAAAAAAACCTTAGAATGAAATATGCAACTTTCCCAAAAATATTTTTCTTTAAACTTTTAAGCAAAAAATATTAGGCCTTGGAACCATGCGCATGGAGCACCATGTCAAACTGTTAATGGGAACCAAAACCTCAAACAAGATCCATGTCGACCCAAGACACCATGAAATTTCTTAACTAGGATGACTAACTCGATTAGATGCCTTAACGAGGTGAGATTCAATACCCTTTTAACACTTCAGTCACTTTTGGTGATGTTCCCACTTTATGAAATTGTGATTGGTTTTGGCTTACAAATGTCGTATCAATTTGGTGTAATGGAAAAACCTTCATCTACCTCTAGCACTCCTATGCGAGAATTGAAACCAACTCTCAGTTTCATAAAAATAATTTCGTAAGTTAGAGTTTCAAGTGGATGTTGGAGTCACTAGGGTCGTCGTACAACAAAAGTGTTCGATGTGTTTATGATAATTGGTCTCAAAGTCACCTTCTTAAATTGAACCTTGTTTGACGTAATCAAATTCCATCAAATCCGGTGAGTTATTTGTTTATAGGCGAGTAGGTAGGAATTGATGAAATTTATGTTTGAACGTAAAACGAGTGGTTTTGGAAACCATATTGTAAGCACTTTAGTTGATTTGGTCAGTTTTCGCACACTCACAACTTAAGATAGAAAATATTTCTTAGGATCCCATCGGTTCTATAAATTACTTGTGAACCCTTTTTATAGTGTTACAGTGTGTGTAGAGTATTATTTAATCAATTACTTTGTATGAAAGGATTTTGCAATTTAAAGTGTTCTTTCTCTCCTCCCTCTCTCTCTATCTCTTAATATAAATATGAAATTGTGGTTGGTCTTGGAAACATGAATGGATTAAAATGCAGATGAGTTTTAAATAAAATGAAAATGGGTATGAATTGAGAAATGGTCAAAATATTGTGAATAGCAAAGAAAATGTTTTACAGTTTCTCTCTCTTACCTCTCTCTTGAAAAAAAGTAAATGAATGTGTGAGGAAATTATCTCTCCTCTCTCTCCTTATCTCTACCTCTCTTTGTACTTTGTTTGAAATTACTTGAAATGATGAATGTCTTGTTTGTGCTTGAGTGTAAGGGTTTTCCATACTCAGTCCTAGGACTGACACAACATTGGTTACAGGTACCTGAGCAAAAAGGAGTAGTAAAAATGACACTTGTGTCTTTTATTAGCATGTTATTTGAAGGCAATGTAATTGTTTAGAATATTTCAATGATATTTTTATGAATAAGATGTATTATTTTCATTATTTCCATGATGAAAATGATAGTGTTGTGTATTGGGAAAATGTACTATGTCGTACGTAGTTGTACTTTTGCCTATTTAACGAATGTTACTCTTGGTGGTAATGGTGTATATTATATTAAGTAAATGAAGTTGATTGTATCATGTTGATTTGGAAAATGATGTCAAAGAACCCTTCTTTTAGTGTCAAAATAAATATAGGAGGATGAAACGAAACCTTGTCATTTAAAATGTTTAGTGTCGTCGTAATTGTGATATGATTGTGTCAAGTAAAATTATTAGCAAGTAATTTAAAATGACGTGGTTTTACCTATCTGCTAGTGTTGCAATGACCTAGGAAATCACTTAATATTCAAATAAAAATATCAACTTACATTTGTGTGTTTTTCATATTGAGCGAAAGTGACCAAACAAACATATAGCTCAAAATATTTACCTGTGTTGAATGTAATGACCCTCTCTAGTAAGCTCCAAGTTAGGCTAGCTCCAAACATCCTTCATAGTCTTAGAGACTTAGAGGTATTGTATGTGTTTGTGTATTCCTCCCTAGAAACCTAGTTGAGAGCATTCACATAGGTATGAAAGTGTGTAAGATTCCTTAGTGCGAGGCATAACATCGTTTTAATGGCATACAAGATGACATGTTGAGCTTGAAATCTCATGGTTGTTTTTAGAGACTAAATAACGTTAGAATTGGAATGTAATGAACAGTGGGTGGGACCACAAAGATAGTTAGGTTGTGCATTAATTCACTATTAAGTTTTTAATTGTAAAGGAAAATTTGTAACTTGCCCTCGTTTGGGAACATACCCTTGGGATGTCAATCTAATCATTTCAAGGGTCATGGAGATTGCTTGCAACATATTAAATATTTATTATGATGTGAAGGTGGACGTGAAATGTGTATATTTATTATGATTGTTTGGTAACATAGTTTCCCATTTAAGAATCAAACCTAAAATGTGTATATGATAGGATATTTGAAATTAACTATCGAGTGATATATTTTATTTACATCAAATAAACGAACCAAAGCTAATGGAACCCTTTATAAGATAAATGTTAAACAAAAGTGAGAAAATGTATTCTTGGGATACCTCAAGTGGCACGAATGCCTTGCAAGACATGGACACTTGATTACTCTTAATTTGACTTGTGGTAGGGTGTAGAAACCCTTAAGTAGAAATGAATGTAATACATCGAGTGACCTCTTATGATGCTAATGAACAAAGGAACTATGATGTGTTGTTACCAATGATTATAAATATTACCTTAGAAGGATTTTGAAACACATAAAATTTTATAACTTTTGTATTTGAACTCCCTTTGTCCCTCTTAGATAATTGTGACCCTTAGTAAAGCAGTTACCATGTGCTTTCTCATAGGGTGTATTTTCCCCATCCATGATGATTTTGAAGTTAGGAGATCGTAGAGCCTCTCTTAAGGGTATTGGTGAAAGAAACACTGATGCATTTTACTAAATGATTTAAATAGTTCCTTGGAAGAAATTTGAAAAGCATATAGTTGTTGGTTTGTCATGTAATATGTGTTTAATACTTGATGGTCTAAGAGCAATGAAATGAGTAGTTAGGTGCATGGTCACCACTCCTTGTAGTCATGAACCCCTTAGTGTAAATTATGGGTCATTTGAATTACAATTGTTCTAAAAACAATGCCAATCGTGAGGCCAAAGTATGACGTAAGTGTAAAGAGTACAAGAGTTAACAAGATTTTGGGGTTAGGAATAACGTCATGCTTGAAGTCCTTAAAACTCAACTAGACACTTTCATGTTGTTAAAAATAAATATGAATTGCCCTTGGTGAGATCAAACTTTTGAGAAAACAAAAGATATATATAAATCTAAATAAAATTTCTTGATGTGAAAGAGTTGAATGGATTCAAACAAGTTATTGAACTATATCAGTCTGTAATAGGAAAAATAGGGTACTATGATGGAAGGATGTTTATGGGAAGAGATATATTGAATCTAAATCACCCTTTAAACTCTAATATATCTTCCTTGACCTCACGATAGTTCCCCTTGTCTAGCAAAGGTAAAATTTAAACATCGAATATACATCTGAAAAGAAGAACCTTAGCATCTTGTTAGTTCCTTTTCGTAGCGAGGATAAAATTTAACGTCAATTAAACATATTTTGAGAAACAAACCTTTAATGTAAGAATGAATATTAGGAGGCTCGTAGGTGTTTAAAATGAATTTAATTAACAAATGGATAATTAATGGAAATTGAGAAAGGAACCAACAATGCATCCTCTTTTAAAGGCCAATGCTATATGAAAATAAAGTATTTGAAGTTTTAGAAAAAGAAAATTTTACACCCTTACCAGTTTAATTCACTGGAAACCTATAAGGTTATATAATGGAAAACTAAATGTAATAAATTTGTAAACGATAAAAAGGCCGTGTTGTGGAGTATGCCTATCCTGTGTGCCTTACCGTAGTTGGGTCTTTGTCTTGGTTTACATCATTTGAGTAAGACATTGATGTGTACCCTATGTTATCATGTTGTCTATGTGGGTCCATGCTTATGTAAGTGCTTGATTTATGTAAATTTTGGGCTTTCATGTGGGAGAAAAGTTTGTAAAAAGTTACTATAGAGTTCTTCAAGGAAAACTGAAGAGGGTTTTAAATTTTATACTGAAAAATAGTAAGCTTTGTCGACCAACATCAACTGGGGAAACTGTTATAGTATCTGGCTTGGAGGTATTCCATATATTAAAGATTTGAAGCTTTCACAACCTCATTTGCTTATAACTTGTTTAATTGCAAGGTGGTTGTGATAAAATTTTATTGGTTTACAAATTTAATTTTAACAGCACTTTGTATTTTAGTAAACATAGATTATTATCTAGATAACAATACAATGTGTTATTGATATGTAATGCTCTACTTTAATTGCGAGTCAATGGGCTGCCCAAAGTGTGAACTCTGGTGATCTTTAGATATAGAAATGGATATTAACTATGATTTTGTGTGGTTTTGATTCAGGCCATCAATAAATTATTGCTGTCACTAGCTGAAAATTGGTCTAAGCTCGTGATAGATACAATTGATTCACAAGTATCCTATAACAATGGTCTATTGGTCCAAGTGACTGGATCAGTTGGCATTAAGAACAATATATCAAAAAAGTTTAGCTAATGTTTTTACCTTGCTCCTTTGGAGTCTAGTTATGTCATAGTGAATGATGTTTTTAGGGACTTGGATGCATAAGAGCAATACATTGCAGAAGCATCTGAAGCCTCACCTGTGAGACACGATGAACCAAAAATATCACATGTTTCAGTTGTACGTTGCCACCAAGATTTCAAGTTAACTTCGACTTTGTTAGATGGTTACAAAATTTGTACTGACCTCCTTTTCTTTTCATTTACAACTTGAAAAAAGAAAGAGACCACACTTCATAAACCATGTACAGTTATGGATGTGTCTATATTAAGTGTAGATGGTCAACCAAAGGCATCTTCAATTGAATCTGCCATTGCAACAGATAACAGTACTGTCCTCCAAGTTGATTTTTTTGAGTTTCTTAGCTATTGCACTTATGGGTGTTATTGTAAGGTTAATAGACTATTAAAATAAGCTGTGAGGTGGGGTACATTATTTAAAGATTGTTTATCGACTTTAGAATGACACAATTTAGTAAGTGGCATTGGACCTTACACCTCATTTTAATGAGTTTTCTGATATTAATTATATCAGAAGTAGGTGTCATTATAAGGTTTAATACACTAACATTAAAATAACCTATCACTGACAATTGTAGGTGGGTATTGACTATAGACCTTACAATGACACAGTAGTAAGTGGTATTGGACCTTACACTTCAATTATTAAATCTTAATGATAAATTTATTAAATTCTATTTCAAAATGTTCAACTTTAATTTCATATATGTTAGGACTGGTCAATCAATTAATGATAAAATCTCACTAAAAATGGTAAAAGTGTTGGTTGGTTAAACTTAGGAGTTTCACTCTGTTAGATTCTATTCTCATTTGCTCAGAAATGACCTTGCATACATGAACAAAATTCTCTATCCATGAGCGGAATTCACCTTACAATGCCACGCCCGACCAACTTGAAGAAGTGTTCAAGAATTTGGAGAAATCAAGCCATCTGGTGTTCAAGTCAGGAGCCAGGTTTGAAGCTATAACCTTATGTTTTTAATTCTACTGGTATCCATTCTTTTTCATGCCATTGACAGTCAAGAACATAATGATGTTTTTGTTTGTAGGTAGGGAAATTATCTTATGGTTTTGTTCATTTTCAGACCGGAATTTCAGTTGAAAGAACACTTGAGGTATTTTAAAATTATTATCATAAATTGATAGATACTTTTTATTATCATACAACATGAAAGTTTAAAAAACGGTTTGTAACGATTTTGGTTTTTTCAATATAACAGTTAATTTTTAAAGTCATAAGTATAAGTTTAATTTTAGTGTTGTTTAGGCATCCCCTATAATGATTGGTGGAAGGAGATCATTTGTAGATCACAAGAGGCCAACTTATGGCACTAAAATTGCAGGTAAGTCCCTTGGGCAAGAAACTTTGGAAAATGACAAATATAACATAAAAACTGAAAAATCCCTTAAATTAAGTTTGTTATGAACTGTGGGGATTATCCTTTCACAAAATGCTCTATTAACTTGAAGTGATATAATTTAATGTTGCAGGTACAACTGAAACACTGCCCTATGCTGATCATGGCCAAACTCAAAGTCATAGTATTCAATCTTAAAGTGAATGTGAAGGGGAGGAATGGCTAACCATGGGTTCACCGTTCAAGGACTGGGATGAGCTAATCCAAATATTACTTCATTTAGTTGAAGCTCTTTATCATATGGATTAGGTTATTATAAATATATTAGCAATTGCACATGAGTTGCAATCAATGCCGGTGAGGTTAGATTGTAAATTTATTATGGAGGGAATTGAGTGTGACAATGTATTTGATATTTATTTCTGCATTCATGTTGTTTCACCAAATTAATTAATTCCAAACACTATTCAACAAAAAACATTGCTTTAGCAAATAAATATGCAAGACAACTCACACTATTTCACCAAATATATTAATTGTGAATACTGTTGCAACTATAAATATCCAAAATCCGGCAAACAACAAATATCTAAAATCCAGCAACCTGTAAACATTGGATCCGCCAGAATTTGACACTTTCCAGCAAGAACATCTTCAAAGGAGAATGCCTACCGCGAATTACAATGTGATTTTCACTTATTAATGTTCATATCTATTAAATAGATAAAATGTCAACTATCCCACATATACAATATTAAATATGAATATTTAAATAGTATTCTTTAACTCTATTATTGAAAAATGACAATCTAATTAATTTTTCAATTTATCTAAAAATTAATTAGATAGTAATTTGACTGAATGGAACAATTAAATATAACAAGATAGCTAAGCCACTTGTTTATCTATAAATTTATATATACACATATATAAAGATTTGGATTAGTGAAATGTGTATGCAACAATATTATTAAAATTTTATAAATTTGTGTATACATAAGAATTATGTATGTGACTATAAAATAAAATAAAATAATATTATTAAAATTTGGGTTAAAGAATTATGTATGTGACTAGAGAAAAATATATTTAATATTGAGACAACGAGAAAGAACATGGATTTATGTATTTTTGTAATTCACTATTTTAGATTTTTCATTTTTAAACATCTTTTACTATTAGTATTAGTAATTTTTTAAAGCATTAGTGTCTTATAGATAATCTTTGTCTCATAATTATTATTATAGTAGTATAAATTCAATCACAATCCTATCATGTATTTTTATATTAATTTAATTAGATTATTAATTTCATGATTTTTATATTAATGTGTTTAAATCATCTTAAGATGACCTTCATGAGTAATCATTAATACAATGACATATTCTTCTTTACATATTCATGTAATAATAAGTAATAATTAATACAATACATATTTAATCTCCATATTTTCTTACTCTTAGTCTCTTTATTCTTACTTGAGCTGCCCCTTCTCTCCATCCTCTGCTCCCAAGTCTCTATGTTGATTTTTATGAGTAATCATTAATATACAAACATATTTTATCTCTACAACTTTCCCTAGTGTTTTTATTCTCACCCTACGACCTCCTTCTCCCCATTCTCTGCCTCCAAGTCTCTAAGATGACCTTTATGAATAATTACACAAGACTTTTCTCATCCTCTATTCTTTTCTTCTCAATCCTATACGACTTCTATGATTAATCATTAATATAATTGCCTTGTTGTTGGCAAATGACTATAATATAATATACAGTATATTAGTTATGTAAAAATGTATATGATAATATATGTTTGTTAATTGTGTATGTGACAATATTGTTAAAATTTAGATTAGTGATTAAGTAATCATTATATGTTTATTTAATGTATCGGGTTTGTTCTCACCTTCTAATTTATTTTCCATTGTGTTGTATTTTTATTATTATTGGAAAAATGAAATATAATAAGTTATCTTATCTCTTTCTTCTTACACGGTTGCCCTCTTACCCCTATCCAATGTCTTATCATATGTTTATTTAGTGTATCAAATTTAATCTCACCTTCTAATTTATTTTCCATTGTGTTGGATTTTTATTATTATTGGAAAAATAGTATATAATAAGTCATCTTATCTCTTTCTTACTCGGTTCCCTCTTACCCCTATCCCATGCCCCCAAAACTCCAAGATGATCTCTAAGAGTAATCATTAATATAATGAAATATTTAATCTCGTGGATTTTTTTCTCTCTCTCTATTATTTTTCTTCTTACCCCTCCTCCTCGCCCCCTCCCTTCACTTCCCCAAGTCTCTATAATATGACCTATATGAGTAATCATTAATATAATGATATTTACTTAGCACATAAGACTTCTTCTAACCCTTGACTTGGAGGTATCAACCATTGTTTTGGGACTCTTTTCTCTAGCCTCTTTCCCCTTTGTTAAGTAGAAACATATAAACTACAATATATCATTGAGCTCTATGACTAATCATTAATAGAATGTTATATTTACTTAGCATGTAAGATTTCTTCTCACCTTCTACTATATTTTCCATTGTTTTAGGCTTCTTTCACCATTTTTATGAGTTTAGTCCATAACAACAAACAAATCATTGTTTTCTTCTCATTGGACTCTACTCTCTTTTCCCATTATGTTGGACTTGGTTCATGTAGCAACATATAAATTCCAAGATATATCATGATCCTTATGCCAATAGAAGTAAGAAATAATGGAAATGGCCCTCATACTAACATAATAGTTTGTTAGTAGTGTGTTTTCTTGCTTGGCCTTCCCCTCTCCCTCCTTTATGGTTTTAAGACAAAAAATTAATTTAATTGCTCTCTTAACACATGCCTTACTACAATAAATCCTCACCCATCAATTATTTTGTTTTTTTTTTCACCCTCTAATGTCTTTCCTCATCCCCCTCTAGCATTTAAGGTGATCTCTACGAGTATGAACATTGACATACTTTGAAATATTTCCCATTGTTTTGGGATTTTTCTAGCCCTATGGGCTCTTTCTTATTTCCGCCTTAGAGCCTCTAAGACGATCTCTATAAGTAGTTTAAAAAAAGAAGTATTTCTATTGTTTTGGGATTCACTATTTCCTATTGTTTTGGGATCTTCTCACCCTCTAGCCTCTTTCATGTTCTCCCACTCTACCCTCTAAGATGACCTTATAAGTAGTCATTAACATAATACAATATTTCCCATTGTTTTTGGTATTATTATCATCCTATAGCCCACTTTTCCCATTTTTTTGGATTCTTCTCTCTTATAATCCTTATTTGATATATACTTCCTTATTTTAGACTATAAATAGATTTTTCTTGTTACATATTAGTTGTTAGCTACATCATCGTGTTTGATTTATTACATATAATAATTTGTGATTGCTCTTATAATTCTTATTGTGCTCCAACTTGTGTAAGATTGTCCCCGCACATGGCCTTGAGTTCCTTATTGTGGATTTTTATTCATCCATAGTAAATGCATTATCTTAAACATAAAAAGTGGTTGGACGCTTTGTTAGAAGAAATACAAGGCTCGACACTAAAACTAAAGAAAAACATAAAGTAATTATTACTTTGCTAGAAGATATCATCCACACCTTATAGAAAGACTAGTAATAGGGTAAACTTTAAGGACCCCCTAAAAAACCGTAGATATTGCTTAGCGAATGTTTGAAAATGACTTTCGAAATTATGGACAATGCACGAATTGAAAGGAAATACTACCGATCGATTGATAGCATAATGTTGATGACCAAGTAGTAAATTTCTCTTTCGTGCACCAAAAAGGTGATTTGAATATAAAAAGGTTGTCTATTACTAGATAAATGTTAGGTGAATCAACACAAAAAAGTAACTTATACCTAGAAAAAGTAAAGCGAAATAACAAACGACCTGATACCTCAAACTTAGCCAAATCCAACTTTCAAAAACTCAAATATTCATGAATTAATGAAGATTCACCACTAAATTTACATTGTTACAATAATAGCAATAAGAAATTATTATTATTATTATTAAATTAATGAAATTTTCATATTTAATATTAATTTATTCTACATTTCATAATTTTAAATGTATTACAATTAAAATTTTAATAATTACAATAAATAATTATTATATTTAAAATTTAAAAAATTAAATTCAATAAAATTAAATTTTAATAATTTTTTAATATTATAAATTTATAATATAAATATTAATCAATTATTTTAAAATTTTAAAAAATTAACCCGTAATTTAAATACTATTTAAAATATCTTATTCAAGAATTCTAACATAATAAATTTTAAATAAATTTACATTGAAGTTGTATTTAATTAATATAAATACAATGTATTTGAAAATTCTAACATAAACATAATAGTTATTGGTAGTCATGGTCTTATTTAAAATTTTAAAATATATATTTTTTTTTGAAAAATTTAATATAAATTAATAATATTGCATTAATTTTTTTGAATCCCTTTCGAATAATATTTATATTAGAACTTCTAAAATTATTCCGAATGAATTCAAATTTTATTATCTTTGAAGGCGTTCCCCCCTTATGGGAAAGGCCCTTCCGTCGTTTTAGCGACTATGTTTAATTTGATGGCCTTTTGGACTTTTTTCCACGCGATTAAACGAAAATCTAGTTGCATGCCCGCTTTTGAGGAGTGATTTGTATAGTAAGTGTCCCTTTAACTGCATCGTCTCTAGAATGCATTTGATGGGCCGCGAGAATGCGATCACTTGATTTCGAGACACCTCCTCTTGGAAGCTCGGTTTTGATGGAGCATGATGTTTCATTTGCTTAAATGCGGCATGAATGGTGTCCTTAGTTTGAAGCCTCTTCCTCACTCCACGGATGCCTTACTGCATTGATGATTTAATTCGGACCGAAAACACTATTACTCGATGTGACGTGTGAATTTGAAGGCATCTCTTCCAAGCCCATTGTAAGCTAGGAAAAATACACTACTAACAAGGAAGTAAAATACCAATAATCATACCTCCTCCTTCACGTTCCGTAGCAAACCTCAGAATGGGCTAGGAAACTTGGATTGAGCCCAAATTTTGTGATATGTAGGTGCTTTTCTTGAAGGAGCAAGCCTTTCTGCAACAATGATCCTCTTACTTTGCCTTTGGATGGGAAAAATGATTATGAGACTATTTTGGCATTAGGACGAGGCAAAATGATGTTCTTTGCTCAAAGGATGCAAGAAATTAGATATGGCATGAAAGCTTATTCTCCGTGTGTTTTAGAGGGGGTAAGGTTGTATTTATAACTGGGGAGTGATAAACTTAGATTAATTTAAGTAATCATGGTTTGAAAATGTGGGCAAGATTAAGTGAGCGGTTTGAAAATGTGGGCAAGATTAGGTGAGTGGTTTGAAAATGTGGGCAAGATTAGGTGAGTGGGGGCCATGAAGAATGGGTGAGGATTTGAATTATATTTTTAATTCATAAGTGGAGGATTTTAGGTGAGTGGGGACCACGAAGGGTGGGTGAGGATTTGAATTTGAATTTTTAATTCAATAGTGGAAAAACATGGAGAATAATGACATGTGGTGAGGATTGGATTATTTTTAGATTTTGAAATGGATAATTAATCAAATTATATTTGATTAATTCGAAGTGTATTTTGTGGGAAATGAGGAAGGGGAATTAATTGATTTAGGATAGATGTGAAATTGGGGTGTCTACATTTGCCCCTCTTTGGAAGGGTACTATAAAAGTAGTGTCCTTTCAAAGAAAGTAGATGGTATGGGGAAGAATTCAATCTACTTTTTAAAAGGTAGAGCGAATATTTGTTGGGGAGGATAGAAAGTGGTGAGTGACGGATGTCATAGTAACCTCAAGAAAAAAATGTCATGAGAAGATGTGATTATGGATAGATGTGGTGATGCCCCCTCGAGAGGACCTGATGAGAATGGAATATACGTCGAGAACTCTCGAAAAAAAAGAGAAATGGATTCGGTGGAGAAGAGGACAATAATGGAGTGGAAGAGACTGGAATGACTGCACGACGATTTAAATGGAGAAAGGATTGATCGACCTTGAATGATAGGTGTGAGGGTGTGTGGGAAAGAGAAAAGGGAATGGATAGGATTGGGGGTTGATTACGAGAAGAGTAAGGGAGATAGGGAGGGGAAAAAAGGAATGAAAGAGGTAGAAATAAGAGAGAGGGATGATAGGGGAAGAAGGGAATGATGAAGGACAAACAAGGCAAAAATAGGAAAATGACAGAGTAGAGGGTGAAGGGATGAAATAGAGAGATGTGCAAAATGAAGGAAGTAATAGAGATAATAAAGAGGGATGCGTGGAAGTGAAATAAAAGATAGAGCTGAGAAAAGCAGGAAACGGGAAAGGATAAATAAGAAGGAGAAAATGAGGTGGGAGTAGGGGGTGAAATGGAGGAAAATGGAAAGAGGACGAAAGAAGAAGTAGAACGGAGAAAAAAGAAACTATGAGGGGCGAGGAAAGTGTGAAAAAGAGGAGAGAAAGGAAGAGAAACAGATACAAAATGAACGAAAAGGTAGGGGTGGTAGAGAAAAGGAGAAGTGGTCAGAAGAAACGTGAAAATTAGGGGAGAGGAAAGGAAGATAGAACAAATACAAGGAGAAGATTGAAGGAATCATGTCATTGCGAGGAAGACCAAGGCAAAGAATATGGAACAGACCGTATGGAGATGCATGTGGAGGGTGGTATGATAAAAAAGATAGGACAATTTGAATAGCCGAGGTTATCGATGGGAAGTAAGGAGGAAATGTGATGGAAAAAGGGAAGAAGATGATACAGGGGAAGGGAAATAAGACGAGGGGTGGGAGAGAGAAGAGGATAACAAAGAAAATGATGTAGAAGGAAGGGAATACGAAAGGGGGTAATAAGTGGAAAGGGAACGCAGTATAAGGAATGTTCAAAGAAGAAAGGGAGGAATGACATCGATTGGAAAAGATGTGGAGATGCATGAAATGAGGATACTAGGATGACGAGAAAATAGGAAAAGGATGTATAATGAAGACAAGTAAAGATATTGAAGAGGGCAAAGAGGAGATGTAGGGATGGGTAAGAAGCGACGAGAAATGGTGGGAGTGAGGGAAAAGAATAGAGAGAAAAGAGAATGGGGAATAGAAGAGGCAATGCCAATGAAAGGATATTAAGGAAATCCCTTTACAATGAGTGGTGGGGAAGGGTGAGAGAAAAAAATGAAGAAAAGGAGAAAGCTAATGAGGATTGGAAAGGATAACGCCAACAAAGGGACGTTAGGGAAAACACTTTGACAATGAGTGGTGGGCTTAGAGGAGGGAAGGAATCAAGGGAAACTCTAGAAGGTCAAGGAGTGAATGAGGTCGTCTTTGAATGAGGATTGATGATTTTTAGGGAAAACCTGTTGACAATTATTAGCTCGGGAAGAGAAGATGATGATGAAAGAATGATATAGGAGTGTTAACAATAATGGCGAATGTGTGTGTGGGTAGAAATGTGGGGGGAATTTGAGAAGATGAAGTGGAAAGAGTGAAGAAGATGAGAGGGATGAGTTGGGACTAAGTGAAAGCGAGGAGAGGATGTGGGTGATGAGGATGAACGAGGTGAGGATGAAGAACCAAGACATGAAAATAATGGGAAGAAACAATATGAAGGATGATGGATCAAGAAGGGGAAAATGGGGGAAAAGAATGTGATTGTAGGTGGAAGAGATTAGATGTATGGTGTAAGAGGATATGTGGAGAAAGGATAATAGTAGGAGGAAAAAGTGGGTAGTAGGAGATACCAGGTGGAAGAAGCGATCAACAAAGTGAATGAAGAATGAGGCGGGGAGAAGTTCATGATGACAAGTTAAGTGTAGGGAGGACCCTGACATAAGATTGTCATGTGTGATGAAGTGGTTAAGTAAGATTGCCATGTGAGCAAAACTTGAGATGACAAATGGTCAAGCGAGAAGTGGTGTTTGTAAGAATTAAAAAGGAGGTGAAAGGATGTGGTAATGGGGAATGCCGAGAAAAAATGAAGGGTGAAGGGTGTGTAGTGATGGGGAAAGGCAAGGAGACAGATCATCCTT
Organism: Taxus wallichiana var. yunnanensis; assembly: GCA_018340775.1. Classification (NCBI taxonomy): domain Eukaryota; kingdom Viridiplantae; phylum Streptophyta; class Pinopsida; order Cupressales; family Taxaceae; genus Taxus; species Taxus wallichiana. The sequence goes on along the minus strand of CM031236.1, from coordinate 519,917,853 downwards.
AAGAGGGACTCTTAAGTGAGATCGCCATGCCGGGTGAGTGGTTAAGTAAGATTATCAAGCAGAGGAGGGTGATAGTGGTGGTAAAAAGGTGTGATGATGGGGAATGAAGAGGAAAGATGGATGGTGAGATTGTAGAGTGATGGGCGAGTGTAAGATGACATGTCATGCTTAAGAGAATCTCTTAAGTAAGATCGTCATCTTCTTAGAGAGGTTTCAGTAGGATCACCCGATCGGCGGGGATGATATGCAGGAGAAAGACAAGATGATATTAGGGACGAGGGTGGAATGGTAGGTTGAAGAAGATGATCATGACGAGAGCGGAGAAATAAGATGGGGGAAATATGATGGGATGGGGAAAGGCCATAGGGCAGATCAACCTTAAGTGGAAGTCTTAAGTAAGATTGCCATGCGGCCGGAATGGTTAAGTAAGATCGCCAAGCTGAGGAAGAAGATGGATGATGTTAGAGTTGGTGGGAATAGGGTATGACAAAATGGACTGAAGGGGAACCCTCAAGTGAATTTTCCATACTACGAAAGCGTGTAAGTAGGATGACCAGGCATAAGACGGATTTGGGGAAGGATGAGAAAAGAGTGAGTGAGGTATGCCTGAGTGGTATATGATATGAGATGAGGTGATAATAAGAAAAAAAGGAAACAAAGGAGTGTAACATGAATGGATGAAGGAATATATGCAGTGGAGGGCGGAGAGTGTGAGGGGAATCCTTAATTGGGATGCCCGCGTGGTGAGAGTAATGATGTGAAAATGGGAAGCAGAAGAGGTGGAATGGGAATATGTGTGTCGTGGTGATTGTTGTTTGATGAGAGGGGAGGTGGTGAAGAAGCTTCTACAGCGGGAAGATATTAGGGAGAGGGTAAACCTCCACTGAGGATTCCATATAGAAGGGGTTATTAAGTAATATTGTGAAGCGGGAAGCAAAAAAGGGTGAAAGGAAAGAATACAAATGGGTGAGAGGGGACAAGAATGGTGAGAAGGGTAATATGGGGATAAGTGGCGGAGGAGTAAAAATGAGGTGAGGATGAATGGATCAAATACATGGTGATCATGGTGGGGGAGAAGGAGCTGCTGGATAGTGAATGCTACTTGAGAAAGATCGTCAAGTAGGATTTGCAAACTGCAACGGTGATCAAGTAGGATTCCCAAACTGGAGAATGCATTAGTATGGGTGAATGGATGGGGTGCAAAGTAAGATGTTGATCATGCAGGAAGATACTCACATGACGAAAAGTATCTTAATTTTAATATAGCACATAACAGGATGCATTGTGATATAAAAGATCAGGATGACTAGACTGTAATATGCGTGATAGCATAGACAGGGGCCATCAAAAAGGTTTGATGCCCGGTATGATATGCAAATGGAAGAGAGCATAGACAGAGGCCATCAAGAAAGTATGATGCCCCAGTACGACATGCAATCAGATAACATAAGAATATTACGAGAGAACACCAGGATACATAAAATCAAGATGCCCCCTGTAATATATCAAGATGCAAGAAAGCAATTAATAATTTACAACTAATAATGCAACACAAGAACCAATAAACATGTCCCTAACGTGTTCCACAGTGAGGATTGATTGGATGTGCCCCCAAGTAGGGGTACAAGGACTGATTAAGTATTGGGTCATTGTCTCAAACAAGGAAACAATGAGAGCGAATTTGCCCCAAGCGAGGATTCACACAAGGAGAAGTGATTTGAATTTGGTAGTCATAAGGTGATTAGATTATTTGTTGGGGATAATAGTCCAAAGGTTGAATTGTGTTGGTTATTTTAGAGTTTTTGCGATTTTGTGGAGTTTACAATATTTTTATTTTTGTTTATTATATATATATATATATATTTTCTAATGTTTTTTAGATTTTTGACGATTTTTTAAATGTTTTTGACTTTTTTGATGATTTTCAAATGTTTTTAGATTTTTGACAATTATGTGTAATGTTTTTGGATTTTTGATGAGTGTTTTTAATGTTTGATTTGAGTTCTTATTTTTGTTGGATTTTGATCATTTTTTAATGTTTTTGGGTTTTAGACAATATTCAAATGTTTTTGGATTTTTAGATTTTTACAACTTTGTTTTTTAGATTTTTGACGATTTTTCAAATGTTTTTGGATTTTAGATTTTTACATCTTTGTTTTTGGATTTTTGACGATTTTAAAATATTTTTGGATTTTTAGATTTTTACAATATTTTTGGATTTTTGCCAATTTTCAAATGTTTTTAGATTTTTGGATTTTTTAACTGTTTTTAGATTTTTGACAATTTTCAAATGTTTTTGGATTTTTAGATTTTTTACACTATTTTTGGATTTTTGACGATTTTCAAATGTTGGTAGATTTTTACATAGTGAGTGGCAATTTATGGACCATAGTGCAGACTTATCTTTGAGAGGCGATAAACATGGATATTATCCGTATGTACTTTTTGTGTTCCGTGTTGTAACTTATGCCGAATAACACAAATTCTATTTCCATTGGTGGATATGGTGGTGATGATATGATGAAAAGAATTCCGGCTCCATTCTTGACTCCACACAACTAGTAAGATGTGTGGGCTCATCACCGAGAGTCGAAGGGCCAAGAGGTAGATAATGAATATAGAGACAAATGCTAATAACAATCCCTTTGGGAAATTATGACTCCATTCTTCATAATGGATCTTGAACAGTTTCAAAAATGACTTTCACTTTATGAGTCATGTGCTAGACTTAGATAGTTATGTGGCTATTGATGGTAAGATATGAGGTTAAGAGATAGTTCTCTCTTCACTTAGGCATCTAAATTACTTGTTTGAGGATTCTATAATTTGTAAGCACTTTGTAAGATTTTGTATTTTTGAAATGACTCCCTATGCCTTGCCCCATGCTACTAGTGAGAAACAAGGGCTCATCACCGAAGGCAAAATATAAAGCGAGTGAATTTCCTTTTTGTCTTTTTTTTTTTTTTTATTTTTTTCTTGAATATTTTGCAATGTTTTTATGCTTGTATGAGAATGACCCTCTACGCTTTGCCCCATGCCACTTGTAAGAGGCAATGGTTTATCAACGAAGACAAGACGTAGATTTAGTAAGGGCACCTTCCTCCATTCCCAGCCTCACACTACCCGGTAAGAAGTGTGGGCTCAACACCAAAGACTAAGAAGGATGAAAGATGTGACAATAAATTATTCATAAGTTATTGAATTGATGGATTTTTTTACAATAGTACTTTATATTTGGGAAGAAATGTTCGCTTTCAATCTCTAAAAGCCCCCACACGACTTGTAGGACATGAGGGTTCAACACCAAAGACCGAGATGGACGACCAAACAAACTGGGTAACGAAGTTTAGAGCTTTGTTATGAAAAAGAGAATGTATTTGAAGTGAATATATTACCATCGGTAAAGCTTCTAGGTATGACCATAGAGGAAAGCGTGAAGAAAAGTGGAAGAAGTATGATGCTCACAAACTTAATAGGATTTATACTAACACTTGTCTCATGATGATAAATATGAAGATGTGATTTTGATAAATAAAATATCTGCAATGGAAATGAATAAATTTAAATTATTCGAGAGATAAGCAAGACAAAATGAACCATGTACACGTTGTATCCTAGAATAGTGAACATCTCAAGGATAAAATTTCTTTAAATGAAGCTGCATTCATTGGTTCATCAAGATCTTGACCATCTGCAGTGGCCAATTTATAGGCTCTAGAGCCAAATTTATTTGTGATTACATAGGGTCCTAACCAATTAGGCTCAAAATTTCCTTTTTTTTTTCATTCTTTAGTGGTATTCTTTTGATTTTCTTTTTAAAATGAGGTCACCAATTTCGAATTCTCGGGTCTTACCTTTTCATGATAAGCTGCGTTGCGATCGGGTTTGATAGACTTGAAGATGATTGAGAGCATTAAGTCGTTTTTCATCGAGAAGCTCAAGCTCTTGAAGCCGTGATTGTCGGTATTCATTATCATTAATTACATCTTTAAGGAGATCCTTAAGGATGGGAGTTCTATCTCAATAGGTCAAATGGCTTCACAACCATAAACAAGGGAAAATGGGGTGACTCGGTAGGCGTGCGATAAGATGTTCGGTAAGCCCAAAGAGCGGGGTAAATTTGAGTATGCTAATTACGTCCATGGGTGTTGAAAACATTTTCCATGATGGATTTTAATGTCTTATTGGTTGCTTTTGACCAGCCGTTGCCACGAGGGTAGTATGGAGTGGACCATTTAAGTTTGATGTGAAAACATTTGGCTAGGTCTTTTACATCCTACTTTTAAATGATTTGCCATTATCTGACCAAAGCGGATGGAATACGAAATAGACAGATGAGATTATTAAAAATAAATTTCGATATTTGGCTCTGGTAACATAAGTGAGAGGCATAGCCTCTATCCATTTAGTGAAGTAATCGGTAGCAGTAATGATGAACTTATGTCCATCGGAAGATGTTGGTCTGATTTTACCAATGAGGTCAAGTCCCCATTGAGAGAAGGGCCATGGTGTGGTTATCGATTGTAATGCCTGGGAAGGTGCATGGATAAGATTTCCATGCTTTTGACATGCTTGACAACGTTTGACAAAATGGCATGCGTCACTTTCCATGGAGGGCCAATAATATCCAACTCGCAGGATTTTCTTGGCTAAGGCGATACCATTCGTGTGTGCTCCACAGATACCAGAATGGACTTCAGCTAAGACACTCGAGGATTCTTCCTGATTAAGACATCGGAGCAGGGTGCCATCATATCCTCATTTATAAAGAGTTTCTGCTAAAATGGTGTAACGAGAAGCACATTTTGCTAAAGCACGTTTATGCATTGGTTTCATGTCGGTAGGAAACGTTTTATCATAAATGAAGGTATAAAGATCGTGGTACCAAGGGTTATTCGGACCCACGATCTCACATACCATAGTGTTTTTAGGAAGATCATAGGTAGGCATTAAGAGATGTTCAACGAGAAAATGTGCCTAGGGTTGACTAGATGCGATTTCTAATAGGGATCCGATGGTTGCCATAGCGTCGGCAGATTTATTACGAATTCTGGGAATTTGATCAAAGCTAATTAATCGAAAATAGCTTCAAAGACTATCCACCATGTGTTTATATGGGATAAGTTTTTCATCCTTGACATGGTATTCATTAGTAACTTGCTTGATAATAAGTAAAGAATCACCAAATACAACTAATTCTGTAAGATTCCAAGATATAGCTAGTTTTAATCCTGTGATGAGAGCTTCATATTCTGCGATATTGTTGGTACATGGGAATGCTAAGCGAAATGATTTGGGGATAACATGTCCCGTAGTTGTGATAAGTAAAATACCAGCCCACGAGCCATGGAGATTACAAGATCCATCAAAAATAGAGTCAAGCCGCACGATGTCTATGTGTAGAATATCTTCATCGGGAAAGAGAATCGAAGTGGTTCGTGCCGGAAGGGGTGCCTCGGCAAGTTGGTGCAAAGGGCTTGTTCTTTAATTTCTTTTTGCGGAACAAATTCGACATCAAATTCACCGAGTAATACGACCCAACTAGACATTCTTCCCATGAGAATGGTTCTAGATAACAAATACTTGAGAGGATCAATTTTGGCAATCAACTTAGTTGTGTGATTGAGCAAGTAATGACGTAACTTATGGAATGCAAAGGCGATTTGCTAAGCATACTTTTTGATTTGGGAATAACGCACTTCATGCTCAATAAGTGTTCGACTAAGGTAATATATAGCCTGTTATTTTCCTTGATCATTATGTTGTGCTAGTAAAGCTCCTATGGCATGTTTAGTGGCAGATGTATAAAGCAACATGGGTTTATCAACAACTGGTGACATAAGAAGCAAGTGGATTAGAGAGGTATTCTTTTAACTTAGTAAAAGAGTCTTGGCAATCATGGTTTCGGTGAAAGTGTGCATCTTTCTTAAGTAATTGATTAAAGTGATGGCACTTGTCAGCCAACTGTGATATGAAACACCGAATAGATTGTATCTTTCCTTGAAGACTGCGTAATTGTTTTAGGTTTTGAGGAGGAGGCATTTCCATAATGGCTTTGACTTTGGCAGGATCCACTTCTATGCCTCTTCGTGAGACAATAAACCCTAATAATTTACCAGAGGTTACTCGAACACATATTTCTTTGGGTTAAGGCAGAACCTTATACTCGTGTAATCTAACGAAAATGCATCTCAACACACTTGGATGCCCTATTCGTGTCTTAGATTTTGCTAATATATCATCAACATAATCTTCCATGATATCATGTAACATGTCATGGAAGATGACAGTCATTGCTCGTTGATAGGTGGCACCAGCATTTTCAAGCCGAAAGGCATGACCTTATAACGAAGGTGCCCGTGGTGTAGTAAATGCCGTTTTATGTTGATCTCATTTAGTAATACATATTTGATTGAACCGGAGAGAATCCATCCATTAAGGAGAGCATTTCATGGCCTGCCGTAGAATCAACAATCATGTCTATATTTGGCAAGGGAAAGTCATCTTTGGGACAAGCCTTGTTGATGTCATGGAAGTCTGTGCATATTCTGATGCCGGGAGTTTTCTTGGCAACGGGAACTATGTTAGATATCCATGCTGAATAATCAATAGGTTTGATGAAGTCAGCTTCCAAGAGTTTCTCGAGTTCGGCTTTAACAAGTAATGCAACTTGGGGATGCATTTTGCGTAGTTTTTGCTTTATAGGTTTTGCATCTGGATGTACCACAAGATGGTGTACTACAAGAGATGGGTCTAGGCTTGACATGTCCTTATATGTCCATGCAAATATATCTTGGAATTCAATAAGGAGTGTTGTGAATTCCATGCATTCTTGGTCGAACAGGACTAATGCCAAGTTGTAAATTTTTGGTTGTTCGGTGGTGCCAATGTTTATGTCTTTTGTTTCTTCTACAAACATTTTAGATGTATCCTTTCTGAGAACAATGCTAATGGTTGATGTAGGTCATCAGTGTCGGTTGTTTGTTGGAATTTTTTGACATGTTTATTAGATAGGGTGGCGGTGAGGTTTTGACTATGGGAAATCCTCTGTTTTCGCTTTTGATCCAAATTTTCTGAGGGTGAAGGATCTGAATATTTTATCTCTTCACCAAAATAGGCTGATTCATTTAGATTGATTTCAAATCCTTTTCTATGGTTGGAAGTAGGTATTTGGTCGCGAGTTCCAAGGAATTCTTCGATGGCTTCATCATTTTGGAACATGTCCATGGCTGCATGATGTGGTTGGCCATGGTCTATGAGACTCGGATGTGTAGGCTCAAAATTGATGACATTAATAGAGAAATTTTCAAAGGCAAGATGTGTTTCAGCGAGGTCCTCAAAAAGACTACATGGAGACCTAATGTCATTATCAGAACTGGTGTCATCATTGTCACTCAAAATTATTATGGGAGCGACATCAAACACCTTGAAACCTAGACCATGTTTACTGTGATGTTGTGTGTAATTTATAGGGTCTAAACGACCTTGTTCATTTGGACCGAGTCCTTTACCCTACCATCACATGTTTTTAATTATTCAAATGAGCTTTGGTAAATCAAGGACTCATAACAAGGAGCAAAGTTGTCATTATATAACCAAGATCCTGAAGAACTTGGAATATGTTCATTGTCAAGATGACCAAACTTTTTCCAAACTGACTAACCCATTTGGTAATTGGGATGGATTCTCAGATGTGGAGCGTTAGGTTTGCCATAGCTATGTGGGGATTTGGTGATATAAAAAGAGTCTGCCATCTTTTGAAATTGATATTCACCGCATCCCGTGTCAATGATTTTAAATGTGTGAGATGGGGGACCAATAGGTACCTCATGTGGTGGGGAAGTTAGTTTGGTAGTCTTAAAAGATGAAGAGAATGGGTTATAAGAAGAAGGGGGTGGATTGAAGGATGAAGGTTGGTTGTTCAAAGGAGGAAGTATATCTTAATAGAGGAGGTGTGGTTGGATGAAGAAGATTGGCTAAGTGAAGAAGAAGATGGTGTGGTGGAAGAATAATTGTTGCTGGAAGAAGAAGCTTGATTAGTGGAAGAAGATGATTGATTAGTGGGAGGAGGACTGGTGGAAGGTGGTTGACTAGCGGATGATAATGGATTGGAAAATGTGTTTTGGTTATGAGATGATGGTTTTGGATTATTGTTAGGGAGTGTATCAAGATCAATGCGTGTTTCATTAGGGATTATACAAGGTGGAGCATATTTATCTATTGATGGACAATAGTGATCATGTCAATACCATCCTTCGAGGAATCTACAATACTCAAAAGGTTGGGGATACGCACGTAACGTAAATTCCTTATCTAAATGAGTAAATTTAATACATTGGTGAAATATTGATGGGATGGCTTTCATGGCATGAATCCATGGTCACCGACAAGAATGTTATATGCAACTTCTACATCTACCACATGACGACTATGTCTAAGGTGATGGGTCCAACTTGGAGAGGCAACATGATTGTGCCTTGTAATTTCTTTTCGCCTATTATCATACCCACGAATGGTTATGATATTGTTTTGTAAATCATTTTCAAAGTGTAACCTAGACAACATAAAAGTTTCATGGAACAAATATTTAATGCTAATCCATTTTCAATTAAGACGTGCTTGATTTTACGATGAGTTACATAACCCTCGGCGTATAAAGAATGATTATTAAGCGATGTTGGGATTAAGCAGTCAATGGGACCAAAAAGATAAAATAGGACCCGGGACCGTAAGATGTGCGATTAAAGCTTGGAATTGTTGTGAATTGATGTCCTCGGGGACACGAGCATTATTCAATGTTTGCATAAGGATGCATTGTAGTGTGGGAGAAGAATTAAGGAGTTTCATGATTGAAATTTGTGCGGCAGATCTTCTCTAATTGTTTGAATAAATTAAATGACGGTGTGGGTTGTGGAGAGGAATTGGCGGTGGAATTAGATGGCGGATTAGGAGGTGATGCCGGGGACGAAGGGGCAGATTTTTTTGATGTAGGGACCCACATTTTTTTCTGTTTAGTGGTGATCGCACAGTCAGTTCGGATCTTTATAGTTTCCACTAAGTCTTGGTCATAATCTATAGTCGAGATGACTGAGTCATACTCGGCATTACTTGATGATTGACCCTTATCTTTTGAATTGTTATCATGGTTAGGGAACAAATTTTTGAACATGTGAAGTTTTTCATTAGGTGTTTTTGTCTCAGAAGTATTTTCAACTTCTATGTCTCCACGTTCAATCAGGTCTTGGACGTAATGGCGGAGTTGCATGCATCTATCTGTGGAGTGCCCTTTTATGCGATGGTAATCACAATATTCATTGTCTTTATACCAATTTGGTTTGGGTTGTCCTTCTTCGAAGGGTCTGACAATGGGATATGTAATCATATTAGCATTTTCTAAATGACGAAAGACACAAGATAGAATTTCTCCCGAGAGGAGTGAACTCTCTTCGTCGATCCCTAGAAGGAACTTCCTTTCTAGGGATAATGACGGTTGTTTAGATTTTAATGTGTTGGTGGGATGGGTTTAGACATTTGGACATGGCGGGAGTCGATAATGCCATCATTCGACGATATTTCGATTCTACGGTTAAAGAATTTAGATTTGTCCTAGTTCCGAGGAGTGTCTCGATAAGGTTGGTCTCTAAAGGGTGCTTTAAGTAAGCCCTTAGAAATGAGGGCTTTTCGATTTGTGTCCCCTTTTTGATGACTTCTTGAAACTATTCGAGATAATGCATTTGCATGTGGAATGATAATTTGACATTGAGATTAGGGAAAAAAATGATAACTAGTTGTCTCTACAAGCACTTGAGTAGGGAAATTGGCTTCTATTATTAGTGCCATCGTTGTAAAAAGGAGGCAAAATTTTCGTTTGGCCTTTGCCTAGTGTTGCAGAGATCAAACATGGTTATTTCTGAGTCTAGGTTATAGGAAAAATGTTTGACAAATTTCTCCGATAAGTCTGCAAATGTTGTGACCGACCCTTTGGGTAGATGGAAAAACTAGTCTAAAGCTTGTCCTCCTAAACTTTGGGGGAATAATCGTAAAAGGTACGTGTCTCGATAGGCAACTTCCTGAAATTACATGTAAAATTCCTTGACATGTTCATGGGGGTCACCTTTGCTTTTGTATTTATCAAACTTAGGGATTTTGAAGGATGGCGGAAATGGTAATCGTGATATCTCTGTATCAAATGGATAAGGACACAATTCTTCAAAGTTGAATTGTTTCGATTGTTTTTACAGTCCCTGAATGGTGTCTTTCATAAGTTTCCATTCTTGTGCGAATGGAGAAGCGAGGGACGGTTTATCAAACATGTCGTGAGTATTGGAATCTAGATTGAGGTCTTTTAATCTTTCAGCTCTAGTCGTTGCTTCCTCAAGTTTCTTTGTTAAATCTTGGATTTTAGTGAATAATTCTTTGGCCGAAGAACCATTTGGATTGTTTGGTATTTCGTTGTGATAACTTGATTCACCATTGTCGATGAGTTTGTTTAAATTTTCCGTCCCGAAGTCAAGGGGTAGTTTTGCCCCCATGGCTAGGATGCGTAATAGATATTCATTTTTGTTTTGTTCTATCACCCTATTGACTTGTTCTTGTTCTTCATTGGTGAGTTCTGGTTGTGCGACTTCTTCGTCGTCATTTTCATGATTGTGACTGTGAGTGAATACCATGATGAAATGTGTCTGATTAAGTTGAAAAATGGGTAGGAATTTTGAACAGGTGTGAGGAAATGAGAACTCGATTACTTTGGATTTATCGCGAATAAGCTCGTGATGACTGATAAGGAGAGTAACTCAAACAAGTTATCTCAATATGATGATGATGTAACTCGAGACGAGTTATTAGAGGATTTGTTGCATGTTGTGTAGATTTGGCTTAAACAAGCTCTGGACTATTGACGGGGAGAGTAACCTGAATAGGTTAATCGTGATATGGTTGTGATATAACTCAAAATGAGTTATGAAAGGATTTGTGTTGGCTGTGATTTGGATAAATGCGATGGTGGATAGAATAATGAGTGAACTCAAACAAGTCACCCAATATTAGTTTGATATAGCTGGAAATAAGCTATGAAGGATGTTTTGACAATTGACAATATGGGGAGTGAATGCTAGTCACTCAATATCAGTTAGATATAGCCGAAGACAAGCTATGAAAAATGTATTGTTGGATGAGGCAAGATAATGAAATTTGTGTGATGGTTTGGTCTGTGTTGTTGGATTGTTTGGATGTTTTCGCTTGGTATTAAATTGGTCGAGAATTGATTTTTGTGTGGAACACAACTAGGGTCTAAACTTTTACAATGAACACATTGATATCAGCCAAGTTTTATGATAAAACAATGCTAAACTATTTTGTTTTCAAACAACAAGCAATCATGTGGATTCAATTGTTTTGGCTTATGAGGTAACTTCTTCAGGAATGATCATTGTTTCATGCAATCATATAAGTATCTTTGTGAAATGGTGGATGCAGGCTCTTATTACTCCAAGAAGATGTGTCCTCCGATATACCCTAGTCCTGATATACCTAATTCTGTACGGGGATAGAATTGGTACGGGGAACCCTTAGAGCACTGGAGGAGACTCACCAATTCTTACTTGCACTGTTTGGAGTGAATCACCACGTCTAGAACAGGTTTTGTAAAAAGGTGGAAGGTGATGGGGGATGAATGTGTATGGTGTCCTTATAACTCCCTAGAAGATTTACTGGGACGATGCCGAGCCTTGTTGTTACATCTATTTAAGCGTGACTGCATGCATGCTGCACGACAACATTACCTATAAGTGAAGAGTAGCGGCAAGGTAAATACCGAACACTGTGATGAGACTAGGTCTCAAAGTGCAACGCAGATGTAAATCTTTGTTGGTGCGTGGTAGTCAAGTCCACGTCCGATGTAGCTTTGGTGGTGATGAAATCCACCTCGTCTACATGCAAAAACAATATGATAAAGTGATTAAATGCAGGGTTCTTTCCAACTTGAAATAAATCACTAGCAGAAAATAATTGTGTACCTGAGCGTACTTTTTTGTTTCGTGTAATTGTCTTTGAATGGTGGTATTTTTGCGAGATTTTTGTTGTTTTTGTTTTGTTTTTGTTTTTGACAATATTCCAGCAACGCGGTTCTACAGAAAACAAATTAGTAGTTATCCTGCAAATGAAATGTTAGAAAAGTGATCGTGGTTGTTTTTGATTTGCCAGATTGCTCAAAGCGCAGGAAAAGAGCATACACAACCAACGACCAAACAAATATTAAGAATATGACAAAGGAAAATAATTATTAAAATGACAGTTGGAAAACAAAGCTAGAGGATCCTACAATGTTAGAATAAGAAACTAAAAAATTGTGACCGTTTCTGATTTTCCAGATCGCTCGAAGGCGCAAGAAAAGAGCATACACGGATACAATTGGAATAGTTTTTTTAAAATGTTAATAATTATTGCAATTAATCATGATTGTGAAATAACGATAATGATTATTTTCACAAAAAAGAAAAACGATGAAAGAAGAGGGTGAAAACGTTACCTAGAAGTGTTGTCGTGAAAAATTGAAATGTAAGGCAAAAAATTAAAATTTAAAATTAAAAAAATTGTTGTGTAGAGCCCGAGTGGCCTCACGTTTCTGATTTCCAAGATCACTTTTGAAGTGCGAGGAAAGAGCATACGTGTGAGGTTGTTACGTGAAATAAAATAAAAATAATAATTTAAAAAAACTATAATTTTGTTTTTTTGTTAAAAAGACGTGTTAGAAGAAATGAAACCAAATTTTTTATGTAAGTCTAAATCTAAAAATTATTTTTCATTGCATATATCTTTTTGATACCTTTCCCTTAAAAAAATTAAGTCATTCGAGTTCGGGAGTAAAAGTTATGGCGTCACGAGAAAGATGGGCTACATGTAGTAAGCTTTTCTCAATGAAAATTTTGAACGTGAGAAAAACGTCCTAGGAGCTATTTTTTTAATTTTCTGACTTTTTATCTTTGCATGCACTTGAGAAGCTAAAAGTTTGTGAGCAAGGTTAAAAAGAACAATAAATAGAAAGAAAGAGTTAGATTACAAAATGATTGATTAAAATAAAAGAAAAAAATGATTAACTTCCTACAAAGCGCTTATTTTAGTAAAAGTAAATAAATAAATGTATTTTCCGGATTAGTTGTCCCATGACAAGTAAGATGATAAACTAATGGATAGTTCATGTGTTTCTACGGATGACGAGTAACTAGCAAAATCAAAAGCGGGAACTAAACACCAAGCACCAAGGAGATCAAAGACAAGATGAGCTTCAGAGTTTCATTGTTGCTATAACCTGCATATACACCACAAGACACCACACAACAAAAACACTACCCAAAGCGTGAAGGTTAACCAAAGAAGACCATAAGGAATAGAAAAGGAAATAATAATGAACAATAATAAACAAAGAAAGATAAAACCACTAATTGGGAAATTAATGGTAATGAGATCGAAAGTAAGGGCGTCAAGCGTGTTTAATGCAAGCTAGGAAAAATACACTACTAACAAGGAAGTAAAATACCAATAATCATACCTCCTCCTTCACGTTCGTAGCAAACCTCAGAATGGGCTAGGAAACTTGGATTGAGCCCTAATTTTGTGATATGTAGGTGCTTTTCTTCAAGAAGGAGCAAGCCTTTCTGCAACAATGATCCTCTTACTTTTTGACTTTGGATGGGAAAAATGATTATGAGACTATTTTGGCATTAGGACGAGGCAAAATGATGTTCTTTGCTCAAAGGATGCAAGAAATTAGATATGGCATGAAAGCTTATTCTCCGTGTGTTTAGAGGGGGTAAGGTTGTATTTATAACTGGGGAGTGATAAACTTAGATTAATTTAAGTAATCATGGTTTGAAAATGTGGGCAAGATTAAGTGAGCGGTTTGAAAATGTGGGCAAGATTAGGTGAGTGGTTTGAAAATGTGGGCAAGATTAGGTGAGTGGGGCCATGAAGAATGGGTGAGGATTTGAATTATATTTTTAATTTATAAGTGGAGGATTTTAGGTGAGTGGGGACCACGAAGGGTGGGTGAGGATTTGAATTTGAATTTTTAATTCAATAGTGGAAAAACATGGAGAATAATGACATGTGGTGAGGATTGGATTATTTTTTAGATTTTGAAATGGATAATTAATCAAATTATATTTGATTAATTCGAAGTGTATTTTTGTGGGAAATGAGGAAGGGGAATTAATTGATTTAGGATAGATGTGAAATTGGGGTGTCTACACCCATCGGTCAAGCAATAGTATTTGGTATTCTCTTGTTATTCTCGACCGTTGCAATGCATGGATTGAATTCAATGGTCTATCATTATTCCTATCAAAACCCCCATCAAATGTCTTACCATACAAATTTTTTCTATGTATTAAGGCTTGCTCTAATGACGCCCCTAAACCCTCATTCGACGATTTCCCCAACTCTCCATAGATGTGAGTTTGATCCCGAGAATGGAGGAGAAATGGTGCAGAAAAATCATCTTCAGATTTTGGACTATGATGAAGGAATAAGTACCCAAAGAATTAGGGAGTAGGGTTTTCAAAAGTTGTAGAGTTTGTCGGTACTTTAAAATATGGTTTACGATCGGTATTCAAGATTTTTTTCAATATCATGGAAGTCTTGGTGATGAAAACCTACACTAAATTTCATTCATTATTTATTTTAAATTTTTCAAATCAATTAGCCCTTCACAACTAGATCAGAATTCCCTTGGTTTTCTTTTTTTATTTAAAAGACAAGCACCTTGTTTTTCTGATGTCCTTCCATGATGTTGTTATTTTGTAATTATGTTATCATTATGAATCTTGCCTATATTCAAGACTATTTGGCAATGACATTTTACATACATATCTATTGAGTGCATTTGCATTTACAACTTTTAACAAAAAAATCTTCCCATTATAATTTGTTGCATGTCCATGGATCCACATTTTTTCAAGCATTTTGTCAAACAATTCTTGTGTCTTGCGTCATACTTCCACATTTTACGTACATATCTACAAGGGCATTTGCAACAACATTTAATAACAATCCCGTCCATTATGCTTTGATGGATGTCCATTCCTCATTTTAACGCTTCCAATTTGTGGTACAGGTCTGGGAGCATGACGAAAATAGTTGCAGATTCTAGCTTTACACTGTTAGTTGTATCTACTAAAATGTTTCCCAAGCCTCTTCAACAAAACAATTTTGTGTGCATCATCCTACGCCACAATCACCACATTATCTGCTAAATATTGTCCTCCCTATAATTTTTATAACATTCTTCTGGAAGATTAGATTACTAAGTGGCCTTATATTGGGATATAGGATATCTGAAAATTGTTGATTATAGTAGCAATATGGGCTACTTATAATATATTATGTTGAACCTCGAACGTAGAAAAAGATAAAAAAAGGTTTTTGATCTTTTTCCTGTTGCTTAACACTAATTTAATTGTGAATAATCTAAATTGCTCACTAGGGGTACCTCTCAAGTTAATTGCATCAATTGTAGGCACTGCCACATGAATCACACTAGTTTCAGGGGCACCCCATTGAACATCTACAAACTCCTTGAAGAGCCAGTGTATGTGTTGTTTTAATTTTGTAGATTCTCTTGATACCCATTTGTGCTTGATTCTCAAACACTATTTTTCTGGCCTTATATTTCAAGATCTAGTTATGGAATTTCTTTTTAATATTAAGATATGCGTTATGGCTTTGTTAAATAAATTTTGGTCTCAGTTTTACACAGTGTATGAAGGCAAGTGAGGATACACTACTCAATTCTTTTCTTTCCTTTTTGTATTTATTATTTGTGACAGATTGCATCGGGGTTCTGTTCACAAAATCTTTTTAATCAAGAAGAAATTTATGTAATTTGAAAACAGAAGCATAAGCAAAAGATGCCTTGACTGGGACGACCCAACTTGTAACTTGCATCCTGCCCTATTTAGTAAAGTATTTCAAGGATGAGTTTTGCAATGTCAAGATCAAAGTTTTCGTTCTTATAAGGTAAGATCTATTATTTATTAACACACGAGTTGATCTCTTTAGATCGAATTTTGGAACCTCTTTAAATGTGAGGATTCATATTTTGGTTCCTTTGATTATTAAGAATTGTGCTTGAAGAGAAATTTACTGTCTAGATGACATTGTGAAAGACTATATTTTTACACTTACAAAATCAATCACCCCTTATCAACATCAACTTCAAAAGTAATAACTATCCCTCTAAATCAAATAACATATACCATTTGGTGTTCATTGTATTATACACATGCGATTGCTAGTTATTAGAAATTTGTCTTTATATTAATATACAAAAGACTTATAAAAACCCACAATGATTTT
Source organism: Taxus wallichiana var. yunnanensis (assembly GCA_018340775.1). NCBI lineage: Eukaryota > Viridiplantae > Streptophyta > Pinopsida > Cupressales > Taxaceae > Taxus > Taxus wallichiana. Next base: position 519,901,503 of record CM031236.1, on the reverse strand, counting down.
AAAAAAATAGAAAATTAAAAAATCAAAAACATGAGGTGGTCGAGAACCATCATTTAAAGAGAAAACTCCGAGTAATCGACTTCTCATAATGAATTCAATTTTCCCCAAAAATTCTAATATAATTATTAACTATATTCTTATTGTTTCAATATTTCAAATATAAATAGAATCGTTTTTCTCAAAATTTTTAATATAATTATTAAATATATATATTTTAATTTTATTATTTAAAATATAACCATGTATTTAGCATTACCCCTATTATTACAGAAATTCATGGGATTGTGTCAAATTTGATGGCTTAAATGACGGTTTTACTATTTTTGATTATTGTTAAATAGTTTTTGAAAGGGACTATACCCTTATGCGATAGGCTCAAAAGCCGGATAAAACAATATCATCAAATGAAAGGGATCAAAATCAGATGTAAATAAAAATCCCATTGGCATATTAAACAACCTACCATGAATAAGACCGTGACCAACAACCAAACGGCTAAAAGCAACAACTTAATTATTGTCATTTTCAATTAGGATAGTTTTCTTCTTTTACTATTAACCGTAATCCATTCATTTTTTTTGTAAAGGAATGAGAACTTCAAAATCCTTAATTTGAAAATATTGCATGGGCAAGGAGATCGAGGAATATTCTCCTTATCCATTGCAAATTTTTAACAATTCGATACTCTGTGTCTCCTCCCGAGATGACTCTTTTTTGCATGGATTGTGAGCTCGTTCATTGGAGTTTGGATCGACTCAGCATGTCTTTCTCTTACGGGGATATTATTGGGAGGGCATTTTTCCTCCGATTAGCGGTCTCCTTTTATGTTTTATCATCTTATAGCTGAGAATGTCCCGAGAGAGAAACATTTCCTACATCTAAAAGGCGAGGCCCTTAAAGTAGAGGTTGAGTCTAAGTTCAATTTTTGCACCTTTAGCTCAATATGAGTGGGAGATCCTTAAGGTATCAACCTCAACAAGAATTGTGCATAGGTTGTATGTGTGAATTCGGAGGTTTGGGAGTCTATGTTAATGATGTTGCCCAATGTATTATGGCTATCAAACATTTTGATCCCAAAATTGCGAGAGGAGGTGGGGTAATCTAATCCAAATATGGGTTTTAAAATAAGGTATTTTTCTCGCGATTCAAAGTTGATTAGCAATGATAACCTTATCATCTATGGATTCAAAAGTAACAATGAAGATACCTTTAGCACATGGGTAGAGATCTAACCTTCCTCCTATAAAGCGGGATCCAGTCTTGAGATCCATTCATGTAGGATAGGTAAACTAGGCCAAGGTCCAAATCTACAAATTAAGGCATGTTCTTGATAGAAAGAATGCATTTGAGGACTTCTTCTCAAAGGTAATGCATGGGTTTTTTCGGTGAGCTTCATAGTAGTTTTACTAGTCTTTGACCACTTTGGATCTCCATCTCTCGTATCCCTTCCACCTCCTTGGATCCAATTCGAGGAAAGAGTGCAAGTATCGAATCAGATCCGCCACTCTGCCAAACCACATTTTCTCCGTTGAGGGGAGCAGTAGGGACCCCATGTCGTGAGCTTGAACTAAGACCGGTTTTGCCAAACATTCGGCTCTGTGATTTTGTGGCATGAGAGGAAGGACCCCTGATTTCATTTTTTCCATTTGGCTTATTGTTCTCAATAGCCACGGATCTATCTGTATCCTTAGCTCTGTAGACTACACCGCCGCCTTCGTAGTGATTGTTCATTTACTCCTCCGGGAATGGAAATGTCTTCACCAAACGCTAGGTTGATTTTACGGTTTTTTGCTATTTTTAACAATTTTACTTTTGCTATTTTTAACAATTTTGCTTTTGCTATTTTTAACAATTTTGCTTTTCTAATTTTGCATGTTGCTTTGGCTTTACTATTTTTAAATTTTATTTTATAGCTTTTGCATGCATTAACCTTTAAATACTGGTCACTAACACTATAATTTCATTCTTCAAGCTCTCCAAGTTCCAAATCAATTCCCTATGTTAAATTGAATTATGTAGGTATGCATTTAAATTCTGTTTATACTTGTATATAGCTATAGAACTATATTTTTTAGCCTCCTCTTATGAGGTTCTACAACTTTGGTTCTTGGTCAATGAGGTTTTGTTTTATGTTGTACACTGTTTATCTTTTAACCCGCATGAGGAGGTATTAATTGTAGACTTATCCAAACTATCATCTTGTTGTCACAAAAACTCGTCTTCCGAGAATTTCCAAAGGAAACTTGCTCATCCTTTGAAGGTTCATACGCTGCCACATTTGTCATCAACTTCATGCCCTATCATCGTTAGACAATACCAGTTATTGTAGGAAGGTGTTGATGGTTCTTCACGAGATTGCTACATTTGAACTTTTCACTTGTTTTAACTATTTCTCCATCAACCAAATCCTTTATTGGATTACTCTCTTTACATGATGCTGATGATAGAGTTGTCTTGGATGTTTATGATGTTTTCTCAATTTCCTCACCCATTCCACTGCGATCTTCACTTGGAATACTAGTAGATGATCTATCTCCATCCTCACCTTCTATGAGACCATCTTTAACTTCATTGCTTTTCAGGACTTGGTATTTACCTCTACGATAGTAATACCACGAGAAACATTAATCTTCACTTTCTTTACTCATCATGTAGGATGTCCCACAAAATTTTGTTTACCATAAAAAATGGAGAAGGGTTTGGGATTGTGCGAGAGTGAATAAGTAGCCATCAATCACTAAGCAGAGTTGAAATAATTTTATTTTACACAGACAGAGACACATGTCAGTTATTTATTGAGGAATAAAATGATTTCTATGCAATTTTAAATGATTCACATTTTATCGTATTTATTAGTAAGGAATAGATATCTCTGCATTTTAGGCTTATTTTTTCATTCACTAATCGTATTTTAATTAAAAAAATCTAGTAAACAATCTAAAGGATTAGTGCTCTACAAAAGAATAAGGGTTTGTAAGTTTGTCCTGCACCTTAGCTTGGTGTTTTTTGCAGGTGGATTTTCCTTTTAATTTGAGTTATGAGCTTTACTGTATGAATGTTAAAAAATTACTGATTTTGAACATTGTTTTCTACCTCCTTCACTTCATTTTTTAGACGGCTCTAGAGTTTTAGGGATTTTCCAACAAGATTTCGAATTATTTATTGGACAAACTCAAATATAGATGAAAAAGAAATTCAGATGGTTTACTAAAAATTGAAATACATAGGATTTATGAAAAATCTAAGATACAGAGGGTCCACTAAAAGTAAATTAAAAATTTATGAAAAAGCTAAAATAGATAGAGTTTAGTAAAATTTTAAATACAAGGGACTTTTGAAAAATAGAAAATACAAAGGCTTTATTTTAAATCAATATTAGATTTAGTTACCTTCCGATAGAAAGTTTGTATTAAAACCATTTCAACTTATTTTATAGTTTTTTCTTACAATCCCAAGATCCCTGCAGGTTGCTGCAAATTTTGTATCAACAGTTTCCATGACTGTGTTGTTGTCTGCATTTGATAGAATCTGTGTTCACATGCCAATGTCAAAGACAACTCCATCCACATTTGATGACATAGAGCTTCCGTATGATCATGATATGTATGAAATTGTAAGTCACAGGTGTTGAGTATGGTACATTGATATATGTTCTGAAAAGCTAGATATATGTTCATAAACTTTAGAGTTATTTTAATTTTTTGTTAATTTACTCTGTTTCTTTAAATAATTTATCCTTTTGTATTTCCTGTGATGTGAGGTCTGGTTTTGAGATTTTTGATTTCTGCAATGTTGCCAAAGAGCCTGACATCCTCAGTGACATAGAGCTTTTGTATGATCATGATATGTACAGTAACTAGAAACACACTTTTATTTATTTTAAGGGTTCCGAGTGGACTGAATTAATATGAAAAAAATCTTGGTTGTTAAAGGAAAAATTGGGTTTTTAGCCTTGATGTTCTTGCATATTCAGGATCAATGTAACCAATGGTACCCATAACATAGGTAGAGGTGTGGGTTTTGGCCAAGGAAATGCACTTGGCAATGCCAAAGTCTGACAAATGTGCTTCAAAATTATCATCCAAAAGAATGTTAGAAGTCTTCACATCCCTGTGAACAATGCGTGGGTTATAGTCATGATGAAGATATGGTAAGTCTTTAGCCGAGTGTCCCAGTCTAGCTTAATCTTCTTTGATGATCCTATACGAAAATAAAAATTAAAAAAATAACACTTGTTAGATTCTCCAACAATCCATTTTAATCAGAAGGTTAGAGATTGATTGGATTCTTCTATTTCAAAATATGAATCTACAATGTACAGATCCATTTTTCTTCATAACATAATCATTTTACTCACCATGTAGGATGTCCCACAGACTTTTGTTTACCATGTAATCATAAAACATCGGACTAACAAGATTATGATGCTTGATGCTTCCAACTGTTTTTAGCTTAGTTTCAAATTCATGCAAGCTTTGTGGGTAGTGATTATACAGTCTCTTTATAGCAATTGGCTTACAATTCTTTAGAACACATTTATAAACAATTCTTGTAACACCATAGTCAATTATATATTTCTCATTTTTGTGATCCTCATCATGTCATCGTATATGTGAAGAGCCATGTCCATGTGCAGTATGACCAACCTTGGAGAACCTAAATGTAACAAATAGATGTGTCAATAAAGAAATTCTAATAAGATATTGCTTTCTGATTTGTTGTCTGATAATCTATACAATATGAAATCATGTCTAGCCATGTTAGTTATATCACCTTGCTCCATTTTGTTTGCAGAGCCTTTTGTAAATGCCTTTGGATGATTTGAATGGTATAGAGCTATATAGATCCAAAAACAAAAAAGCACACTAAGTTACGATTTCCTTGAAATGAAAATACATAGTATATAGATCCAAAACATGACTTTGCTAGTTAAATATCAAAAACAAAAGCGGAAGAAATTTACCTAGTGGCATTGATCCATTAACAAACAGGGAAAATAATAAGATACATAGAAAGGATCCAAAGTGTTACAAATATGGCAAAACTTCATTATAATAGATAAACCCGGGAATGTCTTTGCTTTGATTGATTGATCGAATCCTGAAACAAAAATACATATTTTTGGGACATTCAATCTTATCAAATAAATAGGATAAAAAACCAACACAAAGGGACTTTCAATATCATGATATTATTTTCCAACTTACAAAATCTTTAAGTTTGGAATCTGTGACAACGTTGAGGGTATAGGCCGCATTAAATGATTATTCTTTACAATCCTATTTAACCGGTAGATCTCGAAGTTAGACTTTCATTTTGTATTAATTAGCGTACAAAAACTAGTTTATGAGGGGTAAGTGTACGTACAAGTTCTCTAGCTGCTTCAACTTAAATATTGAGAAGGGTATGTCCTGTTTAATCCATTGAAGGAAACATCCCTACACCCATGTCAATAATGGTAAGTAATGGAAAATTCATTTTGATGTTCATTGGGAAACCAAAAAAAGTGAATGGGTTCGTAAAAAGGTTACAATACTGTTTGGGACGTGGAGGTCGCCATAAGCCTGATTGTTATAAAATTGCAAAGCAAAACATTGTCCAAGTTAACAGATCCAAACCATGAGCTCAAATACACAATGCCGAGCCATTGAGGGCCACAACCCGAGCATTACTCTTGCAGCTCGAGTAACAGAGATCGACCTCCCAACAAAAGTGGCGTGCAAAACAAAACAAAGCTCCAAAACTTGAAAATTTGACGGCCGTTGAGACATTTTTCGTGATTTTAGCCGTAAAATACTTTCAAATATTTGAAATAATCATCACACATAACTTGCATATTTACAATATCACCGTCATTTTTTATATAGATTTATATAAAAATTATATCAATATATAATATACATAAAAATTAAATAAATATAAATTTGAAGTGTTTAAATAACTACTATTTTGTATTTTTAAAGGGCAATATTGTAAAATTACTATCATCTAAAAATTGTTTGACAGGCATACGTTGCTTTTAGATATCTTTTAACTTATTTTTGCTTTCTATGCTTTTGTGTACCAATTAATTTATATTATTATATGACATATTTGGGATTATTGTTGTTTATTGTTTCATTTTAATCACACAGAATGTATTTGTCCCTGTGAGAATTACCTTGTGGCCGTTCATCAAAACAATCTCCACCGTTGAAAGCTTGAAATTTTATAGTTATCGTGTTGTGAATGTCATGCTTAATTTCCATGCGAACATTTAGCAAGAGAGTAATATTATTTAATAAAGGTGCTGACTAGGTCTTGTTCTGACGGAATATATAGATTCAGGCGGCCATCTTTATCCGTTTGTAGTGGCGTAAGTCATACAGTTTCCAAGCACATATGCCATTGACCCATTTTCCATTCTATGGTTTAAGATGGATGATTTGATTAATTTTTCCTCCCTATTCATGTTTTTAAGTTGCGTATATTATCTTATCACTAGCAATCGCATGTGTACAATGCAATGTGAACGCCGAATGGTATATGTAATTTGATTTAGAGGGGTATTTAATTATTTGGGTGAAATCATGTTATTGTTGCAACGTGTTTGAGACGGTGGTTGCATCGGTTTTTTGGTTGGTTTTTTTGAAAAACTTTTTTTGTATTGTCGTTAACATGTTGATAAGGGGTGTGATTAATAATGTAAGTGTAGGAATATAGATGAAGCATTACATTGAAAGGTTCTATTTGTACATTTCAAATTTGTTTTAAATTCGTACATATACATTTGCAAATCTTATATCATGAAATCTTAACTAAACAACCCAACCGAGATGGTATCGAGCGACCATATAGATCTAATCTGGGATCATTCCGAACTGAAATCGTATAGATAGGTGCCTATTGACGCCCCTATCTATATATCTGCACCAGTGAAGAAGTTGCGGGTAAGGGGCATCCACGCCATCAAAATCACCCAGGGCACGATGATGGCCTCAATTGTTTGACTCTCTATATCGGGTGTCTCCAGGTCTTACACTCAGCAAGACTTGAGTCCCGGTGGGCTCATTGAAAGGCATATTTAGAGGGGTAGTTATTAATTTTGTAGTTGACGATGATAAGGGGTGTGATTTATTGGATGCTCGAGTTATTTTATTGAAATAAACCTTTTCAATTCGCTCATTGTCCCAATTTTGCATTGAGTAATGTGTAGTCTTAAACTACAAAAATCATTTTGAATTGCGTTTACACAGTTGTTATCCTTTTGAATTGTGTTTCCACAATTTTCTAAGTTGTTTGCAAGAATTCAGAGGTCAAGTTTGCCTTCGAAAAGAATTGATGATGGGTTCCATGGCCAGTAGAGTGAGGCAGTACAGGAGTAGAAAAATAGAAACAAAAATAGAGGCAGAGACAGGAATTAGAGATCTGAACATTAACATCCTCATTGAAATTGTAAGCAAGCTTGATTCTTGTGATGCAGCAAAATTGGATATTACGTGTCATCGGTTTAAGGAAGCTGCATACTCTCATACTGTGCGAGAAAGCAAGAAACTCTGTCTTGCTAGATCGCGATTGAAATTTTCAGATTGTATGAATGTTGGTTTTTATTTAGATCCAATTCCACTTGTAAAATCGGAAACTCTCACCCAATACATGACAGATTAAGGTGCTCACCTTTCATATATAACCGCTTTTGAGGTTCATCAGTGGTCACCACTTATATGCACAGGAGGCAGTGATAACACAACCAAGTTGTGCGATATAAGAGCAATTAGAAGTAGTTATCCCGTGGTTGTGTTGGGGAAGCATCATGCGCCTTTAAACCATATCCACATGGATTACAGAAAAATAGTGACAGGCGGGCATGGAGATAAACAAGTAAACGTGTGGGATGCTAAGATGGCAAACAGACTTGTGTCGCTAAATTGTAGACATCGTGATCACAGCAGCTTTGGACTGAATGGTATGGCAGTGAAAGGGACAAACATTGTCACTGCAATTTGTGCTTATGTTTTTAGTCTTCAGGCGCATTCCAAAGTAATTCTTTTTAGAGACTATTCCAACTCTAACAAATCTTTATGACAACAAATATTCACTATTTTTCCCTTCCTTGGGTCAATTTTCAGATCCATGGATGTTTGATTTAATAATTCCCTAGAGAACTTTAGTGTTATAAATGGGTTTTACACCCATAACAGTAGCAGGATTTCTATGGCCTTTTTTTTCAAAAATTACTGCAGCTTTGTTGGAAACTAATGTTTCTTAATTCCATTTTCAATTGGGAGATTCATGTTTTAGTTATTTTATAAAAGTGAATATTTATTCTTATTTTCAGGAAAAGTAATTTAAAAATAAGCGAAATTTGTTTTTATCTGTGAAGCATGCTGTTTTAACAACATTTTAAATGTAAGGAAAATCTATTTTTATAATAAAGACCTCTATTATTGAGGCAATTTTAATCATTACACACATTGAAGGAAAAAAATTCCAACTTGTTTCAGAGGAGGAATAGAATTATGCACAACAGTTGTATTGATTTAACTTCTAATTTATTTGCAGTGTTTTTATTTCTGAATGTGCTTTTTTTCCAATTATTCTACATTTCTCTCTGTTTCTAGTGTCTTTGATGGTATTTTTCACCTACATTGAAGAACAGAGCGAATGCATACAAATCTATATGTTTATTTTCAAACCAAAGAATCATTGTACATAAATTACAATAACAAACATATTCCTTTCAATTCTGACTTGTTCAAAGGCCTGCATGATGATATCATGGTATACATGAGAGTTCAAAGAATGATAGCATTCAAGGAGTTTATCAAGGTGTAAGGACCCACAAATATCTCTCTATTATCATTTCAAGTATCGATTCTCTCAAATCCTTGTGCAGATTGTACGAAAATTTCACCTCTACACAACCTTCTCCTCCTCCTCTTCAGTGTTACTATGGTCGTCCCTTTTAGTTGAATATTATATAAATGTCAATGTTGTTGTACATATGCAGCCTACTGACTTTCTCCCCATTAAAACTCAGTCTGACTCTAAAACATTGCCCATTTTGTATGCCATATTCAAATCATCCACTTCCATTAGCCACACTTGGTATGCCATATCCAAATCACAAGAGATAAACACAGATAGTGACCTCTCCAATGTGCCCATCATTACCTAAACCACCACATGCACCAAACTCATTGTGTGCATATCCTGCAATTGTTGCGGTCTATGAGACCGCATCTCTTTGTGGCATTTTATCAAACTGTTCACGCGCAAACAATTGTATATTAAGGTAAGCCTTTCTACAAGCAAATAAGTGAAAGATAGCTAAAAATATAAATCGTAGAGCACATCAAACACTTCTACCCGCCAAAGAGAAGAATTTGTAAAATTGGGTGGAAGCAAAGCAACAAATGTAGACAAAGGCACATGCAAAACCCTAGGAGAAGTGAAAAGTGGACTCCATTTAATCTGTTGTCCATGATCTCATGTATTGGATTCATCATCAAAGGAAATGATGAAACTGACTTTCATCTCTAACAACAATTTGTCTTTCATCAACCTTAGAGATAAATTGTGTTGGAGTGTGGCAATCAACACATTGGCTGGGCATTACTCGTATTATTATGTGCTTTATAGGCATTAAACAAACACATGCACAGAACCATCACCCTATTTATTTGGCATGCAATTTGGGAGTATGCGAATAGTGTTTGTGGACTCTGGCTTTACATCTTCCAACTATGTTTATTTGACATTTTCGAAGGCCTCTACAAGCAACGACATGAAAGATGGATGGATATACAAAACCCAGGGCATAACCAACACTTCTATCTAGCCAACAGAGAGTTTTATTTCTAAAATTGGCTAAAACACTATTCACAACAATAATTTATGGAAATAGTTCACTTTCAAGTATTCATTGATGGATCTACATACTCTGTTCGGAAACTCCCATTTTTGTACACACTCTAAGAGTATGGTAACCAAGTTTGAACACATTTCACTTACATTTCTATCACGGAATTCAGAACTACAACATCCAATAAAAATGAATTTCAATTTTTTTTTGATGAATTTCCATACCCTGTGCCAGTGCTCCCATGTCTTAGAATGATTATCTCTATACAATATTTAAATGCAAGACTAATTTACATTTATTTTCAATGCATATTTTATTTCAACTTCAAGTAGAAAGAAGTTAAGAAGACCAATCCAGCCTCACAATATCAATTTTACATATCCTAAATTTGATAAATTTCTATTATTTGGAGACAATTTTTTTATCATCTTAAATGAACACAATAAATAGATCTACGAAGAAACTAAGAAATATAATGTTGAGTAGGTTCTTCATTCTCCACGTGTAGGGCGCGCTGTAAAAAATCCCCCGAAACTCAATTCCATGGCATCGTCAAATGCTCGAGAAAATGGTACTTTTGGGAGAGAGGGATGCAGAAAAGTATGATCCATATCCAAAGGTTGTGTTGCATATGTTATTAAAGGAAAACCCTTGCAAAACAACCACTACACACATTGGAAAGTAGCAGAGTCGATCTATAAGCTCACGCTACACTGTCTCGATTACAAAACTTCTGAGAGATTTGTTGTTGAATTAAGAATCGATAAGCGATATCGAACCAAATTTTTCCCCCTGTGAGATATGGAAAGGGATGCCTTCGGCTCCTGGTGCACGCAACAATACCTGCCCCACAATAATTTGATCGCAGGGATTTAGGGAACAAAAACCTTCTCGAACCCAAAAACGAACAAAATACGATCTGTCCGAAAAGTTTACACTAGAAATCTGATATTTTAGGGTTTAAAAAGGGAAAACGTCTGCGCGAGCTCAATCGACCGAGGAAAATGAAAATACAGAACAACATGCAATTGTTAAAAATAGCCCCCAAAAAACTGGTAAAAATAGTCGGTAAACGTGAAAACGTCCAGACGGCCGTAAATCAATATTTGACATCATTTGTAGAAATATCTGGAGGTCCGTTACATAGGGGAATGCCTTGGCGTAATTAAACACTTAATCCGATAACTTTTCAATGTTATGGTGATATATATCCATGTTTTAATTTTTGCTTTATCTCTAGGAGTATAAAGCGGGGAAAAAATTAGCCACAAAATACTACCACTCATGACATAAAATTTGCAAATGTACATTAGTCTTAAAACACTACCACTCATGATATAAGATTTACAAATGTATATGTACAAATTTGTAACAAATTTAAAATGTAGAGAAAGACCCTTTAAATGTAATGCTTCATCTATATTATTAGACTTACAAAATCAATCACACTTATCAACATTAAAAATAGTTGTAAATAAATATCATGAAAAATATATATATTTGAATTGTTTTAATGAAATATACAAATAGTTATAAGCAAATATGAGAGTCCTCCACACCGAAGTAAAATAATATCTTAACATCAAATTTGATCAATATGAATCTTACCAACACCAAATTGGAAACAATAAAAATCTAAATTTGATCAATATGAATCTTATCAACACCAAATTGGAAACAATAAAATCTAAATATGTCTAGAAATTTACCAAAAAAAACTGCAAATCATTCTTATTCGATTACATAAATATAATAAACACCATCTTCATAAAACAAACGTGAATGAATAGTGATCACAATAATAAATACATAATCAAGCTGTAAAACAACTTGCAGAGAACCTGTTCAAATGTTTTTAAAATTGTACAGAGCCTTTGTTATTAATGTGAAATCTCCATTCTACTATCGGACTTCCCTGTTGATTGGACAGGTTGTACCTGCTGCTCAGGGTGTTGGTATTTCTGGCATTTGTTCCTCCACATGCACTACACTCTTTGGCTCTGCAACTAACATAAAAACTAATTAAATGAAGCCACCATCTTCAGACAGTATGCTTATAAATGATGGAAGAAAAATAAGATACCCTGCAGATTCAGGGTTTTTCTAATATATTTCATTCATAACAAAGGCCTAAAAATTAGGGTGGTAATGATTTCCCTTTATATTATGAGATTTCAAGATGGATTTGACAGATTATAAGCATACCTGATTTTTGTGAAGATGAAGAAATCTAAGTCTCAGTATCTTCCACCTGTTTCCTGCCAAGGAATGAACCCACAACTCCAGTAACACGGTCCACAATGCCTTTTCCTCCACAAGGATTGCTTGAAATACTCTGGGTATTGCTCTGGGATGTCCCTGCATCAGTTGTGGTGGATGTTTTTCCACTACCCCCATAGAATCCACCTACAATGGAATCCTTCACAGATCGAGCACTGTTGCTGACTGCTTCAGTGATCGCCTCAGATAAGGCCTTTTCATCTTCCCCTGGAGACAGTTTAGAAACAATTGTACTCTTGAAGCTCTCTTTGCTTTCTTTAGCACACTCCACAGCCTCTGTTCCTGTCTTTTGTATGTCATCTGCAGGTTTTGGTTCTCCTATTAAATTATTCTGCTGAGAAGGTTTTCCACCATATCCCAACTTTGATGTGACTACATCCTTGGCAGCATATAGTTTCTGTGCATAACCTTGGCCTGCTTTTTCTTCTCCTTCACTTTGCTGCTGTTGGGTTTCTTTATCCTCCTTTTCCTTGCATTCTCCCTCTCTGCTTTGATCAGATATTAGAACATGTTTCAATCCCTCAGCCAATTCAGAGGCCTTTTCATAACCCCAGAGCCTATTTCAGAGGCACTGGATATAACTCCTCCAGTAAAATTGCGGGGTTTCTCATTAGAAGACAGTTCCTTCTCCTCTCCAATTTCATTAACCTTATCTTGAGCCTTCCCTACCAAGCTCTGAGACGACTCCTCTGCTTTTTCAGAGAAATTTGACCCATTGTGAACCCCCAATTTTTCCTTAGCATTATCCACTCCTTCATATGCTTTCTGACTCCATGGTTTCTCACTCTCTTCCTTTTCAGGAGTGGCATGAAAATTGATCCCCACTGATGCAACTGCTTCTGTAACATTATCTTCAGCCTTCCCCACTAAACTCTGGGATTCCTCCTCCCTGGTTTTTCAGTTGAACTTGGACCATTATGAACCCCAAATTCTTCCAATTTTTCCTTACCATGTTCCACTCCTTCAGATGCCCTCTGGTTCCATGATTTTCCAACCTCTGCCTTTTTAGGAGCGACATGAAAATAGTCCTCCATTGGTGCAGCTGCTTCTCTAACATTATCCTCAACAACTGGAACAGATTCCCCAAGCTTGGATGATGCGGGTTTCTCTTCCCCAACTTGGTCTTCCTTTCTCTGCCCTTTACCAAGGCCTAGGCTGGATTCAGTAGCTTCAGCCATTGCCTCTCCTGCCTACAATTTTAACTTGTATCTTCACCACAATTGTTCTAAGAGCCTTACATAGCAAAATATCAAATTGCTACCTACGAATAAGTTTTTGAAAAAAATACTTACCCTTGCTGCCATGGAAGGCATACCAACATCATTTTCCTTGATAGTTTCTTCTGTGGGAGTGTAATCTTTATAATTATGTAGGTTTTTGGTGCCCTCACAGGTTCCACAGTTGATTTGTTACTGTGCTTCAGCATATCTCGCGTCCCAAATGTATCCAATCCAGCCAAAGCTTTTGCCACATGGTCTACATTCTCATCTACAGTCAAGAGTTCCTCCAGATTTCATTCGTTGTTAAAAACAAAACAGATTTTCTTAAAAATTCTCTACAAACCACCAAAAACAAAACTCAAAGAAAGAAAAAACTCCTACCGGATTTTTCACTAGTTTTATCTTGTTCTTCCTCCTCTTCTCCTTCCTCATCTCCACTACTGTAATCACTACTTCCTTCATGACTTTCCTCATGGCTTCCTCCATGACTTGATTTCATAGTCTTCTTGACCTTAGATTTCAATTTTTAGCCTTGTCCTTCACTTTGTTGAGAATAGATTTCTTCTCATGCCCATATCCATGCTGCACGTTATTACCCTCCAAATGATCCAGACGCTGGTTGGTCTCGCCAGGTGCTGCCATCCTCCAGTGCCCCTCCATTTCCTCTTCTCCACAGAAAAATAAATAAATTCTCACCATCCATACACAAGCCATTCATTCCCTGCACAAAATTAATGTTTTCAAAAATGCAAAGTAAGGCGGGAATCTCACCAGGGGTCAGCTTCAAAGGATCTGGCGACTGTTCATCTAGTCCACGTTGAGGCAGAAGTTGAGCCATTCTTCCTTATATGCTTCACAGATATGTACCCAACACAGAAAACCGGAAAAAAAAAAAAAAAAAAACAGCAAATACGAGAAACTTTCTTTACAGAGATGGAACCGTTACACCGTGTCAGAAAACCGAAATGTATCAGAAATATGGATGGAATGTTGATGGAAGTGGCACAGATATACTGGAGAATTCGAGAGTTTGTTCGTGGGCCGTCAAAAATAATTATGTCCAGCGCCAGGTGTCCGCAACTGAGTAACGGAAGTCGGCGCAGAGCTGTAAAATATAACACGTGCGATGCCACGTGCCTTATATTTTGACACGTTGAAATCTGATGATAAGGACGTTATGTACAACGGGCGTTTGGAAATTTTTTTGAAGGCATGTGCATTTGAACTCTAGATGCGCGACACGTGTCGTGAACGTCCCATAACGGAACGAGATGATAAACTGCGAGTGTGCGCCGTAAGCTTTTTAAGAATTCATTATCCTTTATATCAGAGAGTTAAATTTGACGGCCACCTATGCCTGTCAAACAATTATTAGGTGACGGTTGTTTTCAAATATCTCTAATGGATTCCTTAAATATAGGAACTTATGGGCTTTGTGGAGGGACCGAAGGGGTAACTACATTTTTAAAAGGAAGTGTTCTTAGGAAATGTTAGGTGCTTCCATAAATTCTATAATGTTTTTAGAATAACTTAATTGAAGGAGCACCTTTTACCTATATATTAGGGTGTTGTGTATTGAAAAACCTTGAATAGTAGGGGGAGCGGGAGGGGGAGTATAGCTCTATTGTTCTATCGACTAAAGCTCTTAGTAGGAATATTTGTGAATATTTTTGAACTATGGTCTCTTTATTAGACTTCGACTTCGATATGCACAATTTTCAAATTTAACATGTATATAGGTATGTAAATAAGATTTCTCTTAACAAAATCATGAAGGAGGTTGTCCAAGTCATCAACAATTCATCTCTAAGTGCGGAACTCAAACGAAGGCTAAAACCCTTAGATCTAATTATGCCTAGAATATATGGTTTACCAAAAATACACAAATCGGGCATACCTCTTAGACCTATTGTTGACACTATTGACTCGCCCACTTACAGTTTAGCTAAATATCTAGTGGGTAAACTCGAACAATTTTTCGGAAAAACATCCTCGTTTATAAAAGATTCCACCGATTTTGTTCACATAATTGAAAATAAGAGCGTTGAAAAACAAGACATTTTGGTTAGCTTTGATGTTATTTCTCTTTATACCAAAATTCGATTGATGATGCTATAGAAGTGATTAAAGCTTTAATTGACCAAGATATGACAAAATTAACCGAATTTTGTCTTCGCTCCACTTTCTTCACTTTTGATGGTAAATACTTTGAAAAAATGAGGGGGCGTAATGGGATCTCCTCTGTCACCTATTGTGGCAAACCTATTCATGGAAAAATTTGAAGAAAAAGCCCTTAGATTTGCACCCCTAAAACCTGAGTGGTGGTATAATTTTGTTGTGATACTAACGTTAACTAGAAACATGGTATGGAACAAATCTGCATAAATTCCTTGAGCACTTAAATATGCAATCATCACACATACAATTCACCATGGAGATTGAAGAAAGTGGAATGCTCCCATTTCTTGATGTCTTAATCAAGCGGAATGAGGACGGTTCTCTTGCCAGACAAGTTTATCGAGAAAAAGACTCACACTGACATATATATTAGAGCGGACTCGCACCATCACCCTTCTCAGAAGGATGGTGTCTTAAATACCATGTTTACAAGAGCTCTCAAAATATCCGATAAAAATCACTTACCCTCTGAAGAGAAACACCTAACCAATGTTCTCACAAGGAATGGATACAAAAAGTGGCAAATTAGAGCCACTGCCAAGAGGGCTAGGGTAGGCCTATCAAGGTCGCCTTAGTCTTGATTTTTGCAACAATGGTAACAATAAAGCTTTCCTACCTTACATTTCTAGGACTACTGATAGGATTGCCAGGATATTAAGAAAAAAGGGTATAAAAACTTGTTAGACTTGTAAAAACCATAAGAAACAAATTAAAAAACCTAAAGACCCAATTTGTCCCAACTTAAGAAAAGGGGTTTACTCCATACTGTGTGCTTGCGGTAAAACATACATCAAGGAAACATGAAGGTCACTGAAAACAAGACTACATGAACATTGTAAAGACTTAGAGTATACCCGGGTTGGAAAATCAGCTTTGGCGGAACATGAAGACATCACAAAACACACCATTTACATCAACAACATAAAATTAATAGCAATAGAATCACACTACGCAAACAAGAAATTACGTGAAGTCATTGAGATTAAAAACATTTGAACAACCTAAATTGCAAGAACGACGGTGGAAACCCCTGTTGCATAAGTTGACATTCCCTCCCCCTTCGGCAAGCATTCGTTGAATTATTGTGTCTGTCCTTTCTTTCCATTTCCCATTTCTCGGTGTCTGTCCTTTATTTTACCTTACGTGTTCACGCTAATTGTTCGATTGAATTTTTCTCCCCCTCCTTATAATTTTTCGTTTATTTCACTTCTTTTTGTGGTTTGTCCCCTTCTCCTTATTATCATTTTTTGACTTTATTTTATTTAATCTTCATTACCCTTTTTCTTGTTATTTTACTTTCACATCTTTTCGAGAACGACATGTCTCTTGGAAAATTGATTATTTATAATAGTTCATTTTCCATCTCTGCTCTTAAGAAAAAGCTTCACCCTGATGATGGTTTTGATACTAGAACCGAAACATTGGTATTAATCCTCCCTACACAGTGTATCCAAAAATTGATTTCACCTCGACTCTTGCGAGATGAATCTTAAATCTTTAACATGTATATTTATGCATGACTCTATTGATACGAACAATTTTTATTTTTCATCACAATTATGTGCATGAAATTGGAGGATGTTAGTGTAGTCGAGTCCCACTTTTCCACCGCTCGGTGGAAGGGTTGGACCCTTTCACTACATGGTATGTTTTCGTGTTGGCTTATTTTAGTGGTCTCTACTAGTGTAGGTGAATGTTCAAATGGTCATGCTTCCAATTTTTCTTTGGCTCTTTTTAATGACATTATTGAAGGAGACGAGTTGGTATTACATAATCCATCTTTGAATGAAGCTCTTTTTGGAGTGTGCTTCTCAAAGATAATCCACCTCTAAAGTAGAAGAACAAGATTTATGTAAAAATATGACACAATAATGTAAAGCTTCTCTATATTTCTCTATTCGAGAACATACAAATTTATAGGAAATATATTCCTATAATCAAGGAGATTGTTTAACCAACAATCTCTTAACAAGGTGTAATTATTACTCTCGTAACAATACACTATCTAATAATATGAGTTGTTTTAACAACTCATTTATAATAAAATATTGTTTACATGAGAATAATCACTTTCGTAATTATTCTAATATTTAATTACTAACACAATAAAGTACGCACTAATATATATTTCCTAACATTCCCCCTTAGTGCGAACATGGGAAAACATGCCTTTGTACTTGCACTTGCTCATGATCTGGTGATTTTCACAGGATGATCACAAACCTTAAGGATGGTTTTGTAAACGGTTGACCAAAAATTGAGAATGGTGGTTTTGCAATTGGTTTACCACAAACCACAAAGTGATGGTTTTGTGAATGGATTACCAACAACCAAGAATGGTGGTTTTGCAATTGGTTTACCACAAACAACAAATGAAGGTTTTCAAGTGGTTTACCTACAACCACATCATGATGTGCCAAGTACTATTATCAGCCCTCATCACATCTCACTATAGGGAATAATATAGGAAAATTGTTACTCATACACACACAGAAAATGTTGACATATTGGAAATGGAACATTGGATCATGTCCCCCTCAATGTGATATTTCCACTTATTCAAATAGGAACACTACATGATTGGAACACACCACAAAAATGCCACCTCAACCGATATGCCCTGTCGTTGGAAACTAACGAGAGGTCGTTGATTGGAGGTTGATTGACCTCCAACCTTCATTCTTGTAACATCCCAAAATTTCTTGTAAGTTAAATTAACTACAGTTAAGTCTAAACAAGATTAGACGAGATCATCATTGGGTATAAAATTCATTTGGTTTGTCATATCATGACCCACAACTTCTGTTGCGGGGCATGACATTGCGGAACAAATAACTCCGCACCCACCTTGATGATCCTTCCTAAAACATGATTAGGCCTTAATCATAGGTAAAATGATTCATTAATGATAGTGAATCTTTCAGTTATTTATTCCGGTTATTTTATTTTAATCGGTTTGGTCGTCTTATGTTTTGTTCGACTTTTGTAATAACCGTGATAAATATTGCCTCTGTTTTATTTGACAATGCTATATCAAACCAGCTTTATGAGAATATTCGAATAATTATTACGATAACATATTGTTGGCAATATGTGGACTTATATTATGATGATTAATTTTACCATTAAAGTTAGGTATCAATTAAAAAAAAAAAAATGCATTATTAATTTGTGAAATTATATATTTAAATCCTAAAAGGATTTGACATATAAATCAAAAGTTAAAAAGAATAATAATAATAATATTTTAATATTTAAAATCTGAGAGTTTTGAAAGGGACACGCCTTCATCGACACCAAGTATGTGGCATGCGATTGTACGCATGAAGCAACATTGAGAAGCCCGAAAATTCTCCATTATAGTATAGTTTCTTTTTTATATTTTCTTTTATTTCTCCTTTGTCTGTTTTCATTCTTCTCTTCTGGAATACCTGCGTGAGTTTTGGAGGAAGGAAGGATTCAACTTGTTGGAGCGGGAAGAGTAGAAGGTTGCGATTCTTGGTTTACTTCAGGCATGAATATCTTCTCCCTTCTCTGTAGCATTATTTGTAAATAATGAGGAAATACACATTCTGATTTAAATAGCAATTAAATGAATTTGAGGACAACTTCTGATTTAATTGCTTGGAAATGAAATCTAAAAAGGAAATTGATGGATTATGTATTCTCTTAAGTTTCCTTTGTGTGGCTTTAGCTAAACCTAGAAAAAAACGCAGATGGGTGTTCCTAATCAATTTTAATTTAATTTTATTCTCTATTTAAATTTGATTTCTGGAAACCCAAATCGATTTTTGCCTCTGGGTTTTATTACAGTCAAGCACTAATTTATTTGTATGAGCAAAGCGATTTTTGGGTAGTGTGAAAAATGTTTTTACTAGGTATTTCATCATTTTGTCTGATATATTTGCTTCCGGATTCTAATAATTTCTAAACATAAAAGAAATTAATGCTGGAATGAACTGATTTGGATATGTATAAGTTGATTTGCTTGTAGGTATAATTTTATTACCTGATTGAAAAATAAATTAGTGTTAACAGTCTATGTAAGATGACTTAGTTTTTCTCAAAGGATTTCATTATTGGAAGTGTTAGAAACTTATGGTTGTTATTCTATGTAAATAGACTTCAAAATTATCATCCTGTGGTATGTGGGTCAATTTGTTTTGTTGATCTGTCGGTTACCTGAAAGAACATGTTAAAATGATTCAATAGAGGTGTTTTTACCTGTTTGGTTGATTCGTTTTAGTATATATATATATATCCTATATATATATATATATATATATATATATATATATATATATATATTGTTTGGAATAAAGTTATTGTGTGTTTTATAGAGCTGCTCATTACCTAGAGGGAATATGTCTAATTGGTATTTGG
The DNA here is from genome assembly GCA_018340775.1 of Taxus wallichiana var. yunnanensis. Taxonomy (NCBI): domain Eukaryota; kingdom Viridiplantae; phylum Streptophyta; class Pinopsida; order Cupressales; family Taxaceae; genus Taxus; species Taxus wallichiana. The sequence continues at coordinate 519,881,598 of CM031236.1, read as the reverse complement.
AAATGATGATTTCAAACAGGTTTTGTTAAGTTGTTTGTTGATTGGAAGGTAAGAAAAATAATAGTTGAATCTATACCATGTGAAGCATGATTTGCTTGTGGTTTAATTAGAATTCAAATGTTGTATGATTATGGTTTGATTATGTCTTGATCCTTGTGATTAGAGTGAAACATGATTGCTGAAATAGAAATTGGTTGTTTCTATTTATGTACATTCATAGTTGTATCTTGATGAAAAACATGTAATAGTACATCCTCCTACCATACGTTTGTTGATAAAATAACTTGTATATCGTTTCATATTTTATTAAATAATTGCATCATAAATTGGAGTTAATATCATGTCAGTTCATTTTGAACTGACAACATACCACTACTCTAGTCTTGCAAGACAATTAGCCGTCATCATGTTTGGATATGCGAAAACTCATGTCTTGTGAAGTTTTATTGTAGTATGGATCTAAATGAGATACTTGGATTTCAATTTGTAGAAGGATGATATCCCAAAATTTTGACTAAATTTATTGGGATCTTGGACCCATTGTAATATTCAAACTTCACTATGTGAGAGTTAATGTAATAATTATATATTTCGCCTTAACGGCATATGTAATTTATGACTTTAATAAAGAGATGACTACCTTGTATGTAGTAATATCTCAATATGAGTAAATGATAAATACTAGAAGTAAGAAATCTTACTTATCATAAATAGTTAAATTTATTTATTTGATATTTGTCAATGTATGAAGCCGATAGTTGGCCAATTATTGAATAACAATCAATTGTCTTTAATTTCTAAATTAAATAAGCTATTTAGTGGTGTAGCTAATCGAAGGAATAATTAAATATAAATATTTTAATATATATTTAATTCGGCCTTTCGATCAACTTGGTATTAATATGATAAGATTGTAAATCTGTTGTATAGAGAATGGAAGAGTATCGTTGTAAAAAGGTAATTTAAGGTTAAAAACCAAGCATCAAGAAAAGAGAAACTAAATGGGAAGATAAATAGATGAAAATATCCATTAGGCATATTAAGGGATAAGTACACCCAAAATGCTGAAATAGATACATTTAAACGTAACGAATATAGCTTATCTCACGATGATCCTAGTTGGCCTTTGGCATTTATCTCGATATAAACTCTTGCAAGATAGGTTAAATTGGAAATAAAGTAAATACAAACTATAAGATCTAGATAACTGTGAAAGGGATAGTTGTGAGGTGGCGAAAGACTTAAACTCATAAGATTAGTGTGGTGTCTTGAGTTTAACTGTAACCTATACTGACGGAAAACTTTGGTCAAAGTAATGCATTGATGGTTGTGCATTGTTTGATCACCTAGTCCTCCAATCAAATTAAAATTTCCAATAACCTGATCATGGGAAGTTGAACACTGAACATGAGGTAGGCAATGGTTGGATACCAGAATACGAAGTCAGAAAACTAGCTTCGTGGTAGACCCAAGGACTTTCACATGGTTCCCATGACCTGAAAAAGGTTGAGCCAAAATGCTAGTAAGCATTATCACTCGAAGTAGTGGCGAAGGGAGATCATGGAGATTTGGATACACCCTTCTCAGCTGCATATGGCTTACACGGATGTTATTAGATAGATCAAAAGAATAAATTTGATTTAAATAATTTGATTAAACAAATCTATATGATTACAACTATGTAATCTATCTTTATGGATGTTTAAAAGAAAATCCTCATTTTCCGATTCTAGTAATTTTAAGCGTTACAATTGCCTTCATCCTCTAGTTTCATGCTCAAGATAAGAAGTCTTCAGAGCCACTATCTTCGTTTACTTGTTCTTCCTCGTTCTCTGATCCTTCTTTAGTAATGATATCGGCCTCAATTCCTTTGAGTTTTCCACTAAGTATATCTTGAGCTCGAACTCTACAAAATGAAGATGTATGTCCCTTTTTCTTACAAGTAGAAGCATTCTCTTTCTTCTTTATATTTAGAAAAAAATGTGTACTTCCTTTTTACATACATTGTTGTTTCTTCTTCTACATCTTCTTTGGTCCGTTTTTCCTTAGCTAGAAGAGTTGATATCATATATTCCAATGAGTTGGAAGGAATCTGACCAAGTGTGAAGACAACATTATTGTATTTGGGGGCAAACTATTCAACAAAATAGCTTTTGCATCCTCATCTTCTACTGGAGCTTTGACTTCTGCCAACTATCAAAGGAGAGACCGTAAATCATTAATATGATTGAACATTGTAGCTCCTTCACCCATTTTAAACTTGAACAACTACAATTTGAGAGAAAATTTTGCGTTCATTGCTTTAGCACCAAAGGTTTTGTTCAAGTTTTCCCACATTTCATGAGATGGTTTCTCGAGATCAACATAGTGTAGCTCAATATTTGAGAGAGAAAGGCCAATAATGGCTTTGGATTTTACATCTCTCGTTTCCCATCTCGCTAATTTGGTTAGATCTCGTAGAGTGCTAGTTCTTTTCCATCCACTATCCTCCAGAGATTTTTATTCATCAACTGCATTTGGATCTTCACTTTCCAAGTATGAAAATTGAGCCCATTGAATTTTTCTAGTGGGACTTCCATTGTGAGATGGAGACAAATACTTTTTTTTGAACAACACTTTTGATGACACAACAAAATAGTGCATACACAATTTATAATGAGAGACTAATGGACAATGAAAAAAATTAATGACTCAGAAATGATTTTTTTTAAGACTAAGAGGACCAAGAAAGACTTTGGAAAAATAAAATTTCATGTGAATGACGTGTTTTGCAGACCAAACGTGAGTGTATCATGTCATGCTTTGCATGTGCTTAAAAACAATAAACTGTAACTAAGATCACTGATAAATCAAATAGGATTACATAACAAACGATGTCTTTATGGAACTTGACACTAAATTTTTAATAATGACTACCTAGACCAAAAACAAAGCAAAAAGATCAAATTTTTATTAAAACTTCACACCTTAGCATAATTTGTCAATGGCCTGTACATGCAGATTGATTTGGAGGAATATATGCACGTGGTGGAGATGAATTTGGAGTCAAGTGATGACAACTATGGAGGGCAAGACTACGAATCTTTGTGAGAACATCTAACTTGGCCATGTCGATATGCAATTTGCTAGGAGAATCTTTTAATGAAAATCTGTGTGTGATGTATAGTGTAATGTGTGTCCTTTCCAAATTAATGCTCTGCCATGTCCTTTAGTCTTCCAAACGTTGAGCAAGGGACAAATCCATTCCAAAGTAAATAATCAAATGCCGTGTAAATTAAAACCACACTCAATACATGTTGAAGGACTTCAAACCTCCATGAATGCTCTGCACAATGTACATCTCCTCCTTCGTGAGATTCATGATATGAACGTTTATCAGAAGCACATGAAGACTACTAGAAAAATATGATTGAATGATATGCCATAGAATTTGAAGACGCCAAATGGAGGATTCAAATATAAATCAAAGAGTAAAAACTATCATGTCTACAATGATTATATCAAAAACTCAATTTCATGTATTGGGACAATTGAAAGAAATGCCATTGCCCCCGCCAACAAATTATTCCTCCATCCAGTTAGGTACTTGCTCTGATACCAGATAAAGTAGAAGAAAAATCTATTTATGCAAAAATATGACACAATAATGTAAATCTTCTATGTATTTATCTATTCGGGAACATACAAATTTATAGGAAATATATTCCTATAATCATGGAGATTGTTTAACGAACAATCTCTTAACAAGGTGTAATTGTTACTCCCATAACAATACACTATCTAATAATATGAGTTTTTTAACAGCGCATTTATAATAAAATATTGTTTACATGAGAATAATCACTTTCGTAATTATTCTAGTATTTAATTACTAACACAATAAAGTACGCACTAATATATATTTCCTAACAACCTCCATTTCCACCTCATAAGGATACTGCTTATAGGTGTGCCTAATACTTTATGTTTAACATTTTAATTAATAATATTTATATTTATGCTTGATAAGGGACTTTGTGTGCAGAATAGTGAGTCTATCATTCCTCCATTTTATGGTCTCCACATGTTGTCATGTTAAATGTCTAACATGTACAAAATTGAAATTTTTTTCCATAACAACTAAGCCCATGCTTGAAAATTTCTCTCCCGGTCACTATAAACCCTTCCTCTGGCCATCTTATCCTCAATTTCACCCTCATTTTAGCTCATAGGAACGTGTTTACAAGATTTTCAAGTGAGTTTAATGTGTAAGGATGTATGTGTAATGTGATTGAAGAAGTCGTTGAGATTCAATGAAGAATGTAACTCCCCTGCAGAGGCCTAGAAATGGCCATTTTGCAATGGGTAAACACCATCCAAAAGAGCTTATAGAGAAGATTCAAATCATTTGATATTTGTGTCGAAGAACAATGAAGTCATCCAAGGCCTGGATTAGGGAATTTTTGTGAAAGAAATTAAATTCGTGGGACAACTTGGTCAAACAAGGTTGTTTTGAGTGCAGGGAATGCTATACTCCAACAGGAAAGCTAACTTGTCTCCGGGATGATTATGGGAGTTATTGAAGTCTTGAGAAAATCCTCAATGTTTTGGCCATTGTTTCCCCCTTGTTATGCCTTGCTATCAAAATAGTTTGTCAAATTTTATAGTTTTGGGAGGCAAACAGGTGAATCGATCTTTTCCTGTATCTCTACCATGACCGCATAACACTAGGAAATCGGTGCTTCTGAAAGCTTCCATGTCAGTCTAGCAATATTGATTACATTCCAGAACCTTGAATCAGATCCAAGGTATGTAAGCAATGAAAAGGCCTAAATTGTAGCAGAATGTTGTGCCCAACAAAGAGGTTGAATTTCTGCTTAAAATAACACATTGTATTTACTAATTACAAGCAGAAGTTGATGTTGGATTTGCACTTCATAAAGTGGTGTCATCTAATAGGAAGAGAAACTCGGGTTGGAGTTTAATAAACAATCACAAGTACACAAAACAATTTTTTGGATCACATATTTTGTTTCATAATATGAATATTCTCTGTAGATAAATACCAATATAGAAACCTAGATATATTACAATTAATATTGATTTTTAACGGGAATGTGACATGTGATCGACAAAATAACTTAACTTTATTCAGGCATATAAATACCAATATCCTGCCTATAACTATTCACACATTACCTATAGATCTAGAAGGAACTTTTGCAGAGTCACCTTCTCACTTTTTGGATACTGAGTTTCCCTACCCTTCCTTCGAGATACAAGAAAAACCTGGTAGATTGTGATTATCAAAGCAGACTGGTTACCACCCTTTATGCCATGCTTAAATACATAAATGTTTTAGTTGATTGGCATTCATAAAAATACTAGAAAGGACGTTGTCTCATGATCATTTATAAGTTTCTTTTAAGAACCTTTCTGTAAAAACTATCTTCTATAAAATATTCTTGTCTCTCTGCTCATAGAATGTACAGAAGCTTGATACACATGTGATACATGTAGTTTTTTTGTCTTTGTACAAAATAATATACTAGAATTAGTGCTTGAAAATATGATACTGCTTCATGTTTAAAAGCTCAAAATCTTAATTTACAAGTCTTAGTTAGATAAGTTGAGGGTTCATAGAAGAATTTGAAAGAAGAAAAATGAGAGAATAAAAATAAAAAGTATATAGAGAGAGAACTATGGCCCTACAAAATATATAAGTTAACACTGTAATTTAATGTTAGAGATATCTATGTTTCAAAATATTCTTTAGGTAACTATCTAGAAGTGTAGAGGCACAATAGTGTGCATAATCAAATGTTTATCAATCATTTAAGCTTAGCTTGAAGACAATATAGATGCCTCTTCTCGTAAGTATACTTTTTCAAAGGTATTTCTTTTACCAAATCTAAGAGGATTATTGATTCTCTCTTTGGGAAAATAAAACTTCAATTCTCTATTTCTCTTGGTACCATCTCTAGCACAGACTGCAAGCATTGCATGATGGTAATCTATTCATGTCCATCCATGTATCTTGACTAAAATACATTGAGAAATGGCATAGTGCTTTTCCCTGTGATGGAAGCATGCCTATTTTAGCTAGGGGTACCATAACATCAGATACTTGATCCTTTATTTCATGTTTTTATAATAAAACTCAGTGTGGCAATTTTTCTTCATTTATTCTTTTTAGAGATGTAAATGGTACACAAGACAATGATATTAAACAACTGGCTCTACCAATATTGATATATTGTGCATACTAACCTTAAATTCATCATTACAAGCCTTTTCTTGCAAGGGTCGTCCAATCTTATGCCTCTATGCCTTTGTGGATTGAAATATATTGAAGGGGATCATTTTACATGCACAGGAAGTTCCAGGAAACTGTGTAATAAAATTAAAGAGGAATTTGTTTGTAGGTGTTGTAGAGGCGGTGTGGAGGTTTCCCATCCCTATATAGAATTTAAAATGTTAGCTTTGTCCAAAATTGTTTAGAAATAGCTTGAACAAATTTAGAACTTGAGCTTCTACAGCTAAGAAAATATTTGAATTTATTAGAAGCTAATGGTTCATTATTTAAAGATGTCTCGAAATCCTTATCAATTGTTTGGGAATTATGTCAAATTGAGGTCAAGTCCATTCCGTTGGATTACAATTTAAGGTTGTGGTTCAAACAATTAAGCATGCATTTATTGAAGTGATGGTTTGGAATCAATACTTTTGGCATTTGTTTCTTGGTGCAAAGAAATGCCAATTGGAAGATTTTTCTTACAATCTCAAGATCCATGCATGATCTTGCAACTTCGTATCAACACTTTTCATGATTTGTGTTGTTGTATGTATTTCATAGAATATGCGTTCACATGCCAATGTCAAAGATAATGTTCTCATCTTATTGTAGAACATTTTTGAGTTTCATCTAGCATAAAATTGAGGAGAAGATCTGATTCAATATTTTGCAAAGATTACACTTACATTTTGTTTTGTTTTCTTCTTATATATTGAAAATGTGATTATAGATGTATGTATAGCAAACAAACAATATTAGATATCCATCCTTGGCTTTGGATTTACAGAGTTTGTGTGAGCTACAAGCTCATCAATTGGATCACTAGTAGGTTTTTGCATGAGTGGTGTGGGAGTACATCTCCTTGGTGCTCAAGTTGTCATTTGTACACTTCTTCCCCTACCCCAGCCCAACTAACAAATTTTTGCATTATTCTAGAAATTAACTGCAAGCTATGATTGTTTTTGTTTAAGAATTACATAGCACGGTGTAGGAATGTCAAGACATCCCACAACACCAGTTTTAGAGTTTGATTATATTGCTCTTTTTCCTTGGATTTATTTTAACTATTCACAAAAGCAAGCAAGTCATTGAATTTCCTTTATTATCTTAAGGCTGCAACTTGTTTTCTTTCAGCATTGAGCATAACTTCAGATCTCCACCTAGTTTTTAATAACTTGACAGAGGCGATCAAAAGCATGTGGAAAGCTTTTAAGTGCCCAATAATATGG